>WFMF01000605.1:0-92820 GCA_011033025.1 Beroe forskalii | reverse complement strand
AAAGAACGAGTTTTTTTGAGAGGGTGAGTTTTTTACCGAATTTGCGGCCTTTAAAATTTTGATGGGCGGAAGGGAAACGGTCGATTTTAGTATGAAGCTGGAAGAAGAGTATGAAATAATGATAAAAGGAATTGAGGTGGATAATCAGTGCTAAAATATGAAACAAAAAGAGAACAAAACGCTAGTTACGAGTAGTAAGATGAGAAATAATAGAAAATTGGTGGAATAGGATTAAATTGGCTAAGGTATGGAGAGATACAAAAACGAACACGTATGAATAACTTAGTAGTAATATGCCGCACACGTGTAAGCAAATTGCTCCTATATAAAGAATGTCGTTGTATTTCGGATAGTAATCAAAGTGCGCGGCTCAATTCTGTCGACGCCCAGACGTGTTGAGCTAATATTTACACGTCTGTGCGCCACGCAAATTCAAGCTGCGCCTACAAAGGAGGAACGAATAGAAAAGAACGAGTTTTTTTTTGAGAGGGTGAGTTTTTTTTACCAAATTTGCGGCCTTTAAAATTTTTGATGGGCGGATGGGGAAAACGGTCGATTTTAGTATGAAGCTGGAAGAAGAGTATGAAATAATGATAAATGGAATTGAGGTAGATAATCAGTGCTAAAATATGAAACAAAAAGAGAACAAAACGCTAGTTACGAGTAGTAAGATGAGAAATAATAGAAAATTGGTGGAATAGGATTAAATTGGCTAAGGTATGGAGAGATACGAAAACGAACACGTATGATTAACTTAGTCCAATGCTGATGGATGTTGAGGGGATATAAAATGACTAAACAATTCTTTATGTAATATGTGGAAGCTCCCTTATGGAACGAGTGTTATCGTGCTAACGCCTCGTGTGATAAGCTTCGACGCCAACGTCCTATTCGTTAGCTAATCGCTCGTGATATACCAATTTTGCTAAAGTACTGAGCTACAATTGCGCCGAAATATCTCTTCAAAGGTTAATCATCTTCAGGTGAGGACCACGCCCATGTATCAAGACGCTTCGACAGAAGAATACATAACTACCATAGTTCAACCAGTCATAACCGACAAGGTATTTACTATCATGATTTTGCTTTCCTTGATAGCATATATTTTCGTATAAGTCTTCAAAAAGAGACGCTATGGACAAAATATGATTGATGTGTCCAGTTTCGCATTTATTTCCCATATTTACATCCAAACAGCAATGTCTGGTTGTGTCGCACATGTGAGGTCTGTTTAAGTGACAATCGCCCATGTGACATTTTTTTAAGCCACGGTAGCTTCTAACTTTCTAATCAAAGAACCAATCTTTTTCCTTTTTCCCTGAAGTGTGTTTCGTCTGACATTCCATGACCCCTGTACCCCACAGAGAGCTAATTGGACGGAATCCTCGACTCTCCGGCAAGACAAAGGTTCCTTCCTGGGAGTAGCGGCCGTTGACATAGAGGCTAAGAGCCTCGGGCAGTACCCCATGGCCCATGTCAGGGGCTGCTACGCAGTCACCGTCGACTTAAAAGGTTTGATTGAGTCTTGTGCCAGCTCTGTATTCTATAAGAGAGTGAAACTTTTCGTGTATTTAAGGATAATGAATATCTTAAAAGTTGCTCGTGGGAAGGAATGCTCTCTAGATGAATGAAGTTGTTTCCAAATTAAAGTGAAGTTCTCTGCCAATAAAAGTGAAGTTTTCCACCAATGAAATTGAAAGTTCCGATTAAAAGTCCGAAGTGTTTGAAGTTCCCAGCCCTCAGGCAGTGTGCTCTACCACCCAGCCCTGTATCGCACTAAGAAGTCCATTGACATTGACCAGAAGCTCCACCTGTACTCCTACCTGAACACAGGCTCCACCATGAAGCTGGTGGAGAAGGGCCTCGTGTACCAGAACTTCGGGGAGACCGCCCACCTCGACTTTGTGGAAGTACATAAATTATAACTCTGTGTTTGTGTGAATTATTTCCTGTGGTAGGCGAAGGAATTTTAAATCCTCCAGCGTTTGCCAACAGTAAATTTTAAATTTTATAATCTTCTCTATATCCTGATTCCTGAACCACTTCATAATCATAAGTCATCCAATGCTAAATTGTAAATTTTAAATCTTTTCAGCTTTTCTATATCCTGAACTAATTCATTATCATAAGCATAAGTCACCCAACGCTGATGTAACCTTTTATGGTGTGAACTTCGGTTCTAACGATTTTGGGATAAAAATTTCGATGATCATAAATTTACCATCCTCAAAATCAGGGGCAGGGTCGGCAAACGAAAATTAAGTCAGGAAAGATATCTAGAAACTGAGACCCGTTTGCAGAACAGGAAAGAGGAAGGTAACAAAATTAAGTTCCATGACTTCTGATTCAACACCCAGGTATCAGACTCTTCTCAGTCTCTTGGGCTGCGGAGCTTCGTTAAGAAGCACTACTTCAACGTTCTGTCAGCTGTGGACAAGAAAATATCCCTCCTGCACATTTGTAACAGACACAGGCTAGCATGTGAGTGGGTTTCTGATGTAGGTCGTGCTATGTGTTGCGATTTGCGATATGATAAGAACAATAACGCAACTTATAGTTTTATCAGTACATTACAAAATATCAGTTCCCATTAGCTATTCCCCTTCCGAAACAACACACCTTCATCAGAAGCACTAAAATAACCCTCTCAGTCCCCATCACCTCATTCACTGCCTCCCTAGTCCCTCTCGCCTAATTCACTGTCCCCCTCTCAGTTCCCTTCAACTTGTGGAACCTGAAGGCTCTGAAAGTGGAGGACGACCTTTTCCAGAGCCTGGGTCTCCAGGTGGACCACTCCCGGAACACTGCCTACTGCTCGTACAGCGACTTCGCGGAGTCCGCCTTCCGGAACTACACTAGGGACGAGACTGTGCAGGCGTACATTGAGCGCTTCTTCCAGTTCCCCGAGTGCAGGTTGTTCATAATATTGAGTTGTTTTGTGAGACTCTCGAGTGATTACTTATACCACCATTAGATTCCCGGTTTTTTGTGAATATAAAACACGAGTGATTGCCCACAATTTAAGTAGTCACTTACGACATGAGTATGAGTTTTATCTTATGAATACCCCCATTAGGGACTTCGCAGTGGAGATAATGGACGATATTTACATGGTGTCGAGGGAGTTGGATGTGATGGGGGAGGGCGGGGGGAAGTTAAAGGATAACGTTAATTTGTCTCTCACTACTGCTGCTGGCAACCGGTTCCAGGTTAGCTGATGGCGTGGGCTGACGTATTTTGGGCATTGCAAACACGTCACTTCCAAGTGGCTGTATAATTCATAATTGTAGCAACACAATTCCATTGCCTCTGTTAAGTGGCTGTTATTAATATTCACCGGCGGGTTTAAGAAACGTTTTGTGTGCAGACATAAGTATTCCATTAATGCCTAAGCCCTGAACTAGAAGCCCATTATTGTATTAATCGGAGACAATGGTGTTGGTTGTGTTCTTGAGACTATAATCTAAGAAAACCTTAGAAGTTTTAGATTTAGTGGCTGACCCTGAATATCCACCCTGTGGGCCAGCCTTCTAACTTAAGTTGGGTATTATACTCCTTGACCCCTTAGGACACACCAATTTACACAGAATACACAAGTTAACATAACTCTCGAATGAAGCTGGTTTCATTGAAAATAGTAGTATTTGGTGTTATGGGGCTCTCTCCCAGGTGGTTGAAGGGAAACTGACGCGAACAAACGACGCGTTCTCGCGTGAGCGATACACTCGACTGGTGTCCCTGGTCACTAACAACTACAACAACAACAAGATGGTGACTGTGAGCAACGTCACCCGGCCAGGTGACCGGGTTACCATGTTCGAGATATCTGAGATAATCTACCACCTGAGCAGTGACTCGTACCCCCTCATGCTGTCACTCCGGGTCAGTGAGCAGGAACTCCAAAGCATCGTCAAGGTATGCTCCTGTTGGGCATTCATCTTCCTTCATACGGGACGATATATTTCACTTTTAGTAGAATTCCTTGTGACAGACTAATTGCCTAGAAACAATGGATTTCTAATTCTATTCGTTTTCGAAAAGATTCATGGGACTTAAAATCCTGCCCTTTGCAGGACTCGTTTCTCGACTCAGTGGATGTTTTGAAAGGGAAGAAGTACTTGGTGGATGAGAATGCCTTTGTGATTAGTTTCAATGGGGACAGTGGCCAGCATCTGGGTGAGTAATAGTCCAGGGTGGCCAGCCTCCTTAAAGTCCCCCCCCCCTCTAATACCTCTAATTACCCCTATACCTCCTTCCCAGCATCCATTTCCAAACTTCCACACATAATCGTTTAGCATTATAGTACCCATTTTCATGGTTTTTAATCTAAAATTTAGCCCTTTCATCCTTGAAATTTAAGCAGTATCATTGCAAAATTACACTAGATTGAAGCTTATAAACCTTATTAAATTGAAACAGACCTTCAATCGACTCACCCTGTGGAATTCCAGCTGTTCTGATGCCTCTGATGATGGAGCACCTGCTGAAACTGAGGATCTTCAACCTGTACAACCACACGGAGTGCTCTACAAGCTGCGAGGAAATGTACCCCTTGGACAGCATACAGACATCGTCCTCTCTAGCTACATCCGCCAGTTAGTGACCCTTTGTTGATTAATCAATCTCGATAATATGCCGGATTATCCCCTGATTAATCACGCCAACAGTCTGCATAATCATAGTGCATAACTTAAACTGTGCAAAATTTGGGTGAATGGGTGTGCACTGTGCCTACCGTCGCTATGTGCTAATCTCGCTGCATTATAGTACGTTACCTGCTTTAGCTTAACTGCAACGTACTTGAGATCCTGAGCAATGTAGGGTCTCAATCATTCACCAGTTTAATACAAATACACGCCCAGATTGGGTGATTAGCTGATAGCAAATGATCAATGAAAATATCGAATATTTATTTTTTTAATGACACTATGGGAAATGCAAAATCGTATTAATTTTATCTATTTCGACCATTTTCAGTTCTACGAATACTGTCTCAACCCACTTATCGAGTCCTGGTCGAATTGGTCTGTTCCTTTGCTTCTTTTCTCTCCTATTTCGGTAGAAGCATCGTGTTCATTCTACTGAACCCTATAACAGCCGTTACAAGGTACGTTTTTTTTTTCCGCGAGGGGGTCAGACAACGTCACGAAGAAGCCACGAAGACGCCACGATGAAGCCACGAAGACGCCATGGCAGTGCCACGGTGACGCCACGGTAGTGCCACTGTGAAGCCACGAGGTAGCCACCTAGGCGCCGGGGCAGTGCCATGGTGAAGCCACCGTGATGCCACGAGAAGGCCACTGTGACGCTGGCCTGGAAACGCCACGAGAAGGCCACGGTAGAGCCACTTTGAAGCCACGACAGCGCCACTGTTGTGCCAGGGATAATTTCGATAAGATAATTAGGACGATCATATACACTCATAATAATTTATTCATTAATAATGAATCATTGACAGTTTATAATCATCCGATTCACGTTGAACTCCTCCGAGAACCCAGCTCCCCTCAACAAGACTCCCGACATTATTTTTCCGCTTGCCGAACTTCGCTTCGTCGATTTCAACTGTATCTCAAGGCCCATCCAGCTGAGTAGAAGTCTGTACATCTGATGCCATCTGCTCTCCGATCTGTGTAGAAGTGACGTGCGGTGTTCACAGCATCCCCAAAAGAACCTCCTCCAATCTGTCTGTTGGCGGTAGCTTTGCCTCTCCCCCGTCGTCCACGTCTTGTGGTTGCTCTTCTGGTACTATTGGAGGGCACTGCGTCATCCTGGGAAGAACTGGTTCCTGCGACCTCTCGTAGGGGATCGAACTCTGCATGGAATCTCATCCGGGTTTGTCCTGATTGGCTCCAATTGCACTATTCATTAACCGATTGATAGGATCAACTAACTGCTGACACCCTGATAACGAGAGGTGAATGCGAGATGCATACCTTCATGTGACCCTCGTCTCATGGCTGATGAATGATGACGGCATACGCGCGTGTCACATGACGACACGCAAAGCTGCAATGGTATCAATCTAGCATTCGGCTCTTGTTATTAGGGCACCCTGGCGACATGTGACCCGGTGCATGTTGTCCCTAAGCTTGCAAATGTTGCTATGTAGGCATATATCAACTGTGAGTTCCCTCATTAGAGTACCTAATTAGTCTATATCTGCAGTAGTCGACCGCATTACTCCAAGAGTCTCATGATTGCATGCGATATAATGTTTCCCGTGGGAGCAATTAGATGAAGGTGCCCCTATAAACGCAAAGTAAGTTGGAAATTCAGCATTCATTCCTTTGCTTTGACATCATGAATACCAACTTTACGACCTACAGAGAGATAAAGGATGCTGGACTCTTCCAGGAAGAAGCCAACTGCAGTACCTGCTTGACTTCTACTCAGCTGGATGGGCCTTGAGATACAGTTGAAATCGACGAAGCGAAGTTCGGCAAGCGGAAAAATA
Organism: Beroe forskalii; assembly: GCA_011033025.1. Taxonomy (NCBI): domain Eukaryota; kingdom Metazoa; phylum Ctenophora; class Nuda; order Beroida; family Beroidae; genus Beroe; species Beroe forskalii. Next base: position 86,363 of record WFMF01000605.1, on the reverse strand, counting down.
ATGTCGGAGTCTTGTTGAGGGAGCGGGTTCTCGGAGGAGTTCAACGTGAATCGGATGATTATAAACTGTCAACGATTCATTATTAATGAATAAATTATTATGAGTGTATATGATCGTCCTAATTATCTTATCGAAATTATCCCTGGCACAACAGTGGCGCTGTCGTGGCTTCAAAGTGGCTCTACCGTGGCCTTCTCGTGGCGTTTCCAGGCCAGCGTCACAGTGGCCTTCTCGTGGCATCACGGTGGCTTTACCATGGCACTGCCCCGGCGCCTAGGTGGCTACCTCGTGGCGTCCTCGTGGCTTCACAGTGGCACTACCGTGGCGTCACCGTGGCACTGCCATGGCGTCTTCGTGGCGTTGCTGTTCTGATCTATGCGTCCCCGTGGCTTCACAGTGGCACTACCGTGGCGTCACCGTGGCACTGCCATGGCGTCTTCGTGGCGTCTTCGTGGCTTCATCGTGGCGCCGCAGTGGCGTCACCGTGGCGTCACCGTGGCGCTGCCGTGGCGTCTTCGTGGCGTTGTTGTTCTGATCTATGCGTCCCCGTGGCTTCACAGTGGCACTACCGTGGCGTCACCGTGGCACTGCCATGGCGTCTTCGTGGCTTCATCGTGGCGTCTTCGTGGCTTCATCGTGGCGCCGCAGTGGCGTCCTCGTGGCGTCACCGTGGCGCTGCCGTGGTGTTACCGTGGCGCTGCCGTGGCGTCTTCGTGGCGTTGCTGTTCTGATCTATGCCCGTACAATCTTTGTACCCCCTTTTATTTACAAGGTACGTTACCGACTCAGCACAGTTTTACTTTCCAATACCCTCTCTGAAATCGTTCGTTTTTCGTCAATGCGCTACTACTAGTACTAATGTTTGACTTTGCAGCATGCCTCAATCAACTGCCGGACCCACAAAAGAGGACTGGAAAGCCATCAGGACGAACCTAACCTGCTGCCACACCTACCCCTTTATTTCTAGAAACTTCTCAGTTCCCGTGGACATCGGAACCATGGACGCAAAAGACGAGTCTTGTTCAAAATCTTACAAGTGAGCTACACTTTAAGTTACAATTACATGTTGCTTTTAAGTCAAACTCTTGGTTTAATTCATTTAGATTAGTTTATACAAAATTACAAATACCAAGTTTTGAATAAATCAATACGAACTACTTGCCGATCCTTCTGATTGTTATCCAGTTCCCCAATGTGAATGAGTAAAACTAAAAGTAAGTATTCCTCATTCCCCTTCAACCTTCTAATCCAATGGATTATCCATGTTTCGTGTCAGGTACAGCTCAGTTCCCGACACGAACCTGCTTCTTGTCTGGGACGAGTGTCCGGGTTGCCCCTGCGACTCCGAACCCAGCTACAACCTCGAACCCTACACCCACATTGTCCTGGACCCGTGCTCCGACGATGACGAGAACTATAACCCAGAAAACCACTGCACCGCCCCAATCAATACGAACTTTAGCTTCCGGGGGCCTGTGGCAGGTGCACTGCCAGCGCACCAACAGCGGACGTGGTTGATTTTGGTTTGGACAGTGTTATGTTTGTGTGTGGACGTGTAGCAGACTGAATAAATCTTTTTTAGTTTTGGGGAATCGTCTCTTTTTTAAATTCAGGGATTTTCATGTACAGAAAGCTATAGCTTATGAGCTATACTGTAAGTGTAGTTATTTGTACAGTTTTTATTCATAACTATTAACTATATTTATTGTTTATATTCATTCATTATTTTACAGTAATCATGAAATGAATTTGATTTCGATGTATTTCATTTACGCATTTCAACTATCAATTATAATTTACTCCTTGATACTAAAAGCAGGAAGTGGAACTACCCGAACCCACCAAAACCACCCGAATCCATCCTTAACCCACCGGATTTGGCCTCGATTCCACCCGAAACCACCAAACCCACCTGAGCTGAAACCACCCGAACCCATCTGAAATGAAAGTGAAACCACCCATGACGCATACTTTGGGTGGGTTTGCCTGGTTCCTCTTGCTTCGGGTTGGTTAAGGTGGTTTCGGGTGGTTCCAATTCCACACGAACCCACTCTAAAGTTCGACGGACGTTGCCCCGTCTATTTCTTCTGACTGGATGGCTATCAGGTTGCAAAGTGACGTCCAAATGTGGAACGTTGCGCCGCGCGCGAGGGTATGGTAACATCCTACGACTCTAACCAGAACCAGAACCTTCCCATAACCAGCGGCGTCACGAAACCCTCACCCTAACCCGTAACCGGAACCCAAAATAGGTTAGGATTGGGATTATGGCCAGACGTTGCCAGCCCCATATTTTTTCACTCTGCGAGTCGGGGCGCGCGCGAGGGGGCCAGGCAACGCCTGGCAAGCCAGCCCTAACCCGGCTAAACACTGAATTTTGGCTGTTTTCGGCTGCCAGACGTTACCTGGCCCCCTTCGCGCACTGGCCGCTCGCCAGACAACGTCTTGTCAGACGTTACCTGACCCTTCCTAAGCCCGCATAGGTGTGTGTACGCGCCGCGCGCTTCCCTACGCTGGGGAAGCGCGCCGCGCGAGCCACACAGGGATATACGTGTTTAGCAAGCCTGACCCCTTCGCCTTCGGCGGGCGCACGCGTCCGCCGAAGGCGGGAATTATTTCAATGAAATAATGGTCTGACAACGCGGCGGAGGGTAGGGTAACATCCTAATAGTCCTACAAAGCGCGTGGCTGGTGGCGCGTACACACACTTATGCGGGCTAATTAAAAAAGTTTTACTTTTTGTCCGGCGTCGCCTGACTCCAGCTCGACGGACGTTGCCCGGACTATGGTATGTCTATTATATAAACGGCTCTCGTATGATGCTGGTATCTCTCCCTTCCTAAGCCCGCATAGGTGTGTGTACGCGCCGCGCGCTTCCCTACGGGACACACTGGGGAAGCGCGCCGCGCGAGCCACACAGGGATATACGTGATTAGCAAATCTCTCCCATATAAACGGCTCTGAGTGACGTCACAGATCTAAACGTCAATTTTTCTGTATCCTAAACCTAGGGGTGTCACAATCGCGTACTTGCGCACAAAGTACTAGCACGAAATTACGATAAAAAGTGTAACACATTTTTTCGCATTAAAAGTGTCATAACTCAAAAGGTATAAATGGGTTCTGTCTGAAATTTGGATATATGCCGTAGAAGGCATAAAAGGAGTTTCCTGACTAATTTTGTTTGGAAATTTTGCTCCTCACGGAAGTTGTGGACAAAAATGATGCAATTTATAGAATTTGTGTACACAAATGCTCATATCTTAGATGGATTTCACCCATCCCTAGCGCGCAACACTCGGAAGTTTGGAGGGTCCCCGCGGAAAAAAATGGCGCGCGGCGGAGGGTAGGGTAAAATCCTACTACTCATATCTCGTCTCATGGTTCGATTTTAAGAAAAAAAATTAGTCAGGAAAGATGTTTATTATGTTTTTCAACTTTCCTGAAAGTTTCATGATGATTCGATGAGAAATGGGGAAGATAGAAATTTGACAAAACCCATTTTCTCATTCCTAAGCCCGCATAGGTGTGTGTACGCGCCGCGCGCTTCCCTACGGGGAAGCGCGCCGCGCGAGCCACACAGGGATATACGTGTTTAGCAAATTTTCTCACTGCGACACGCGAAACTGACAAAATATACCCAAACAACGAAATTAATCAGCGCGCAAGTGCTACGCTTCAACATTAAGAATTGCGCGCGCCGTGGGAATGCACGGGGGCGCTTGCGCGCTATTTAACAGTGTTTTCAGATTTGTTCTACGTCTATCCTGAGCCGAGTTATGAACAAAATACGTCCAAATTTTGACCGGTTGACTTTGGAGATTGATAACTTTTCTTCCATGACACAATGTATTGCCCTGAAAGTTTCGAGGAATGTTAGAGGAATTATCGAGCTACGGTGTACCAGAAGGATAAGTCATTGTACCTTATTTTGAAAATAGAAATAACTTATCCTTCTGGTACACGAGTGTGTCCCAAAAGGATAAGTTATTTTTATTTTTGAAAAGAAAAATAACTTATCCTTCTGTTACACACAGTGTGTCCCAGAAGGATAAGTTATTTTTATTTTGAAAAAAGAAAAAATAACTTATCTTTCTGGGACACGAGTGTGTCCCGGAAGGATAAGTTATTTTTAATTTTGAAAAAGAAACAATAACTTATCCTTCTGGGACACGAGTGTGTCCCGGAAGGATAAGTTATTTTTAATTTTGAAAAATAAAATAATTTATCCTTCTGGGGACACGAGTGTCCCAGAAGGATAAGTTATTTTTAATTTTGAAAAGAAAAATAACTAATTTCTGGGATACGAAATCCCAGAAGGATAAGTTATTTTCAATTTTGAAAAAGAAAATAACTTATCCTTCCCGGACACACCGTGTCCCAGAAGGATAAGTTTTTCTTTTTCAAAATTAAAAATAACTTGATCCCTTCCGGGACACACTGTGGTCCCAGAAGGATAAGTTATTTTTATTTTACAATGTAGCGTGTACTGTAACTGTGTATGCACACATCTTCCTTTGGGAAGCATGAAGCTGCACTGGCAAGTAGGCAAGTCTGGGCAGAAGTGTCATACACGGCTGGCAATTTGTCAGGCGTTATTTGACCTGTTAAACACGTATATCCCTGTCTGGTTGCGACGCCGCGCCTCCATAATGGAGCTGCTGGAGTGCTGCATTACACCTATGGGCTTAGGAACACCTACTCTTGCAGAGTTGTGTTCCTGAGCCCGCATAGGTGTGTGTACGTGCCGCGAGCAGCGCTTCCCTATGGAAGTGCAGCGCGCCGCCGCATGAGCCAGACAGGGATAACGTGTTTAGCAAGGAGGTCAAGCAATACCTGACAAGTGTATGACACTTCTGCCAGACTCGCCTGCGCAGTGCAGCTTCATGCTTCCCCAAGGAAAGATGTGCGCATACACAGTTACAGTACACACGCCTACATTGTAAAATAAAATAACTTATCCTTCTGGGACACACTGTGTCCCAGAAGGATAAGTTATTTTTCTTTTTCAAAATTGAAAATAACTTTATCCTTCTGGGATTGTAACCCAGAAGGATAAGTTATTTTTTCTTTTCAAAATAAAAATAACTTATCCTTCTGGGACACACTCTGTTCAGAGCGAGGTTATTTTTCTTTTTCAAAAATAAAAATAACTTATCCTTATTTGGGGATAGGTACTTATAAGAAGGATAAGTTATTTCTATTTTTAAAAAAAGGTACAATAACTTATCCTTCTGGTACACCGTACGAGCTTTCATTTCCATGTTTTATCTTGTAATTTGGTATGTGTCCCATATAACCCTGGCTGAGTGACGTCACAGACCTAAAGGTCAATTTTTCTGTATCCTAAACCATGACCCTAACCAAAACCCTCACCTTAATCCTGACCCTAACCCTAACAAATCCTGACCCTAATCGTGACCCTAACCCAAGTCCTTAAAGCGCTAGGTGCGCTTAACTATATTTTTCTGACTGACGTCATTATCATAGATAATGAAGAGCCCAGAGTTATATGGGACACTAGCCTGTAATTTGAGGGATGATTCATTTTTCAATCGCGAGTTTTGTGATGCCGATTGATATCCGTAATTTGAAGCAAATTTTCGGCGTTGCTTATTTTGAGCGCGGCTCCTTGACCACGTGCAGCCTTCCTAAGCCCGCATAGGTGTGCGTACGCGCGCCGCGCAACGCAGACAGGGATATACGTGTTTAGCAACGTGCAGCCTATAACTCCCTCAAATTGTCTCAAAGACCAACAAAACTTAGTTCATTTGAAAGTACTCATTGTGCCGATCATTTTGGTACCATTTTTGTGGGGATTTGTCCAAGTCGATTTTTCATGTGACCCCCCTACTAAACCTAACCATAACCCTAACCAATTAAACCCAAACCTTAATCCTAACCCTAACCCTAACAAATCTTGACCCTAATCCTGACCCTAACCCTAGTCCTTGAAGCGCTAGTCCAAGAAGATGAAATCCTGATAAATAAAACCAAATATAACAATATAACGTCCCAAAATACACACTTCTACCTCCTTCTTATTTGGTCTCCAAAGAGCCACTAACTCTTTGGGCTGGGTTTATGCCCTTTTGTACCTGGCTGAAGCTGCATCTTTGTGCAGTCAAAACAGAAGGGACTTTATGTTTTCAGACTACTGATGCAGACCATCTCGTTAGTCATTAGTCGGAGGGAGGTGGTACATAGCCACCTTCGGCTGATAGCTGACCTAATCTGCAGGCACGCCCCTGACTTGCTTTTGCAGTCTGTTTGAAAGCCACGGGCGTTGGTAGAATTCAGACCTGTGTGGTCCAGGACCGGGTTCTGCTCTCAGCTCAGGATATAACCTGGCAGTCGGGTGGCCTAAAACCACCTAGGAGTTCACACCCTTGGCCTAGTGTATAGGGAAGTCTCTATGCTCTGCATGGCTGCCACCGGCCTGGTTGATTAAACCGACCTTGGCCATTTTACTAAGACTACTAAGGTGCGCTTAATCATATTTTTCTGAGTGACGTCATTGTCATAGATAATGAAGGCTCCCATTTATATGGGAGACCTACCGTATCCTGACCCTAAACATAGCCCTAAACAAAACCCTTGCTAAACACGTATACCCCTGTTATCGTCGCGCGGCGCGTATACACACCTATGCGGGCGGGCTTAGGAACCAAAATCCAAACCATAATCCTAACCCTAACAAATCCTGACCATAATTCTGAAAAAAGACAAAGAAGAATTCTGAAGAAAGCCAAGAAGAAAGGCATCAATATTTATACTTGATAAATTAAATTGTATATTTTTCTATTTATTCTACCATTTGGTAATATTTGACCATGTTTATTTAATTAACTATTTTTTACCGGCTTTTCTGCGTTTTTATCAATTTTGATATTTTGTGGAAATTAAAATTAATTTTATCACATTGAATAACTTCTTATTTGTTTACTGTCAAAATGCTTTTCATTAATGTTACTATGGAATGGGCACCGGAGTGAAATGATGCTAAATAATCATTAACATTTGATATTGATCAATTGGGTATGAGATTGGAGATGGTTTAATACCATTATACTTTACTTTACTTTGAGGTATTGGCCCTTCTTGAACACTAAGTATGAAGTAAAAGACAATCTTTGAATCCAATTGCTGCAGCTGTAGTAGTTATTAGAACTATATTATTACCCTCCCGTGGCTCAAACTCCAGTGTGATAATTATCGATATATCACTCCTTCATAGAACTACTGTACAGTGGCAGAATAATAGAGCAGAATATCGTTGAATAAATTGTTGATTTTATGAAGGAGCACTCAAAATCTATAAAAAACGTTGAATTCAGACGAGGGTCGTCAGACCCGAGGGGGAGGGAGTACCTTAGTACACTTAAGAACGGCACCACGTAATTTGCGCGCACTTTAAGATCGGCGCACTTAATTAGTGCGGTTTTTTATGAGATCGAAAACGATGTGTAAATATGAATAAAATTTGAAATTTTCCTCTTGATATCATATCGAGACATCATATTCATAGGACCAGCAATATACAATTTTGCAATAATGACAAGAAACAAATTTTCAACAGTAATAAGTTGTAGTATCCATTATTTTAATCTTCAAACTACAGTACAGAAGTGCTGTAGTTTGGACCGTGCATATCTCAGAAAGCCAACATAATAATTTCATTCTTTAAACTATTGAAGTTTTAGCTGACGGTCATGATTCATTAATTTGTGCCCGAAAAAAAACCAAAATCGTAAAAACGCAAAATTCATAAAATTGTTCACTTAATTAGCATACACTTAATTTTATGCGCACTTAATTACTGTACACTTAATTAGTGCGGTTTTTTCCAAACCGCACTAATTAAGTGACGCCGTTCTTAAGTGTACTAAGGTACTGTTTTGTCGGGTAATAATACAATTAACAAACTCATGGATCGTGTGGTATCGAAAATTGTCAAACTCGGCTGATGCCTCGTGTGATAATTTTCGATATCACACTCCCATTCATTTGTTAATCGTACATTATATGTCTGACAGGAAATAACAGTTGAAACTGAAGGGTTTAGTAACGAGTAATAATTACTAAACGTCATATTACACACGAGGGCCGGAGGCCCGAGTGTGTAATATGGCATTGAAAAACCGAGGCCGAAGGCCGAGGTTTTTTAATGCTGAGTTTAGTAATTTTTACGAGTTATTAAACTGAATTATGCACCGACTTTACTCGAAAAAATGGCAATATTTTCAAACACAAGGAAATGTTTTAAATTAAGATTTGAAGGTACAGTTTGCTCAACTGTGCGAAATAAATTATTACGCACTGTTCTACTGCACCATAATAAATTATTATGACCTACAGTGCGTAATAAATCAAGATTTCGGCACTACAGTGCGCAATAATTTATTGCGCACGGTACCCTGGTGCCTATAGGGTTTTTGAATACATAGCATAAACACGCCTGGAAGGTGCATAATTTCTTCATTCCTATATGATCTAGATTATCTAGCAATTCCATATTTATGTGAATATGAGGAATGAACTCTTCTTCCTCCTCCCACGGAAATCTCCCATTACTTGGTTGACTAGCTAAGTCATTTTGGTTGTCTCCAGTACATGCAGCCTTTTACTTACTTTGGGGTGGAACGGTAAATTCGGCCGAAGCCCTACAAACCGTGCTGTCAGGAACAACCTCTGCTGGCTGAGCCTAAGGCTCCCTGAGATATACAATATTAATACTACCAATATGATATGCTGCGACGATCTTCCCGGAGCCTAGATGATCGTCACCATCCTGCAGCTTGCAATCCCTTATGGAGCGAGTCCAAAAGGGAAGACAGAGACCAAACTGCAGGGTGTAGTACCTGAGAGGATTCGCACACTAGGAGTGCTTTGACCTGGAGATATGATCTATTAAGTGGAAACTGGGAATAAGAATCGAAGTCGCTTTAACTGAGACCAGGTCTAAGTGCAAAGAAGATACTGTTGTTATTAATCAGTCAAAACTTGAGAAACAAATCTGTACTTTCCTAAGTTGTGTTATCTGGACTGCCAATATATGCAAAGGGCATAGACAGAAGTGCCCTGGGATGTTACTAGGAGTTAGGACTGAGTGTTGAAGCCTAACCAGAGAGCTATTGTCTGTCCTAGAGAAATGTGTTGTGATATCTAGGACGATTTGCCTAAGAAACTATCTGCTAATTAAAAACTGTATGGGAATCATAACTAAATGTTGGAGTTGCTAAATTTTTGCCGATCCTTCTGATTGTTATCCAGTTCCAAATGTGAATGAGTAAAACAAAAAGAAAGTATTTTTTCCTTAACCTTCAATCCATTTTCGTGTCAGGCACAGTTCCCGACACGAATATCTTTTTGGGGGAATTGGTTCCCCCTGACTCAACTCAACTGAACCCTACACCCATTGTTTTGGGGACCATTTTCCGACGACGAGAACTAAAACCCCGAAACCACTGCACCCGCCCCAACCAATACGAACTTTGTTTCCCGGGGCCTGTCCGGTCCTCCCGCCAAAAAGGGGACATGGTTGATTTTGGGTTTTGGACAGTGTTTGTTTGTGGACTTTAGCAGACTGAATAAATTTTTTTAGTTTTGGGGACGTCTTTTTAAAATTTCGGGGATTTTCAGGAAAAAAATTATATTTTATAAATATACTGTAAGTGTATTTATATTTGTACAGTTTTTATTCATAACTATTAACTATTTTTGTTTATAATTTTATTTTACAGAAACAGAATGAAGTTTGTTTTCATTTACGCATTTCAACTATCAAATAATTTCCTGATATTTTAAAAAGGAATGAAACCCCCGAACCCCCCAAAAACCCCCCGTCCTTTTGAACCCAGGGGCCCATTCCCACCAAAACCACCAAACCCACCTGAGTAAAACCAAACCCATCAAAAAAAGGGGAAAACCCCCCATGACCATTTTTGGGGGGGTTTTCCCTGTTCCTCTTGCTGGGTTGGTTAAGGGGGGTTTTTTTCCAAATTTTGAACCACCTAAATCCGAGGGAGGGCCCCGATATTTCTTCTGACGGATGGCTGGGGCGGGGTTGAAAAGTGACGCCCAAAAAGGCCCCCGGGGGGGGGTTCCGTCAGGCGTTGCCTGACCCTAGCGAAGCCCCCCAGACTGCAGGTAAAAAATTTAAAAATTTAAAAAATGGTCGACGACGTCGACAATAACATCCCCGACTCAAAACAACAGAACCCCTTCCCCAAAACCAGCGGCGTCACGAAACCCCCACCCCCAAAAACCCAAAATAGGTTAGGGTTGGGAATATGGGCCCCAACCCCGCAAACACCGAATTTGGCGTTTTTGGTGCCGGGGCGTTGCCGGCCCCCCGCGCACGGGCTCCCAGAAACGTTTGTCGCGTTGCTGCCCCCTTTGCTCCCCCCGCCGAACTGCCAAGGGGAAATTATTTTAATGAAAAATGGTCGACAACGCGGCGGAGGGTAGGGGAACATCTAGTTTACAAAGCGTGGGGGACACACCAAAGGGGGGAGCAGAAGTTTTGTTTTTTGGGGCGCCACCCCGCTCCCCCCGACGTTGCCCGGGCTATGGTTTCAATATAAACGGCTCGAGATGTTACCCCGGCCCCCTTTCCCATATCCTGGCGCGTCAACATTTCATTTTTACGTCACGGGCCCTAAAAGTTAGAGGTTTCCTACCCTCCCCCCGCCCTTTTTTCCGGGGGATTAAACCGCCTCCAAATATCCGATGCTGTGTGCAGGATGGGGAAATCCATCCACCCCATGTCAGGGGGAAAAAGAGGCAAGTCTTTTAAAACTCTTGATTCACAAATCAAACGTTTTTCTGTATCCAAACCCCTAAAACCCCTAAAAAAACCCCGAAAAGTATATGTTATCCCATCCGGGGTTTGGAACCAAACAACCTTAATTTAACCTAACAAAAAATTCCAGGGGGGGGCCCCCCCGTGCGAAACCCCGGGTTGGGGAAAAAAAACCCCACCCCAATTTGAAAAAAACAAAAAATTTTGGGAAACCCAAAAAGAAAGGTATCAATTTTTATAAAATTAAAATTTAATTTTTTTTTACCATTTGGGAATTTTTTTGACCATTTTTTTGATTAACTATTTTTTCCCGCTTTGTGTTTTTATCAATTTTATTTTTGTCATTGTGGGGAAATTAAAATTGATTTTTTAATTAATTTCTTTGTTTACTTAAAAAAAGTTTTTATTTGTTCTTTTTGGAAAGGGGCGGATGAAATGATGTAAAAAAATTTTTTGATTTGACAATTGAAGTTGAGATGGTTTTAAAACCATTTTACTTTTTCTTTCTTTTATATTTTTCTTTAATACTGGGAAAAGTAAAAAACAATTTTAATCCCAATTTGGGTGTATAGTTATTCTGAACTATATTATATGTCTGACAGGAAATAACAGTTGAAATTTTCTTCATTCCTATGAATGAAGTATATCACTGTTGCAGTATATCACTTTTTCATTCGTTGCTAATTAGTGCTCTCTTATCAGTACGCTTATCAGCACGTTTGATATAGCAGCAAGGTTACACCATTACTGTTTGGCTATGTGTAGCAAAAGATGCCCAGCACCAAAAATGCAAGAATTGGTAAAAAAATAATTGTGTTTCATTCCTCGACAAAGCTTTGAACGCATTAAGGATTACCAACGGGACAGCTGGACCACGGCTATTGTGATGAATGCGAGGGAGGACGAGACTGCAGTGTTGTTGCGTGAATCCGTGTAGCGATCAGCAGTCTTGTATGGCACATGACGGATTACAAGACCACCTCCCACAGTGTTGCAGCGGAGTTGATCGATGCTCAAAAAGACTATCATCAAACTCCAGTCAGAACTGATATCAGTGAAGGATGAGCAGCTGGAAGGGGTCAAGACTAAGGTTCAGACGTCAGTGGCGAGCACTGTGAAAGAGGAGTTCAAGTCTTATAGCGCAGCTGTACAAGGTAACGTGAAGGGAGAATCCAGTCAACAGACAGTCTTGAAGAAAGTGGTACAGGACGTAGTGCAAGGAGAGACCGGCGCCAAGAACGTCATGATTTTTGGCCTCGAAGAAGAAAAGAGCGAGGAGCTGGCTACCAAGGTTGAAGAGATGTTCCAGTCCATGGGAGAGAAGCCCCGCATTGAATCCTGCTGTGTTGGACAGAAGAAGTCCGGGTGGAGTCACAAGACCAGTTAAAGTCACAACAGCGTCATCCCGACCGTTGCCGAGCAGATTTTGGTCAAGTCCCAGCTCTGTCTGCTGGAGAAGTACAAGAAAGTCTATGTCAACCCAGACAGGTCGCCGGAGGAAAGGAGCAGCGGAGGGTGCTGGTGAAGGAGGTGAAGCGACTGTCGGGAGGAGGACAAGGAGAAAAGACACTTTTATCAGGAACGGTAAAAGTGTAGTGTTCCAAGGAGTGCTACACATAGGGACTTGTGTTTATTGTGATATTCAGGTGGAGACTTAGTCAGTGTGAAATTATGATTTTAAAGGGTGGTTGTCGTGATTTCGACGATTACTAGTTTCTACATGTTAATGTACAGGACTTGGTAGTCCTCACGAGCGCGTTTAGACATATTGTTTGTTTGAGTAGAGTTTAAATCACATTTTTTCTCTTAATTGGTGTTCAGTGCCCTGCAGAGGGTCTTTTCATATTAATGCTACTAATTATATTTATTTATTTTCTGCCCATAAAAGCGGCACCCCTCCACGGAGGGTTTTCAAAAAAAAGAAGATCTAGATTATCTAGCAATTCCATATATATGTGAATATGAGGAATGAACTCTTCTTCCTCCTCCCACGGAAATCTCCCATTACTTGGTTGACTAGCTAAGTCATTTTGGTTGTCTCCAGTACATGCAGCCTTATCTAGCATCTTTGTTGCAGGTTTACAGGTCCAGGGGCAAAGTAGAGTTCACTGGTAGAGTCCATGGCAAGGTTTATCATGAAGTTCAATGGCAGAGACCAGTGATCAGAGGCTGGGGGATCAGGGACTAAGTGCAAGACACAAGGCCAGGTTGTGTGGTGTTTGGGCCCTGGTGAAATCACTTAGTCCACTGTACTAACTGACATGGTCACCTATTGGCTATTGGGAAAATCATATTCACTTGGTCCAAATTGCACATTATCCATATTTTAGCTCTTTTCTGCAAGATTATATCATTAATTTGGGGTGGTTCCTTAGAAATAGTGGAAAACTTCAGTTAGTACATGGGACAATCTGCAGTTCTATGCTCACTATGGGGTGGGTCCCTACAAAACATGAAAGACTTAAGTTACTACATATGACAATCTGCAGCATTCTATGCTCATTTTTGGGTGGGTCCCTTCAAAGAGTGACAAATATCAGTTAGTACATGAGACAATCTGCGGCTTGGATAGCTTTCTATGGTAATTTTGGGGTGGGTATCTACAAGTAAAGTCAAATATCAGGTAGTACATGGGACAATTAGCAGCGGCCGTATTTCAAAATTGGGCAAAAAATCACTTAGTATTTTAAAAAATCTACTGACTCAGTCTGTTGGTGGAATCCACTGTCAGAGTCTACTTGCAAGTGCACAGGTGAATCTACTTTGAGCGCAATGCCACAATCTTTGGCAGTCTGGAGGAATGCCAACACATCTTCAGCGGACCTAAGGTGGACTTAAGACAGACCTAAGGCAAACCTTGAGCTGAACAAGCATAAGCCGACCTAAGACGGACCTATGATACACTCCCCAAAACAAGGATGACTTGACTCCCTTGGTTTCTGGGATTGTATGATAGTAATAGTATGGTGATCAGATCACTAATCATTCAGATCACCAATCATAATATGATGATGGGTTGTTGTATCCAGTGGTGTCATATTGTTGGTGTTAGATTCTTGGGCCCTTTCCTTGACCCTGTAGAAGACCTCCATCCACTCAACCCTAATGGCATCACCCCTCCTGCACCTCTGCCTTCCCTAACAAGATGTCTAGACTACAAGTTTTCCTTAAAGAGGAGGTGGCTTGAAGATGGTGAGCTGTGTGTCTTCACCAAGGAAACCCTCTGTCCCCTTCTCTTGGAGCAGCAGAAGAAAGCAGAAAGATGCCGGAATGCTGACAGAAGATAAGGAACAGTGGATCCTGGAGCTTTTACAGGTGAAACTGGACCCATTCACTCTGCTGGTGGATCCTGGCGCTACTCCCCCTCTACCTTCCCCTCCTCCTCTTGAACTGGTCAATGATGACATCCCTGACATACCCCTCTCACTCCCACCATCCCCTACCCCTCCAGCCTCCATGTAAGACCCCATACCCACTCCTGCTCCCAACAATGAACAACTGTCTAAGAAGAGGAGACAACTCAGGCTTGCTAAATCCTTTGGCAACGATGTTCAGCTGAACAACAATGTGTGGGAGAGATGCATTTCTGGTGAGTTGATGAAGGACACACTTCAGAATTGTGCACTATGAAGTTCTCATTCTACTAGGTGAAACATCTGGTAGAAATGCTTCTCAAAGATGAGGATACATTCCAGTAGCAGCCGAGTGGAGAGAAGCAGAAGCTCTGTACAGTGTGCAAGGATAAGCTGGCTTCCTCCCCTTCAAGAGCAGAAGTAATGAGCTACAAAAAGCTTGGACTCTGGTTGTAGGGTCAACATACTGGATGATGTGGTTGACATTGTCGTGTCTTAGTCTTTGTAACAACAGCCATGGTCGGTTTAATCAACCTGGCCAGCGGCAGCTATGCAGAGCATGGAGACTTCCCTATACACTAGGCCATGGGTGCGAACTCCTGGGTGGTTTTTAAGGTGCCCGTAACGTTCGTCGGTCGATCGAATGGAATTGGTCGATCGATCAACTCCATTTGAAGAAATGGTGTGTTATGATGGTCCCTGTTGACTTGAATCGTGTTTAAATGAGCAATATTTAGTTGTTTCCCTTCTAGCTTAAAGATTTTCTACTAAAAACACATCAGTTGATCAAATGAAGTTGATCGATCAACCAATTCCATTCGATCGACCGACGAACGTTACATGCACCTAAGTTTTTAGGCCACCCGACCCAGTCCTGAACCCAGTCCTGAACCACACTGTCGTGGGTGTCCCTGATTAGCATATGATTGCTTGCTGGCTAATTGCCCTTAGTATCTGATTGCTTGCCATTAGGTCTGCCTTAGGTTGGCTTATGCTTGTTCAGCTTAAGCAAGTCTGCCTTAGGTCCGTTTCTCCAGACTGCCCAATCTTTTTCTTTCTTCTTAAAGACTTCTTGGGTGACCAACTAGCCTTGGGCCAGTTTTAATTATTTTGTTAAAAAGTCCACCATTGGAGCAAAGTCTACCAGCTGACTCTGGCATACATTGAGTCCACTACAGACCTGGCAGGTCACTGTATATAATATAATAGACTTAAGTCCACCAGGATTTTAGCCCCCATGTCTGATAATACCTGAAACTCAAAATATCATCCCATGAAAAAATAACATTTTTTATGAATTATTTTTGCATCAGCTGGTATATACTGACAATTTCTCTTTCTCTGTTAGGGATAATTCACATATTATGTAATCATCTATAGGGAGAGGGGGTGTTTTATAATGATTACATTCGATTTTAGGGAGGGGAGGGGTTTCAGTGGCCAATTATTCATTGACCAATTATTCATTCAATGCATCCTAGGTGGACACCTTTGCTAGTAGTCTGTGCGCAGGTAGCGACGAGTCGCCAATTAGAACAACGTTTCTCTTCGAAAAACGACAAAAGAGTCAAAATTTCTCTTAAAACTTGCATGGAATCAATAGAGGAAAGTCTCAGCTATCCAGAGATATAAAGATCATCTGGGAACTCCAATCACAACCTTCGCAATGTCCCATGATGTACAAATGTTGAAAAACGTCGTTTTCCAATTGCGCATGAACATTGATTGATTGACGAGCTTGTGAGGCCTAATTCAAAAAGGAGATGCACTTTCAGTGTAGAATAGATTTATCTAGGCATTACAAAAAACCCCATGTCGATAACTCAAAAAATTTAGGAGCCTTAGGGGTTGCCAGTCAATTGTTGGAAAAAAGCACACAGTTGTGCTATTTCGTGGGGTGGACAAGCGTGGGGTGGACAACACGCGCGCGCGCGATTTGAAACACCAGACTCTTGTTTGCCAAAATAGCGAGAGACCCTTGTCCACCCCACCGTCGTTAACAGTGATACCATTTCAGATTTCCTGCAACTGTGGCAACTGGCAGTGATTTGATAAGGACCAACTAACTTATTCTTGTTTCAACAGTAGTACTGGTGACATTGACAATCAGTATAAAATCAGAGTAGATGCTTTTTGTCAATTTCATTTTAAAGTTATGTTATAAATGAGTACTAACAAGTTATCATATAATATGTACATATACAGCACACGTCATCAATGGATGGTGATGCAGTGAACTTATAATGTAATGTACGTATGTCGTATACATTAAACAGTGTGGCGGTACTTCAGAACAACACTCATGTTTTTCACAAAACTCAATAGCAGGGTGTAAATCTCGTGATTGTACACAACTGATTATGCGATGTAATTATAGAAAGTAACATTTTCAGGCAGGGGTACCGATGAGCCAATGGGACTTCAACAGCAACGCAGCGATAAAGGTACATTCAAGGCATTTCACATGAACAAGATAACTTACAGAGCAGGTTATACACTACACTCTGTATAAGGTGAGAGAATGTATACCTATATACATTATACAAGCATGCTGATCACATGATTATGTCCCGCATATCGTAGGTATATAATATAGATCACATTATATACTATGTAAATATATGGACCAATTCCATATGGGTAAACTGGTAGGCAATGGCAGAATGTCCGCATGTACAATTACATACACGCTACACATTGCCGGTCGCATGATATTATCAGGTGATACATTTGAAGCTGTGGTGTGTAGTGTGTCAGTGTACGTCATAAATGGATGGTGATGTAATGAAAGAATGGAATTGGTACAGGACATTTAACAGTATATGTTTCGGTGCATGTAGTAGCGGGGAACGGACATTTCATCTCACGACACTTCATCTCAGGACACTCCATCTCGCGATATGTCAGCTCTACGCAAAGGTTAGGGTCTGGGTTTGGGTAAGGGTTATGGTTAGGGTCAGGACAGGGAGATGAAGTGTCCTGAGATGAAATGTCCTGAGATGAGATGTCGCCCACCCGTAGTAGCTTAGTAGCAGTGCGCTGTTTCTGAATTTTATGACAACTGGTATTTCGAAATTTTTAGTTCTTTCTGAGTTGACTCAATTATAAGCAGTTTAATGAAGCTCGTGTAATTTGAAAACTGCTTCTAATTGAGTCTACTCAGAAAGAACTAAAAATTTTGAAATATCTGTTTCGTACTAATACAACATTCACACTGTACATAAATCACAAAATGATGTTTTCCACGTAATTGTATACATGGATCACATCAAAATTTGATCGTACTAACCTCTTGAACCCAATTTTCGTCGATTTGAACTTCAAAATCTATCTTGAAATGAACCAATATCGACCCCCTGGTGAATCCCCACTGACCCCATGGTGAACCCCTATACTGAACCCCATTTGTGCCATTTCTAACCAAAATGCTACCAATGAATTTTATCAATGAAATTTGGCACATTTTTGATTAGCTGCACTCGCAGATTTTAACGCAGATATGAAAACCCCCCATTTCTAGGGGGACGGCGACATTTTCAGTTTGTCATTTTTCCTGCATGTTTTGATACATTCTAGGCGCTTTTTGTCACTTTTTGTCGCGTTTCGACACTTTTTGTATTTGAAACCATACTGACATAGTCTGGCACAATTTGTCGCATTTTTGGACAGTTTTTGACGCGCTTTGTCACGTTTTGACGCAATTTTGGGTACTCTTTTGACGTGTTTTGTCACGATTTGACCCTTTTTGTCGCATTTTGACGTTTTTTTGGCGCATTTTGACGCTTTTTTGGCTCATTTTGACACTTTTTTGGCGCATTTTGCCACTTTTTGGCACATTTTATCGCATATTTCGACACTTTTGGACGCCATTTGTCGCGTTTTACGCATTTTTGAACTCATTTCTGGCGCTTTTGACACTTTTTGTCGCGTTTTGACGCGTTTTGACGCTTTTTGTCGGGTTTTGACCCTTTTAAATGGCTTTTGTCTGTGAGGTTGATTCAATTTTTAAATCCTTCATTACTCTATTACTGTATCCAATAGAGCTAATAAAAAGCCTATTTAAGTAATGTTTTTAAGTGATGTTTGCATGAGCCAGGCCATCACTTTTTTACCTCGAAGGTTTTAACTTTTATTCCAACAGCTGTACAGCCAATGACAGGAATCAAAGGAAACAAGCCAGTGACGGTCAAGGAAGTGTAATCCATACTTTATTTGCCCAAGACTTCGCTGCAATGGGCAGCTCCTTATTTACCCCTCCCACACAGTTTCCTGTACTCCTGTACGCTCGGCTGAGTGAACTGTAGGGCTGCATAGGCTCAAAATAAATCTCTCACCCTTAGCTCAGTGGTGCTGGCCGGGATTCGAACTCATGATCTTTAGATCCTGTGCCCAAATCGATACCACTACACCACTAAACCACTGACCCACAAATCAAATCACAGGTAAAATAGGTCAGATCTGGAAACATGCATGGAGTAAAGGGGATCATTTAAGTGATAGGACTGATAAGACAGGAGATTAGGAATATATTGATTATTACATTAGAAAACGCGGCTACTTACATAAAGCCTGTGCCCACTGTTTTATGCTCAAAATTCAATGGCTATTTTGATGGGGGGGGGGATGATGCCCATTGCCCAAACAAACAAAAATAACAAAACCTAGCCCAAGAATCGGAAAAGTAGGGCGGGCCTTATTTTTTATTTATTATTGTTTTTGGGCTACAGCAAAGGGTTTTTAAATTTTTGAACTTTTTTTTACGAAAATGGACAAACCCCTTGATCCCACAATAAACTTCTTTAGTTTTTCATCCAAGGCACACCCATTGATACTGGGACAAACTCCTTGATCCTGAGACATTCTCCTTAATACTTTAATAATCATTATACATAGATCCATGGAATACTCTCGTCAATTCTGAGATACTCCTTCATAATCATGGGACACTCTCCTTGATCCTGGGTCAAACTTCTTGATCCTGGTATGATCTCCTTGATCCTGGGGCACTCTCCTTGATTGTGGCAAATTTTCCTTGATCCGGAGGCACTCAGCTTGATTCTTGGACAAACTCCTTTATTCTGGGATTAACTCCTTGATCTTGGGCACTCCCCTTGACCATGAGGCAAACCCCATTGATCTTGGAGCACTCTCCTTGAACCTGGGACAAACCTCTTGATCTTGGGGCACTCTCCTGAATCCTGCAACACTCTCCTTGATCGTGGAACAAACCCCTTGGTCCTGGGACAAAATACTTGATCCTGGAACATACCCCTTGATCTTGGGACACTCTCCTGACTCCTGCGACACTCTCCTTCATGCTGGGACAAAATCCTTGATCTGCTGAATCCTGCGACACTTTCCTTGGTCAAGGTACACCCTTCTTGATGCTGGGACAAATTCCTTGTCCCTTGGGCCTTCTCCTTGATCCTAGGACAAACCCCTTCAATCTTCATCTTGGAACACTCTCCTTGATCATTGGATGAATTCCTTGATCCTGGGACATTTTCCTCGATCCTGAGACAATCCCTGATTCTGTGACAAACTCCTTAGTTTTGGGGCAAACTCCTTGATCCAGGTATCCAGAGACACTTCCATAATCCTGGGACAAATCCTTGATCATGATCATTGGATCATGTTATCAGCCAAAAGTTATACTAAGTTCCTATTTACCTCCTATTCCCCTCCTATTTACTACCTAAAACCTAAGTGCCTTTGCAACAAGATTGTAGGTCACAGTACGCAGGTTGAATTACGTTGCCTTATTGACACCACTATAATTCTTGACACCACTCTTTATCCTTGACAGCAAACCTTATCCCTGACACCACTCCAAAATCCTTGACACCACTCCAACCTCCTTGACATTGAACTCTTTATCCTTGAAATCAATCCTTATCCTTGGCTATCACTCTTTATCCTTGACACCACTCCACAATCCTTGACACCACTCCACAATCCTTGGCATCACTCCACAATCCTTGACATCACTCTACAATCCTTGAAACCACTCCAAATCCTTGACATCATTCTTTATCCTTGACATCTTAGTCTTAGTAAAACGGCCACAGTCGGTTTAATCAACCAGGCCGGTGGCAGCCATGCTGAGCATAGAGACTATCCCTAGTACGCTAGGCTAAGGGTGTGCACTCCTGGGTGGTTCTTCAGGCCATCCGACTGCCGGAGATATACTGGACAGAGAGTAGCCTACCCGTCCAGGACCTCAGTGGACCAGCAAGCTACCACCCGGTGGCTTCAAACAGACTGCGAAACAAGTCAGTGCTTGCCTGCAGATTAAGTCGGAGATCAGCCGGAGGTGGCTATGTACCACCTCCCTTCGTTTGACTGAGCCACAGGGAGGTCTGACCCAACCAGACTGTTTAAATGATATTCACATTGATTGGAGTTATGCTGGGATCAATGCCCAATGGGCAAAGCCCAGCTATGTGGTACTACCTGTAAAAAAATAGGGAACTGATTGTTAGTTTTGGTGATGTTTTTGGTGTTGTATTATTGTTCATTAATCATGGTAATGTTGCTAACACCGCTTAATAATCCTTGACACCACTCCTTATCCTTGACATCTCTCCTTGTCCTTGACACCACCGTACAATCCTTGACACCACTCTTTCTCCTTGGCATCAAACCTTATCCACGACACCATCCCAAAATCCTTGACACCACTCCACATCGCTCTACAATCCTTGACATCACTCCTGACTCCAACCTCCTTGACATCACTCTTTATCCTTGACATCACTCTTTATCCTTGACATCACTCCTTATCCTTGAAATCACTCTTTATCCTTGATATCACACCTTACCCTTGACATCACTCTACAATCCTTGACAGCACTCCAAACTTCTCGACATCACTCCTTATCCTTGACGTCAATTTTTTTCCTTGACACCACTCCACAATCCTTGACTTCACTCCACAGTCCTTGGCATCACTCCACAATCCTTGACACCACTCATTACTTCATTATCCTTTACACCACTCCTTATTCTTGACATCACACTAAACTCCTTGACATCAGTCTACAATCCTTGAGACCACTCTTTATCCTTGACATCACTCCTTATTCTTGACACTACTCAAAAATCCTTGACACCACTACAAACATCTTGACATCACTCCTTATCCTTGACATCATTCCTTATCCTTGACTTTTTATAGTTTTATCCTTCAAACCATTCCACAATCCTTGACACCACTCCTTATCCTTGACATCACTCCTTACCCTTGACATCACTCTTTATCCTTGACACCGCTCCACAATCCTTGACATCACTCCTTATCCTTGACACCACTGTACAATCCTTGACACCACTCTTTCTCCTTGGCATCAAACCTTATCCACGACAACATCCCAAAATCCTTGACACCACTCCTGACTCCAACCTCCTTGACATCACTCTTTATCCTTGACATCACTCCTCATCCTTGTCATCACTATTTATCCTTGACATCACTCCTTACCCTTGACATCACTCTTTATCCTTGACACCACTCCACAATCCTTTGCATCACTCCACAATCCTTGACACCACTCCACAATCCTTGACATCACTCCTGACTCCAACCTCCTTGACATCACTCTTTATCCTTGACATCACCCCTCATCCTTGACATCACTCTTTATCCTTGACATCACTCCTTACCCTTGACATCACTCTTTATCCTTGACACCAATCTACAATCCTTGACACCACTCTTTCTCCTTGGCATCAAACCTTATCCACGACACCACTCCAAAATCCTTGACAACACTCCACAATCCTTGAAATCACTCCTACCTCCTTGACATCACTCTTTATCCTTGACATCACTCCTTATCCTTGACATCACTCTTTATCCTTGACATCACTCCTTACCCTTGACATCACTCTTTATCCTTGACACCACTCCACAATCCTTTGCATCACTCCACAATCCTTGACACCACTCCACAATCCTTGACATCACTCCTGACTCCAACCTCCTTGACATCACTCTTTATCCTTGACATCACTCCTCATCCTTGACATCACTCTTTATCCTTGACATCACTCCTTACCCTTCAGGGGCGTAGCCAGGGGGGAGGCGACACAGGCGGTCGCCTCCCCCTTTTCAGATGAGTAGAAAAAATAACTAATTTTGCCCAATTTTATAAATCTGCTTTTCAACGCAGAAAATATATTTCATTTAAATTTGATTAACTACTAGGTTTTCAATTTAGTTCGTTCAATGATGAGTGAAGTTTGTTTAAATACGTGAGAGCATCAGTGCAAAACAGTTCTGTTTCTTACATTTCTCTGGGGCGAAACTAGTATTGTAAAATCATATCACTGCTCGGTAGGTTAAATATTTCGGTTCCAACTTCCAAAGGTTGAGGTGTAACTCGTTCTGTTGTTCAGCTAAATCATAATATAAACACAGTGCAGTGTACATGGTATACAATGTGTACATTACATTATGTCATACACTGCACCGTACATGAAAGTGATGAGTGGTGTTACCTTTCCCTATTTCCGTGTAGGATCCCCTTTGATGGACCCGGACCGCCGCTGGGACTCTCACTTTTCCACGTCGTCAGAGTTGGGTCTGGAAATTCCGCGTCGGGTCCCAGGGAGCTGTCCTTCCGGGATCCCTTGGACTTAGCCTTGCTTTCTTTTGTTGCCAACAGGGGATGGGGTACGCTTTCGCTTGCTTTCTAAATAGAGTCATTATTTTAATGGGGTACAAAATATTTCAATTGTCTCATTATTCTTAGGAGTTCACAAAATACTCTTTGATAAATTGATACCATAATCTCCCGATAATGATGACTAACACTGATGAATTTTGACTTTCATGCACACATAGACTGGCATGGTACAGCCCACAGGGCTCTACAACGTGTTAAACATCGTCCACAGGGTTAGGAGTGGCGGGGTGGTGTCGAGAGACACGTCCTTCAGCAGAACTTCCGCACGGGTTCTTGGTGGTGCCATCAGTGCTCTTTATATACGGGATGCAGTAATCCTCCTCGTCCAGCCACTCGTTATACTGGTCAGTGTCTGTCACCCAGCCAGCGTGCACGTGCAGGGGTTCTCCAACCTGGCGTGAGATAGGTTATACTGGTCACTGGTCAGTGTCTGTCACCCAGCCAGCGTGCGTGCACGGTGTTCTCAACCTGGGGTGAGATAGGTTATACTGGTCAGTGTCTGTCACCCAGCGTGCACGTGCAGGGGTTCTCCAACCTAGGGTGAGATAGGTTATACTGGTCACTGGTCAGTGTCTGGCACCCAGCCAGCGTGCACGTGCAGGGGGTTCTCCAACCTAGGGTGAGATAGGTTATACTGGTCAGTGTCTGTCACCCAGCCAGCGTGCACGTGCAGGGTTCTCCAACCTGGGGTGAGATAGGTTATACTGGTCAGTGTCTGTCACCCAGCCAGCGTGCACGTGCAGGGGTTCTCCAACCTGGGGTGAGATAGGTTATACTGGTCACTGGTCAGTGTCTGTCACCCAGCCAGCGTGCACGTGCAGGGGTTCTCCAACCTGGGGTGAGAAAGGTTATACTGGTCAGTATTCTGTCACCCAGCCTACGTGCACGTGCAGGGGTTCTCAACCTGGGGTGAGAAAAGGTTATACTGGTCACTGGTCAGTGTCTGTCACCCAGCCAGCGTGCATGTGCGGGGTTCTCCAACCTGGGGGTGAGATAGGTTATACTGGTCACTGGTCAGTGTCTGTCCAGCCAGCGTGCACGTGCAGGGTTCTCCAACCTGGCGTGAGATAGGTTATACTGGTCAGTGTCTGTCACCCAGCCTGCGTGCACGTGCAGGGGTTCTCCAACCTGGGGTGAGAAAGGTTATACTGGTCAGTGTCTGTCACCCAGCCAGCATGCACGTGCAGGGGTTCTCCAACCTAGGGTGTAGTGAGATAGGTTATACTGGTCACTGGTCAGTGTCTGTCACCCAGCCAGCGTGCACGTGCAGGGGTTCTCCAACCTGGCGTGAGATAGGTTATACTGGTCAGTGTCTGTCACTCAGCCTGCGTGCACGTGCAGGGTTCTCCAACCTGGGGTGAGAAAGGTTATACTGGTCAGTGTCTGTATCTGTCATCCAGCCAGCGTACGTGCAGGGGTTCTCCAACCTGGGGTGAGAAAGGTTACTGGTCACTGGTCAGTATCTGTCACCCAGCCAGCGTGCACGTGCAGGGGTTTCTCCAACCTGGGGTGAGAAGGTTATACTGGTCACTGGTCAGTGTCTGGCACCCCAGCCAGCGTGCACGTGCAGGGTTTCTCAAACCTGGGGTTAGATAGATTATACTGGTCACTGGTCAGTGTCTGGCACCCAGCCAGCGTGCGTGCAGGGGTTCTCCAACCTGGTGTGGGATAGGTTATACTGGTCACTGGCCAGTGTCCGTCACCCAGCCAGCGACGCTGGCTGGGTGACGACACTGGCCAGACGCTAATCCATGCCGTCCCCCGACCACGCTGGCTGACCACAATGACCATATCTATCTAACTCCAGTTTAACCTACCCCAGTAACGTGGCACTGGCCCAGCGTGCAGCAGGGTTCTCCAACCTGGTGAGAATGGGTTATACTGGTCAGTGTCTCACCCAGCCAGCGTGCACGTGCAGGGGTTCTCCAACCTTGGGTGAGATAGATTATACTGGTCAGTGTCTGTCACCCAGCCAGCGTGCACGTGCAGGGGTTCTCCAACCTAGGGTGAGATAGGTTATACTGGTCACTGGTCAGTGTCTGTCACCCAGCCAGCGTGCACGTGCAGGGGTTCTCCAACCTGGGGTGAGATAGGTTCTACTGGTCACTGGTCAGTGTCTGTCACCCAGCCAGCGTGCACGTGCAGGGGTTCTCCAACCTGGCGTGAGATAGGTTATACTGGTCAGTGTCTGTCACCCAGCCAGCATGCACGTGCAGGGGTTCTCCAACCTAGGGTGTAGTCAGTAGTGAGATAGGTTATACTGGTCACTGGTCAGTGTCTGTCACCCAGCCAGCGTGCACGTGCAGGGGTTCTCCAACCTGGCGTGAGATAGGTTATACTGGTCAGTGTCTGTCACTCAGCCTGCGTGCACGTGCAGGGGATCTCCAACCTGGGGTGAGAAAGGTTATACTGGTCAGTGTCTGTCATCCAGCCAGCGTGCACGTGCAGGGGTTCTCCAACCTGGGGTGAGAAAGGTTATACTGGTCACTGGTCAGTATCTGTCACCCAGCCAGCGTGCACGTGCAGGGTTCTCCAACCTGGGGTGAGAAAGGTTATACTGGTCACTGGTCAGTGTCTGGCACCCAGCCAGCGTGCACGTGCAGGGGTTCTCAAACCTGGGGTTAGATAGATTATACTGGTCACTGGTCAGTGTCTGGCACCCAGCCAGCGTGCACGTGCAGGGGTTCTCCAACCTGGTGTGGGATAGGTTATACTGGTCACTGGCCAGTGTCCGTCACCCAGCCAGCGTGCACGTGTTCTCCAACCTGGGGTGAGATAGGTTATACTGGTCAGTGTCTGTCACCCAGCCAGCGTGCACGTGCAGGGGTTCTCCAACCTTGGGTGAGATAGATTATACTGGTCAGTGTCTGTCACCCAGCCAGCGTGCACGTGCAGGGGTTCTCCAACCTAGGGTGTAGTGAGATAGGTTATACTGGTCACTGGTCAGTGTCTGTCACCCAGCCAGCGTGCACGCAGGGGTTCTCCAACCTGGGGTGAGATAGGTTCTCCACTGGTCACTGGTCAGTGTCTGTCACCCAGCCAGCGTGCGTGCAGGGGTTCTCCAACCTGGCGTGAGATAGGTTATACTGGTCAGTGTCTGTCACCCAGCGTGCACGTGCACATGCAGGGGTTCTCCAACCTGGGGTGAGATAGGTTATACTGGTCAGTGTCTGTCACCCAGCCAGCTACAGACTGCACGAAAAGGAGTTTTGGTTTTAGTTAGATAGATTGTTAGTACTAAATAGTTAGGTGGGTTGATTCCTTGTTTAAATTAACCCTATCTTCTGTGACATGATTCCATCCTTCCTTGAAGTTTGGTCGCTCACCTCTTTGTAAGTCTCTGGTTCCCACGAGTTTGTGAGGTATTCCTCGTGAACCCATGTGTCCCATGAGGCTGGTTTACCGCACGTGTGGAGAAGGATCATGCCGCTGTCTCCCTTGATCATGCGAACCAGGTCACCTCCCTCGAACTTCTTACCACGACACGAGTTTATGTGGTTACCCTTGTTGGCATTGTTCCAACCTTTGGATTCCATGGGCAGTGAACAGCACGGACAACAGTTGGAGGAGATTTCTGAAATGAACGGTTTGAGAGAACTTAACTTTATTAATTGAAAAAACAGCATGAGTTAATCTCCAACTTGCATGCTGATTGAACTAGACATTTTAGGGATCCTATGGATAAGCTATCTGCTATGGCCCGTATAAACCCCCCATTTCTAGGGGGACGGCGACAAAAACGTCAATTTCGTTTGAAGTGTGCACGAAAAATGTCCAGAGAGTGTCACAAAGCGTCCAAAAACGTGACAAAAAGCGTCAAAAAGTGTCAAAACGCGACAAAAAGCGTCCAAAAATGCGACAAAAAGTGTCAAAACGCGACAAAAAGCGCCCAAAAATGCGACAAATCGTGTCAAAAAATGCTAAAAAACGCGCCAAAAAGCGTCAAAAAAGCGTCAAAAACGCGCCAAAAAGTGTCAGAAACAGGGGGGGGCCAACCTCGAAAAACCCCCATAAACCCCGAAAAATTAAACCCCTATTTGGCTTTTTTTATATCCACTTTGGGGTTTTTGGGGGTTTAAATGGGTACCATTTCAAAATAGGGCCAAAAATCCACAACTAAAATGGTACCATTTCAGGAAAGGGTCGAAAATCATCATCAAAAGTGGTACCATTTGAAAAAAAAATCGGAAAATTTTCTATAAAATGGTACCATTTCAGAAAAAATTTTAAAATTTCTCAACAAAAAAATGGTACCATTTAAGAAAAGGGTCGAAAATCCTCAACAAAAATGGTACCATTTCAGAAAAGTGCCAAAAATTTTCAGCAAAAATGGTACCATTTCAGAAAAGGGTTGAAAATCCTCAACAAAAATGGTACCATTTCAGATTAGGGTCGAAAATCGTCAACAAAAATGGTACCATTTCAGAAAAGGGTCGAAAATCATCATCAAAAGTGGTACCATTTGAAAAAAATTCGGAAAATTTTCTATAAAATGGTACTGTTTCTGAATAAATTTTAAAATTTCTCAACAAAAAATGGTACCATTTAAGAAAAGGTTCGAAAATCCTCAACAAAAATGGTACCATTTCAGAAAAGTGCCAAAAAATTTTCAGCAAAATGGTACCATTTCAGGAAAGGGTTGAAAATCCTCAACAAAAATGGTACCATTTCAGATTAGGGTCGAAAATCGTCAACAAAAATGGTACCATTTAAGAAAAGGGTCGAAACTTCGAAAATCCTCAACAAAAATGGTACCATTTCAGAAAAGTGCCCAGAAAAAATTTCCAGCAAAAATGGTACCATTTCAGAAAAGGGTTGAAAATCCTAAACAAAAATGGTACCATTTCAGATTAGGGTCGAAAATCCTCAACAAAAATGGTACCATTTCAGAAAAGGGCCAAAATTCCTCAACGAAAATTATGGTACCATTTCCGGAAAGTGCCAAAAATCTCCAGCAAAAATGGTACCATTTCAGAAAAGGGTTGAAAATCCTCAACAAAAATGGTACCATTTCAGATTAGGGTCGAAAATCGTCAACAAAAATTGTACCATTTCAGAAAAGGGCCGAAAATCGTCAACAAAAAATGGTACCATTTCCAAGAAGTGCCAAAAATCTTCAGCAAAAATGGCACCATTTCAGAAAAGGGTTAAAAATGGTACCATTTCAGATTAGGGTCGAAAATCGTCAACAAAAATGGTACCATTTAAGAAAAGGTTCGAAAATCCTCAACAAAAATGGTACCATTTCAGAAAAGTGCCCAGAAAAAATTTCCAGCAAAAATGGTACCATTTCAGAAAAGGGTTGAAAATCCTAAACAAAAATGGTACCATTTCAGATTAGGGTCGAAAATCGTCAACAAAATGGTACCATTTCAGAAAAGGGCCAAAATTCCTCAACAAAAATGGTACCCATTTCAGAAAAGGGTCGAATATCCTCAACAAAATGGTACCATTTCAGAAAAGTGCCAAAAATCCTCAACAAATATGGTACCATTTGAGAGAAGAGCCGAAAATCCACAACTAAAGTAGTACCATTTTGAGAGAAAATCGAATTTTTCCGACCGAAAAACGGCTATTTTTATCAGTTTAGCCTCCTTAAACCCTCATAAACCCCGAAAAAATTAAACCCCATTTGCCAATTTTATATCCACCCGGGGTTTTTCGAGGTTGGCCCCCCCCCCCCCCCCCCCGAAACACCACAAAGAGGGTCAAAAATGTGACTTAAGCTGCGAAAAAAGTGCTGAAAT
This sequence comes from Beroe forskalii, assembly GCA_011033025.1. Classification (NCBI taxonomy): domain Eukaryota; kingdom Metazoa; phylum Ctenophora; class Nuda; order Beroida; family Beroidae; genus Beroe; species Beroe forskalii. The sequence goes on along the minus strand of WFMF01000605.1, from coordinate 57,772 downwards.
GTGGTTTTAGAGTGTAGAAAAGCGTTTTGTGTGTAAGTCAGTGTACGTTATTTTACACATCGGGTTTTAGATGCAACAAAGAAGATGTTTCGGAGAGAAATTCGGGAGAGAAATTCGAGAGAGAAGAAATTTTGGCAGGATAAAACTCGAATTTTTACTTATTGGTTAGTGAAATTCACTTTATCTAATCTTCTAATGTTATTAATTATGAAATAAATATAAAATATATTACAATACAAGTTTAGGGACTACAATCCACTTGAAATTGCTCTACTAAAGTACTAATGGAATAAGGAGCGAGTTATACACACTGATACAACACTTTAGTCTCATGGTTGTAACACGAATCATCAGCATCGTTAGCTACTTAACCTGACATTAATTTTCGCAATATCCACGGTTGACTCCTTAAAAAAATTGGATACCGAGTCAGACAACTCCATATCAATTAATAACGAAAATTTTAGATTTATTACGGCTAAAAATCAGTAAAATCGGTAAAAATCGGTAATTTCTTACCGATTTACCGACTTTTACCGATTTTACAATATAATGTCCCTTCCTTAAGATGCGTTAAATCACCTACCTACATACATTTTGATACATTTTGAAGGGTCCAGCAGGGATCGCAGTTGGGATCAGTGATGTCCACGTACTCCATCTCCTCGTTCACAGCTCCAGTCGAGTGAGGAGTTGCTGTTTGGAGGTGTGTTACCCGTAACCGGTGGCTTATCCGGGAATTGTGCAAGAAATTCTCCCAGGGCTATTTTGAATGCCTCTAGCTCCATAACTGAGTTGACTTGCTTAGGGAGCAAGTTCCAAAGACGAGCAGATTTAACCCCAAATGAATTGTCGTAAGCAGTGGAAACCGAGCGCTGTGCCTTGTAATTGAATGGCAGGATTTTTTCTCGGACTCCAAGACGTTCATTGGTGTAGAATTCCAAACTTGTGCTGTTCGGGGCCTCTTCCTGCAGAATCTTCCATGTATGGGTTACGGTGTACCGTTCTCTTCTGCGTTGGAGAGATATCAGCTTTAACTTCTTCAGACAGTCCCAGTAGTCAAGATCCTTGGTCCCAGCAATGCGTTTGGTAAAGTATCGCTGGATACTTTACCAAAATTTACCATTTTGAAAGCATCTTTAAGGTGTCAAGGATAAGGAGTGACGTCAAGGATAAGGAATGGTGTAAAGGATTGTTCAGCGGTGTCAAGGATTGTGGAGTGATGTCAAGGATTGTGGAGTGGTGTCAAGGATAAAGAGCGATTTCAAGAATTTTGGAGTGGTGTCAAGGATTGTGGAGTGGTGTCAAGGATAAAGCGTGACGTCAGGGATAAGGAGTGATGTCAAGGATAAAGAGTGATATCAAGGAGTTTGGAGTGGTGTCAAGTATTGTAGAGTGATGTCAAGGATTGTGGATTGGTGTCAAGGATGAAGAGTAATGTCAAGGATAAGGAGTGATGTCAAGGATAAAGAGTGATTTCAAGGATTTGGAGTGATGTCAAGGATTGTAGAGTGATGTCAAGGACTGTGGAGTGGTGTCAAGAATAAGGAGTGGTGTCAAGGATAATGAGTGGTGTAAAGGATTTAGAGAGATGTCAAGGATTGTAGAGTGATGTCAAGGACTGTGGAGTGGTGTCAAGAATAAGGAGTGGTGTCAAGGATAATGAGTGGTGTAAAGGATTGTAGAGTGATGTCAAGGATTGTGGAGTGGTGTCAAGGATAAAGAGTGATGTCAAGGATAAGGAGTGATGTCAAGGATAAGGAGTGATGTCAAGGATAAAGAGTGATGTAAAGTAGGTTGGAGTGGTGTTAATAAGGATTGTAGAGTGATGACAAGGATTGTGGATTGGTGTCAAGGATGAAAAGTGATGTCAAGGATAAGGAGTGATGTCAAGGATAAAGCGTGATGTCAAGGATTGTGGAGTGGTGTCAAGGATAAAGAGTGATGTCAAGGATAAAGAGTGGTGTCAAGGATTGTAGAGTGATGTTAGGGATTGTGGAGTGATTCCAAGGATTGTTGAGTGGAGTCAAGGATTGTGGAGTGGTCTCAAGGATAAAGCGTGACGTCAAGGATAAGGAGTGATGTCAAGGATAAAGAGTGATGTCAAGGAGTTTGGAGTGGTGTCAAGGATTGTAGAGTGATGTCAAGGATTGTGGATTGGTGTCAAGGATGAAGAGTAATGTCAAGGATAAGGAGTGATGTCAAGGATAAAGGGTGATTTCAAGGATTTGGAGTTATGTCAAGGATTGTAGAGTGATATCAAGGGCTGTGGAGTGGTGTCAAGAAAAAGGAGTGGTGTCAAGGATAATGGGTGGTGTAAAGGATTGTAGAATGATGTCAAGGATTGTGGAGTGGTGTCAAGGATAAAGAGTGATGTCAAGGATAAGGAGTGATGTCAAGGATAAGGAGTGATGTCAAGGATAAGGAGTGATGTCAAGGATAAAGAGTAGTGTCAAGGATTGTGGAGTGATGTCAAGGACTGTGGAGTGGTGTCAAGGATAAAGAGTGATGTCAAGGATAAGGAGTGATGTCAAGGATTGTAGAGTGATGTCAAGGATTGTGGAGTGATGCCAAGGATTGTGGAGTGGTGTCAAGGATTGTGGAGTGGTGTCAAGGATAAAGAATGATGTCAACAATAAGGTGTGATGTCAAGGATAACGAGTGATTTCGAGGATTTTGGAGTGGTGTCAAGGATTGTAGAATGATTTCAATGATTTTGGAGTGGTGTCAAGGATTGTAGAGTGATGTTAGGGATTGTGGAGTGATTCAAGATTGTTGGAGTGGAGTCAAGGATTGTGGAGTGGTCTCAAGGATTGTAGAATGTGACGTCAAGGATAAAGAGTCAAGGATAAGGAGTGATGTCAAGGAGTTTGGAGTGGTGTCAAGGAGGTTGGAGTGATGTCAAGAATAAGGTGTCAAGACTAAGGAGTGGTGTCAAGGATAATGAGTGGTGTCAAGGATTGTAGAGTGATGTCAAGGATTGTAGAGTGATGTCAAGGATAAAGAGTGGTGTCAAGGATAAGGAGTGGTGTCAAGGATAATGAGTGGTGTAAAGGATTGTAGAGTGATGTCAAGGATTGTGGAGTGGTGTCAAGGATAAAGAGTGATGTCAAGGATAAGGAGTGAAGTCAAGGATAAGGAGTGATGTCAAGGATAAAGAGTGATGTGTAAAGATGGTTGGAGTGGTGTTAATAAGATTGTGAGTGATGAGTGATGACAAGATTGTGGATTGGTGTCAAGGATGAAAAGTGATGTCAAGGATAAGGAGTGATGTCAAGGATAAAGAGTGATGTCAAGGATTGTGGAGTGGTGTCAAGGATAAAGAGTGATGTCAAGGATAAAGAGTGGTGTCAAGGATTGTAGAGTGATGTTAGGGATTGTGGAGTGATTCCAAGGATTGTTGAGTGAGTCAAGGATTGTGGAGTGGTTTCAAGGATAAAGAGTGATGCCAAGGATAAGGAGTGGTGTCAAGGATAATGAGTGGTGTCAAGGAGTTTGGAGTGCTGTCAAGGATTGTAGAATGATGTCAAGGATTGTAGATTGGTGTCAAGGATAAAGAGTGATGTCAAGGATAAGGAGTGATGTCAAGGATAAAGAGTGATTTCAAGGATTTGGAGGTGTCAAGGATTGTAGAGTGATATCAAGGGCTGTGGAGTGGTGTCAAGAAAAAGGAGTGGTGTCAAGGATAATGAGTGGTGTAAAGGATTGTAGAGATGTCAGGATTGTGGAGTGGTGTCAAGGATAAAGAGTGATGTCAAGGATAAGGAGTGATGTCAAGGAGGTTTGAGTGGTGTCAAGGATTGTGGAGTGGTGTCAAGGATAAAAAGTGATGTCAAGGTTAAGGAGTGATGTCAAGGATAAAGAGTGATGTCAAGTAGGTTGGAGTGTTGTTAAGGATTGTAGAGTGATGTCAAGGATTGTGGATTGGTGTCAAGGATAAAAAGTGATGTCAAGGATAAGGAGTGATGTCAAGGATTGTAGAGTGGTGTCAAGGATTGTGGAGTGATACCAAGGATTGTGGATTGGTGTCAGGATTGTGGAGTGGTGTCAAGTATAAAGATTGACGTCAAGGATAAGGTGTGATGTCAAGGATAACGAGTGATTTCAAGGATTGTAGAATGATTTCAATGATTTTGGAGTGGTGTCAAGCGTTTTAGAGTGATGTGAGGGATTGTGGAGTGATGCCAAGGATTGTTGAGTGGAGTCAAGAATTGTCGAGTGGTCTTAAGGATAAAGCGTGACGTCAAGGATAAGGAGTGATGTCAATGATAAAGAGTGATGTCAAGGAGTTTGGAGTAGTGTCAAGGATTGTAGAGTGATGTCAAGGATTGTGGATTGGTGTCAAGGATGAATAGTAATGTCAAGGATAAGGAGTGATGTCAAGGATAAAGAGTGATTTCAAGGATTTGGAGTTATGTCAAGGATTGTAGAGTGATATCAAGGACTGTGGAGTGGTGTCAAGAAAAAGGAGTGGTGTCAAGGATAATGAGTGGTGTGAAGGATTGTAGAGTGATGTCAAGGATTGTGGAGTGGTGTCAAGGATAAAGAGTGATGTCAAGGATAAGGAGTGATGTCAAGGATAAGGAGTGATGTCCAGGATAAAGAGTGATGTCAAGGAGGTTTGAGTGGTGTCAAGGATTGTAGAGTGATGTCAAGGATTGTGGAGTGGTGTCAAGGATAAAGAGTGATGTCAAGGATAAGGAGTGATGTCAAGGATAAAGAGTGATGTCAAGGAGGTTGGAGTGGTGTTAAGGATTGTAGAGTGATGTCAAGGATTGTGGATTGGTGTCAAGGATGAAAAGTGATGTCAAGGATAAGGAGTGATGTCAAGGATAAAGAGTGATGTCAAGGATAAAGAGTGATGTCAAGGATTGTAGAGTGATGGGTAATTTGGTAATCTGTCGACGGACAGTTACCGGTCGGTTAACGGTCGGTTATCGGTCGGTTACCGGTCAGTTAACGGTCGGTTAACGGTCGGTTAACGGACGGTTACCGCCCACGGACAGTTACCGGTCGGTTAACGGACACTTAACGGACGGACAGTTACCGGTCGGTTACCGGTCACTTAACGGTCAGTTAACGGACGGTTACCGCCCACAGACAGTTACCGGTCGGTTAACGGTCGGTTAACGGTCGGTTAACGGACGGTTACCGCCCACGGGCAGTTACTGGTCGGTTAACGTACGGTTACCGCCCACGGAGAGTTACCGGTCGGTTACCGGTCACATAACGGTCGGTTAACGGACGGTTACCGCCCACGGGCAGTTACCGGACGGTTACCGCCCACGGGCAGTTACCGGTCGGTTACCGGTCACTTAAGGGTCGGTTAACGGACGGTTACCGCCCACGGACAGTTACCGGTCGGTTACCGGTCATTTAACGGTCGGTTAACGAACGGTTACCGCCCAAGGTCAGTTACTGGTCGCTAAAGGCCGTTTTAAGCATCTCAATTGTTTTTCCAGACCCTCAAACCCCCTCTCTTCAGTCAGCAATTGCAAACCCTCTCTCCATTCGGATGCTACATGATTATGTAATTAGTTAAAACCAATTGTAATGCTTTATTATAGGATAATCAACACCCTTAGGATACGTTTATATGAATTATCACACGAGCAACGCGAGTGTGATAATTCGAATATTGCTCGAGCCGAAGGCGAGTGTAATAATTCCAATTATCACTGAGCCGAAGGCGAGTGTGATAATTGATATAAACGTATCCTTAGGGTGTTTGATTAATCTATTATATAACGTGAGAAACGGGCGGATATTTACACTGGTTTTCCAATAAGAAAGCAAATTTAGAAGCCTTTAGATATAAAAAAATCCTTTAACATTTAAACTAGAGGGTTTTGAAATTGAATCTTGAAAATATCAAGCTTCGAAGTGGCCGGGAATTTTAGATTAGATGGTGAAGAGTGGCTATGTATATTTGAATTTGCCTAAGAAAGTATGAATAAAAACGCAAGTCCGGAATATTCATAAACTTTGGTCGTATCTTTCGATTCAACAAGGTACTATAAAGTGATAGTCGATTGAAATGTACAATAACAAAATAGAAAGGACATTTCCGTGTCAGTGTGCAACGCCGTAACGGACGCAAATGTATCGGCGAATTGCGGTCGGTGGCATTTGTTTAAAATGTAAAGAAGGGAAACATGATTCAAACAAGCAAAATTTCACCAACGTGTACAAGTATAATACAAAACACCAAAACAAGAAACCTTAACACCAAAGCAAGAGAATAAATTTGTATATGCTCGTGTATCGTTATTTATACAAGGAGTGAGGGTAAGTGGTCCTTGTGGCACGTGCGTGCGTGGCTCATATAACGACTACTGAGTATACATAAACTCATTAAATGAAAACAAGATAACATGATAATGTATACACTGATGTATTGTAATGGAGGGAGAACAAGTGGTCTTCAGGTTTTACTGGCACGTGCGTGCGCGGCTCATATAACGACTAAAGTGGACACATGAAACGAAAACAAGATAACGTAATATGTATACACCGGTGTATCGCAAGGGAGTGAGAGCATTAATTAAAACTCTAAAAAGTCAGATTTAAATGATTTTACATAGTAGATAAATACTAATCACAAAATTCAAAAGTTTTGATTTTTGGGGTGTGATAATTTTTCAAAGGGGTGATAACTGTTCTTTGAGGGGTGTGATAACTGTACAGTTATCACACACCTGGAAAAATTATCACACCCCAAAATTTCGAAAATTTTAAAATCTTATGAAAATAATTAATTGGCCCCTAAACTCCATTTTTGAAGCCGTTATATAACAAAAATTATCGGAGCAAGAATTATATAACGATCGTTATATAATGGCACTTATTAGATGATGATGTATAATATATTTCCATTGACAAACACTTATAAATATAATATATGGCACACCGTTTAACTGATGAGTAAGAAATTGCCATCCGTTTATCATGGGTAAGTGAATGTTGCACTAAGTAGGAAATTTTAACATTGAAATTATATGAATTAGCCCCCCCCCATTACGCCGCATCAGAGCATCAGCTAATGAAACAAAGTTTAAATCAATTATACGGTAAAATACGATATTATATATCTTAATCAAAAATTCGTCTCATCAGTTCAGAGATCTCCTTGCTGAAGTTCTGTATGATGGAAGGACCAGTTCTGGTAAGGTTTCGCTTCTTCACCCACATGAATACACACAGAGCAATCGCCATGCTAGAGGAGTTTGATCGGCTTTGTCCAGTTCCAAGCCGCCTGTGCTTCTTGGCATGAAACCACATGCCCTCACAGGTGTTGGTGTGTTCAACAGTGAGTAGGTCCACGAAGCCTCTTCTTTGGTTGACCACCAGACGGGTGAAGCCATGATGAGAAAGGGAGCCGTCTGTCAGGATGACAGTTCCTGCTTAAACTTACTTCTTGATGAGACGGATGAGTGTGTATTTGTCTCGCCTGTTCCCTGGACACTCAACAAGGAAACAGTCCCCGCTGTTCCGACAGCAACCACCAAGCACCCACTTCCCCTTAACACGTCGTCCCCGAGTATACTTCCTCTTCCCGAATTTGGATTCGCATCAACCTCCAGGACATGTCATGTACTCGTAGTAGAACTGAAGAGATGAGAACTGCACTGACGATTAAAGGAAATTATGAAGCTGAAAGGGTTTCTCTGCTCCGGAAAAGGTGCTATTTTTTAATGATACTAACCATTGCTACAAAAATCCTCGTGAAATCCCCCATGTTCCTATCGTGAGATTTCACACCTTCATGTTATGGCACAACGACATTACTAGCTATATACGTGATGAAATTGGTATTTCCCACCTTACTAAACTAGAGGTTACTTCTCGTTAAGTTTTTATTTTATTTGTAAACGATAGTTTATCAATTAGATAATATGTTAGTTAATTAATATATAACGCATTCAATTGATAGTGACACTAACCGGCCGTTATGACCGGTTACTGACCGTTAACCGACCGGTTACTGCCCGTGGGCGGTAACCGACCGTTAACCGACCGTTAAGTGACCGTTAACCGATCGGTAACTGCCTGTGGGCGTTAACCGTCCGTTAAGTGACCGGTAACCGACCGTTAAACGACCGGTAACTGTGATGTCAAGTAGGTTGGAGTGTTGTTAAGGATTGTAGAGTGATGTCAAGGATTGTGGATTGGTGTCAAGGATAAAAAGTGATGTCAAGGATAAGGAGTGATGTCAAGGATTGTAGAGTGATGTCAAGGATTGTGGAGTGATGCCAAGGATTGTGGAGTGGTGTCAAGGATTGTGGAGTGGTGTCAAGGATAAAGAATGATGTCAACAATAAGGTGTGATGTCAAGGATAACGAGTGATTTCTGGATTTCAAGGATTTTGGAGTGGTGTCAAGGATTGTAGAATGATTTCAATGATTTTGGAGTGGTGTCAAGCGTTTTAGAGTGATGTGAGGGATTGTGGAGTGATGCCAAGGATTGTTGAGTGGAGTCAAGAATTGTCGAGTGGTCTTAAGGATAAAGCGTGACGTCAAGGATAAGGAGTAAGTCAATGATAAAGAGTGATGTCAAGGAGTTTGGAGTAGTGTCAAGGATTGTAGAGTGATGTCAAGGATTGTGGATTGGTGTCATGATGAATAGTAATGTCAAGGATAAGGAGTGATGTCAAGGATAAAGAGTGATTTCAAGGATTTGGAGTGATGTCAAGGACTGTGGAGTGGTGTCAAGGATAATGAGTGGTGTAAAGGATTGTAGAGTGATGTCAAGGATTGTGGAGTGGTGTCAAGGATAAAGAGTGATGTCAAGGATAAGGAGTGATGTCAAGGATAAGGAGTGATGTCAAGGATAAAGAGTGATGTCAAGGAGGTTGGAGTGGTGTTAAGGATTGTAGAGTGATGTCAAGGATTGTGGAGTGGTGTCAAGGATAAAGAGTGATGTCAAGGATAAGGAGTGATGTCAAGGATAAAGAGTGATGTCAAAGTAGGTTGGAGTGTTGTTATGATTGTAGAGTGATGTCAAGGATTGTGGATTGGTGTCAAGGATAAAAGTGATGTCAAGGATAAGGAGATGTCAAGGATAAAGAGTGATGTCGAGGATAAAGAGTGATGTCAAGGATTGTAGAGTGATGGGTAATTTGGTAATCTGTCGACGGACAGTTACCGGTCGGTTAACGGTCGGTTATCGGTCGGTTACCGGTCAGTTAACGGTCGGTTAACGGTCGGTTAACGGACGGTTACCGCCCACGGACAGTTACCGGTCGGTTAACGGACACTTAACGGACGGACAGTTACCGGTCGGTTACCGGTCACTTAACGGTCAGTTAACGGACGGTTACCGCCCACAGACAGTTACCGGTCGGTTAACGGTCGGTTAACGGTCGGTTAACGGACGGTTACCGCCCACGGGCAGTTACTGGTCGGTTAACGTACGGTTACCGCCCACGGAGAGTTACCGGTCGGTTACCGGTCACATAACGGTCGGTTAACGGACGGTTACCGCCCACGGGCAGTTACCGGACGGTTACCGCCCACGGGCAGTTACCGGTCGGTTACCGGTCACTTAAGGGTCGGTTAACGGACGGTTACCGCCCACGGACAGTTACCGGTCGGTTACCGGTCATTTAACGGTCGGTTAACGAACGGTTACCGCCCAAGGTCAGTTACTGGTCGCTAAAGGCCGTTTTAAGCATCTCAATTGTTTTTCCAGACCCTCAAACCCCCTCTCTTCAGTCAGCAATTGCAAACCCTCTCTCCATTCGGATGCTACATGATTATGTAATTAGTTAAAAACCAATTGTAATGCTTTAATATAGGATAATCAAACACCCTTAGGATACGTTTATATGAATTATCACACGAGCACCGCGAGTGTGATAATTCGAATTATTGCTCGAGCCGAAGGCGAGTGCAATAATTCCAATTATCACTCGAGCCGAAGGCGAGTGTGATAATTTATATAAACGTATCCTTAGGGTGTTTGATTAATCTATTATATAACGTGAGAAACGGGCGGATATTTACACTGGTTTTCCAATAAGAAAGCAAATTTAGAAGCCTTTAGATATAAAAATCCTTTAACATTTAAACTAGAGGGCCTGAAATTGAATCTTGAAAATATCAAGCTTCGAAGTGGCCGGGAATTTTAGATTAGATGGTGAAGAGTGGCTATGTATATTTGAATTTGCCTAAGAAAGTATGAATAAAAACGCAAGTCCGGAATATTCATAAACTTTGGTCGTATCTTTCGATTCAACAAGGTACTATAAAGTGATAGTCGATTGAAATGTACAACAACAAAATAGAAAGGACATTTCCGTGTAAGTGTGCAACGCCGTAACGGACGCAAATGTATCGGCAAATTGCGGTCGGTGGCATTTGTTTAAAATGTAAAGAAGGGAAACATGATTCAAACAAGCGAAATTTCACCAACGTACAAGTATAATACAAAACACCAAACAAGAAACCTTAACACCAAAGCAAGAGAATAAATTTGTATATGCTCGTGTATCGTTATTTATACAAGGAGTGAGGGTGGTCCTTGTAATGTGCGTGCGTGGCTCATATAACGACTACTGAGTATACATAAACTCATTAAATGAAAACAAGATAACATGATAATGTATACACTGATGTATTGTAATGGAGGGAGAAACAGTGGTCTTCAGGTTTTACTATACGTGAGTGCGCGGCTCATATAACGACTAAAGTGGACATGAAACGAAAACAAGATAACGTAATATGTATACACCGGTGTATCGCAAGGAGTGAGAGCATTAATTAAAACTCTAAAAAGTCAGATTTAAATGATTTACATAGTAGATAAATACTAATCACAAAATTCAAAAGTTTTGATTTTTGGGTGATAATTTTTCAAAGGGGTGATAACTTTGAGGGTGTGATAACTGTACAGTTATCACACACCTAGGGGGGCCTTAACCTCCCCCTAATTTCCAGAAGCCCCCCCCGGGTGAGCAAAACTCATTTTAATAAATTTGGGAATTGAAAATTTAGCGTTGTATTGATCACGAAAACACATGAGATCAAAAAAGTTTTTAAAAATTTCGTAAAAGATGGTTTAATAACTTAGCACAGTGAAGAAAATTAATAAGTGGGCACGGGATTTCAGTCGAAGAAGGATCTGAAGAGCAAGCTGCGGGGTAAACAGAAGAACGACCAGTTGAAGCATGGGGTTTTGGGGGTGGCTTTATTGACCCTTCCTCACTCCAAAGACTTGACCTCTGACAAAACCAAAAACGGGTTCAGGTTTTTGTTCAACAATTGATTAGTTTCTAAAAAACGTCCAGGAATTTTTTGGGGTTAATTTCGATAACAAGACTCTGATGGCAAATATAGGGGTTTAATGATGATTAAGATGAAAATTTAAAAATTGATGTAACATTAACAATAGGGATTCTATGGATTGATGATTGCGATGACTTTGAAAAAGACCAATGTTATAATTTCAATGAACAGTAACCAAATCACTATCTCCGCCTCCCACAGCAGAGAAAGCAACTGAGAGGAGACGAAACTTGCAGCACAAGTTATGAAAGTACGCAGATGTTCCCCAGATGTGGGCTCCAGAAACAACGGTTTCTTATCGAGATCAAATTGAACTATGATGATGGAAAAACATGATTGTAATACTATGTTTATCCGTACTATCAAAACCAGATTTTAACTGCGCTATCATCTTATCTAAACTGTGATTTTTGTTTTGACCAATATTTTCATCAAGTATATAATTGACGTTGTTGATATTGAATTCGCACACTAATTCAGTGATGAAAGTTTAACTTTAAAAGTTTTTAAGCTGTTTGATTTTATAATGGATTAAATCAAATATGTTCGCATTTATAACATGATGGTAAGAGAAATTTTTATCAGTTACATTTTTCATGCTAAATTATGAACACTTCATGAGTTTCTAAGGACACAAATTAAGTTCCCCCCACTATAAACTTTACTAAGGTATATCTTCCAAATAACACCACTTGATTGGGGAAAGTTTATTAACCTAAATCTAACGTTTGGGTTTTCCCACAAGTCAACGTCGGGAAAGTCAGCGATATTCTTCTCTGGGAGGATTATCGGGGAAGATTATAGACCGTGAGTTTGGGGGTTTTAGAATGTAAGATTGTAAGGTATTTAAATGAGTTATGAGTACCTAAACCTGCTGTCGGCTTTGGTATGTCTATTAATCAATTATCAAACAAAATTATTCTTTTGGATGAATTAAATTTAATAGGTTAAACAAGTTTTTTATCTTTAAAAGTGTTTGGTAATGATTTCAAAAAATGCTTTATTATCATTAACTCCTTACAATAAACAAATATTATATTATTTAATGAAAACATTGGATTATATAACATTTTAAAAAAAAGAATAATGGAAATATGTTCGTCATGACAATAAAATTGTTAATTTATGATTTTGATTGTGTTGTAGATATTTTATAAAATTTAAATTTAGTTTTAGTTTGGTGAAGTATCACTGTTTCTATTCTGTAATAATGAAAACAGAAAAGATGTAGAATGACAAAAACTAAAAAGTTAAACAGTGTCCTGACTCAAAACCAAAAAACGTCATTGCCTGTTGAGTGTTTAAGTTTAAACCAAATTCTAAGATCAGTGGCTGCAGTAGCATCTGTAATATATATTCCAAATCTGGTTTAAAACTCTTTAGTAAGGATGATCCATAACCCCCGTGAACTAAATCCTCCCAAAGATGTTAGAACAGTGTCCAGGCCCAAGAAACCAAAAAAAGTTGCCCAAGAAAATCCTTTGGGGAACCTTGATTTACCCTTTTACCCACGCGTTTAAAACCCAAATACATAGATCAGTATAGAGAGGTCAAGCAGTCTGTAAATATATGGTCACAAAGGGGTCAAGGTTTATCGTTATCTCGAACTTTTTTCGAGATTGATCCAAAACCCCGTGAAAAAAATGCTAAATTTGGCTCCCAAATTGACCATTTTGAACGGAGTTTCGTAGTCCATAGGCCCAAAGTTGCACCAAAAAAGTTGCCCAAGATAATTTCTTTGGGGAACCCCATTTTACCCCTTTTTTTCGTACCATGTAAGCGGTAAATTTGAAATTGGGATATTCCGCTTCTTTTGAGATAGAGATGTCAACGAATAGTCTAAAATGAGTAGTGGTCACATTTTTAGTGGGCGGGTTTGAAGTCGTTATCTCAAACCATTTTCGAGATATCTCTAAAAACCCCTTTTTCGCTGCTGCAAGGGGGTAAAAAGTGGTACTGCTAAATTTGGCTCTATGCTGCAGGTAAATTTTCTATGATCATTTTTACAGTCTAAAGTTGCACCAAGAAAAAGTTGCCCAAGATATTCCATAGGGAACCTATTATTCTAACTCTTTTCATGTTCCTGGCGATGAGAAAATTAGAATGATATCTCGGCTTCCTTTTGGCGATACAAAGGTCAGCAATCAATCTAGAATGACATATTTGGTGGGGTAGAGCATAGTTTAGCCGCTTTTTTCCATCGGCTTTGAAGATAATTGCTCAAAAAATTCCATTTTTCGTCACTTCTATGGAGTCAGCTAGATTTTCCATCATCCCTAATTAGTGCAATTAAAATGGTCTTATCATGTTTTAAATTTTAGACATGGGTTCAATAATGGCATAAACCATCGGGTTGTCAATCTATGATCAACGTCAAATTATTGGTTAATGATTGATGGTGGCCAATCCTGTACCAATATCGATTAATCCTCTCGTTGACTTGCCCTAGCATGTTAATTTGGGTAATTCAAGACAAGTCACAATTAAATCATTTATTTGTTTGTGAAATACAAGTCAACAAAAAACCTATATAACTGTCAAATTTTTTCTGCTTTTAGTTATTGCTGGTTGTTGGTTTTTCTGTAATGTCAATAATTTTAGATCTTCTTAATAAAATTGTTGACCTGAAGTGCGGGCAGAAGAAAACGAAAGCCATTCTTCACGAGCTCAGTGATTCGGAAAAAGCCTTGAGAGTATTTATCTAAAGCTTTCGCAGTGTGAGTTCAATATCATAGACCTATTTTCTGCCAAATATTCTGTCGACTGTCAGTGTCCCTACAATTCCGGGACAATCCAGACGAATTGCACTCGTGGTTTAATCCAAAGAATGCGAAAAGTTGGAACTTTTTGTCTCGAGACACGCAGACAGCGTTCTTTAAGGAAGTTTTCACTTTTATTTCTTTCTCAGGTTAGTCTTTTTTACTTATTATATGTTAGCAACTGTTCGCCCGAGAAATGCATATCTTGCTTGTCTGTTTATTAGGAATTGTGTAATTATCGTTGTTTAGACATGAAAACGATCCTGGAACACTCGAAACACACATTGTTCCATTTTTTCGCTTGATCCACAACCTTTATAAATAAATAAACACGCGCCTATCGGGTCCATTTAAGGATACTTCCCGAGGGATGTATCCGATTTAGGCCCGAGCCCGTGGGACGAGGGTCTAAACCAATATGGACCCGATCAGGCAAGTGTCTTTGTAGACTTCAGAGGGTTCTATGCTCATTGCTCAACTACTACAGAATGGTTAAAATACATCTTTACAGGGTTTCAGGATCAAACAGTTCGTGTACAATGGCATTGTCACATTGCAAGCAGCTGTCAAATTTTATAATGGATGATGGCATTTTGCTCACTAGCAATCATCAAGTATTTTCTGTCGACATAACTTGGCATCGGTGGAAGTTTGCTCACAATGGATCTGTCTTTATACTTTTATAGCCTGGTCTGGTTTGTCTCCAATTGAAGTAGAAGGGCAATCCCCCAGCTCGTATCATAAGACACTCTACCCACCTTTGAAAAATGTGACCTTTAAAGCAGAGATTTTTCCGAACTCAGACAAGGGGGAAACGAGATATAATTGGTTGGAACTTGGATATACCATGCTAACCAGTTAACCACTCACTAGAGAATGACTATATGAGGATGACAGTCAATGAGGCGCAACTGATTAAAAAAGCAATGCCAATGAAAACTCACATCTTTGTTTGGGCCTCGTTGGCAATCTTGATCGTTTTTATTGTGATTCTCTTTGCTGTCTGTATGAGAATTAAGTTTAGAAACACTGTGTTTATTCAAACATCTACAGAAGCAACTATCATAACCTTTGCTGATTACATTGTAAATGATAAAAATCTATGGCTTTGTTTACGAATCAAGGCTTCGGTTTTTTTTAAATTTTTTCTACAAACAGTACAACAAAAGTATTAAAATTTGCTGAGATTTCTAATTTTCGCTCATGCAGGGGTATGGAAAAATAAAATGGAGGTTCCCTATAGAATATCTTGAGCAACTTTTTCTTGGTGCAACTTTAGACTGTAAACGACTCAGAAATGTGTCTCCAATCATGAAAATGGTCAATTTACCTGCAGCATAGAGCCAAATTTAGCAGTACCACTTTTTTACCCCTTTGCGCTTAGCGAAAAAGGGGTTTTCGGGGATTATCTCGAAAACGGTTTGAGATAACGACTTGAAACCTTGATCCGCCCCACTAAATGTGACCATTGCACTCATTTTAGACTGGTCGTTGACCTCTATCTCAAAAAGGAAGCGGGAGATATCCCAATTTCAAATTTTTCGCTCATGGGGTACCGAAAAGGGGTAAAATGGGGTTCCTTATGGAATATCTTTGGGCAACTTTTTTTGGTGCAACTTACACTATATGCGACTCAAAAAACGTTTCTACAATTACAAAATGGTCAATTTGCCTGCAGTAGAGCCAAATTTAGCAGTACCACTTTTTTACCCCTTTGTGCTTAGTGAAAAAGGGGTTTTGGGGATTATCTCGAAACGGTTCGAGATAACGACTTCAAACCTTGACCCGCCCCAACCAAATGTGACCACATTGCACATTTTAGACTGGTCGTTGACCCTCTATCTCAAAAGGAAGCAGATATGGCTCTTAAAGTTTTACCCTACGCGGGTAAAAAGGGGTAAAATCAAGGTTCCCAAGGATTTTCTTGGGCAACTTTTTTTGGTGGTTCTGGGCCTATGGACCACTGAATTCCGTTCTAACATCTTTGGGAGGATTTAGTTCACGGGGGGTTACAGCCTGGGGCAGATACATCCCTTACTATAGGTACTTTTTATTTTTCACGGAAAGAAAGCAAGGCACCTTCTAACTTTCCAAATTAGTTTGATTTCCTATACTTCATTGTCTTGGAGAACATCCTAGGCCCCCTTCGAAAATTTTCTTAGGGATAGCATGGGTGAGTTTTTGGAAACTAGGGGCCGTGCAGACCAGTTCAAGAAGTTCTGCAGAAACGATCATAATATGATTACCTGCGTTACATATCAACCAGCACCAAGTCGAAACATTTGCCACCTTCACTCAAATGACAAGGTGCATTGTGCCCCACTTAAAGAGTTTCTAGAAATATAAGAGCTGTAAAAGCAGTAAAGAACTGATTTATTGTTTCACTCACTTAGGCTATAGATGAGCAAATGAAAATAACTAGTTGGTCACCTTAACGTCAATACTCCAGTATAAAAGCTACTTGATGCAATCGAATGTGCTCAGATGCACCTATTAGTTTCGGTTGTGCTACAGCCTACAATGCTCATTTATTGTATGCCCGTCGAGTATATGGTCTGTAAGAAATTCGATTTGAGTGTCAAATACATTTAGATGCCACATTTTTAGACATTATCATCCCCCACTTAAATTTCCAAAAAGTTTCACAGAGATTCTCCATGGACCATTCTTTGACATCCCGTAAAACAAAATTCTTTTGTTTCTTATTATAGTGTTATCATTTTTATTTGTATTATTTGTTTCGGAGAAGTAATAGAATTTTCTCACATAAAGACATGAAAAATTGGCTTTTCATCTGCGGAACTCCGACTAAATTTACTGACATTCGCATTATTATCGTAAGAATGAAAATATTCATGTACGTGGTAATTATATGCCCTTAAAAACTGTGTGTTTTCAGCTACGCTGTTGCGCATGGGTAAAATGATCTTAGTCTACACTGTTGCATTCTCTCTGTGCCATTTGGCAACTCAGCTGGAGCAAGGTCAGTTTTATTTTAATATATCAGGTCGGCCATGATATTATGTTCCAACAAATCAACAATATCAGGATGGTTTTGTGTTTTCAGGTGCAAAATTGCCTTAAGTGAGGTCTTGGAGCAAAATGGGGTCCAAAGTTATCGAAATTTTAGTTGAAGATGTAGCTTAGCTTTGATCGCGTTCGATTTCGATTCGTCTCGACACGCTGATCATCGCTTTGAGTAGTGTATTTGTTTGTCAAAATGGAATGAGGCGTGTGCGAGTTAGAGGCCCTTGGCCTTAAAACAATGCGTTAACAATTATAGATGAAAAAAATTCTGGAAAAAGTTAGTTGTGGCACAGAACAAAGCATATATATTCTCAGAAAACAGCCACGATACGACAGCTCAGTCGGCAGACAACATTGTGATAGTAAACGGTTTCATGCAGGTGCAATCCGCAACCAACTCCACAATTCGTTGCTTCCACGAAAACACGTACTACAGCGTTAACACTAACGACCTGATATCGGGCTACAACTTCACCACCGTCACCCAGATATGCCGCACGACGCTGGGCCGCATGTACCAGGCGTGCGGCTTGGCCAAGTCCATCCTGAGGCTGAAGAGTCTGTCACGTGACGATAATGAGTACGATGTGTGTGGTCAGGTGTGTCACTACAAAACGCAATGGTTTGACTTCAACTACCTGCTCCCCACGTCCACCCCAAAGTTCCTAGCGATGATCACCAGCACCAACTACTGCTCCGGCGACCAGGAGGCCTATAAGGCTAGTGTTTACACCGCGGGGCAGTGCGACGGATTCTGCGGACTGAACCCGAACGAAATAGTCTGTTACGATGAGATGATGTGCAATGACTTCTTCTACGGGATAATGTGTGATGGCGGCACGAAGTACGTGTCCCTGATGCTCTTGTGTGACGGCATACCCGAATGCCAAGACCGGACTGACGAAATGCTTTGCTCGGACACGAGGCTGTCTAACGCTATGTGCGGCAGATCCACGCAGCCTTCATCCGAGATTGACATAAGAAATAGTGCACCTAAACAGGTACCACTCTTTGGATTCAACAGATGCGGACCAGTTCAGAGATTACACTTTAAAAAGTTTCGAAATTCAACGTCACAGGTATTGGTCCCTTGGTCAGTTCTTGACCCTTACTGCGAGAACTATTTGGACCAAACGAATTGCTCAGACACAAATAGAGCGGGGTTGACGTGTCTGATAAACGGCCATCTCTCGACCGTGGCTAAGAATGTGATTTGTAGCGATGACGTGGAACTGGGAGACGCGTTGTGTGACTCTGGCCTGGACAAGCACTGCATCAGGAGCTCCGTGACCTGCAAGGTGCACAAGCACCAGCTCTGTGACGAGCAAGACGACTGCTCTGACAAGTCAGACGAGATCGGAACCTTCTGCGGGACTGTCTTCGTGGCGTCCTGCATCCGCAAGTTCGATTTCACTGCTGCCCGGGCCCTGCCCCTGCCCATCAAGTGGGTGCACGACGGGGTCCAGGACTGTCTGGACGGCACGGACGAGAGCAACCAGTGGCCCAACTGCGGATACGGCACAACGCGCCGCTTCCGGAAAAGCAAGGCGGACAATTGCACGGAGGTGTACCAGTGCCGGGGCGGCTTCATCGAGTTCCGGGAGCTGTGTGACCGGCTGGACTCGTGCGGTAACGAGAACAACGTGTGTCGGATGTCCCGGCGACAGGGCACCGTGTACACAGTCCCCGTGAGGCGGAGGGAGTGTACTATCTGGGGGAGTGTGTGGCGGGGCTAGCGGAGGTGAGGTTCCAAGTCAACCAGAAGGAGTGCCTCACGAAGCAGCTCCTCCTAACGGACGAAGACTCCCCGGCAGCAGACTACATCGGAGTGCAGAACGTGACGTACACCCAGTTCCTGCTCCCGGACTCCGGGGTCCGCCGAGTGGACTGCAGCTTCATGTTCGGACTGCTCTACGTACTGATGAGTTGCTCCGGTCAGTGCTCCAACACGGGGTGTGCCGCTAGGGCTCCCCTCCGGTACACCTGCTGCCCAAACAGATACCAGTCCCGGGTATACACCATCAACTCACAGGTCGGCCTTACCTTCCTGGTGCCCATCAAACGGTCCGAAGGGAGGTACCATAATGATATCTTCTGCTGCAAGAATGGCGAGTGTGTAACCTTCGATAAGATCTGTGATACGGTGGATGATTGTGGGGACATGTCAGATGAGAGCAACTGCACCAACCATTTCAAGTGCAAGGCGACCAGTGAGCTGATCTACCGCTCCATGGTGCGATGAGAAGGTCGACTGCATGGACTCGTCAGACGAATGCAATGATCGGTGCAATAAGCAACTAATTCCTTCACAACAAATCGAGTTCTTTGGCTGGATATCGGGTATTCTGGCGGTCGTTCTGAACATCGCTACCCTGCCAAACCACGTGTGGGGCTTGATGAAGAGTAAACATGCCAAGTCGATGTTCAACATGACCTTCCTCCTGCTGATCAACATTGGGGACCTGCTCATAGGGGTGTACATAGTCATCGTCATGTGGTACAACGCACACCACGGGGCCGACTTCTGCTACAAGCAAATGGCGTGGATGAAGGGACTGGAGTGTTCGTTGATAGGGATCATCAGTACCTTCGGGACACTCATGTCATTGATTTCAATGACGGTCCTCAGTGTCAACCGACTCTTTGTCATCAGACAAAACGTCCTGATAAACAAGGAAACCTCCTATAAAGATGTGAAGAATGTGGTTATTATGGTGGGTGTGGTTATCGGTATATCATCCGTCCTCACACTCATACCTTTCTCCAAAAGGTTCGAGGACTTCTTCGTGAACGGAGTGCTCTACAACCCGGACAATCCGCTCTTCATTGGGATCCTTACCAAACCCCAACTCCTGCAAATCCTGAAGGAGTACTACGGGCGGATGAGACCGAGCACTGATTACCTGAGCTGGGCTGTGATGAAGTCCCTGGTAGCGGACATGTTCAGTAAGGACTACACGGGGGTGTGGCCTAAAACCGTGCACTTCTACGGTAACAACGGGGTCTGCTCCTTCAAGTACTTCGCTACTGCACGGGACCCGCAGAGCATCTTCGTGTGGGGCGTCCTGGTGTTCCACAGCGTGTCACTGCTGGTTATCACAGGCTGCTACTTCAGTATCTACCTCTTTGCTAAGGGGTCCTCTGACAGAACCCACGCTGAGGAGACCAAGCAGATCCGGCACAGGAACACGGTGATGCAGCGGAAGATCATGCTCATCATAGGGACTGATATCCTCTGCTGGTTCCCCTTCCTTCTCGTCTCTATCCTCCATGCGCTAGAAGTATTCGATGCTACTGACTGGTACCCTCTCTTCTCACTCATAATCATACCCCTAGCTTCCGTCATCAACCCCCTCATTCTCAACAGCCTGATCTCCGACTTCGTGTCAAAGCAAATGAAAGTGGTCATCGAGTGGGTCTCAGGGCTGGCTGCAAGAGTCAGAGCTAGAACAGCTCCCTTACAGGAAATTGAGATGGTGGAGATGGAAAAACGGGAGCAAGAACCAGGTGCTAAAAGAAAAATTAGCGGACACACCCCACTTTAAGGAGATATTAACATTTAATTTTACGTGACTTCGGCTGTATTTAAATTGGAGGGGGGGGCAACACCGAAAAAACCCATAAACCCCGAAAAATTTAACCCCCATTTGGCTTTTTAGATCCACTTAGGGGTTTTTAGGGGTTTAAATTTGCAGATGCTGGGTGCCATTTAAAAATAGGGCCAAAAATACACAACTTAAATGGTCCCTTTTCAAAAAAGGGTCGAAAATCTTCACCTGAAATGGTACCATTTGAGGCGAGAGCCGCAAATCCACAACTAATGAAGTGCCATTTCGAAATAAAATAGAATTTTCCGACCGAAAAACGGCTATTTTTACCAGTTTAGCCACTTTAAACCCCGCAAAAATTAACCCCTATTTGTCATTTTCCTAAATCCACCCGTAGTTTTTCGGTGTGCCCCCCCAATTTGCGTGATCGAGGGACTTTGCATTAATGATAATCTGGTCGAAATTTTGATCCGGTAGAAGCTTCATGTGTGCGGCACCTTCTCAACAACGCACTGAAAAGCAATTCATATTTCATGGCCATGACTTGGAATTGGAGCTACTTTATCTCGTAGTATTTCAACTCCGAGCAAAGGTTTAGGTTAGCGTCTGGGTTAGGGTCCGGAAAGGGAGATGAAATGCCGTATACCCATGATTTGCACTTGCAGTAGTCGCACTTGAAATCGCCACTAATTCTTGCTCCTAAGTCCATATACATACACACAGCACCTACCTGAAGTTCTGAAGGTTTGGCACAACAGAGAGGGGGTGAGTATGGAAGGATATGGAGGATCAGAGGGACTGCGTTAGAGGAGGAAGGATATGGAGGATCAGAGGGACTGCGTTAGAGGAGGAAGGATATGGAGGATCAGAGGGACTGCGTTAGAGGAGCCAGCAGCTTCTCGACTCACGTCCGATGGGTTGATGAGAATATGAACATGTCGTCCTGTGAATGATGAGATTTAGCTGGGGTGGATGTGATGTTATCATGATCATTGACATTGTTGAAATTGAGGTACAAACTGAAACAGTTCGCTGCTAGAAAATTCGCGAACTTTCTCTATATTTCACTCTTATGTCTATTGTTAGGAATCTAGTCTTGGTTATTCCATATTCATATACCTTGCACTTTGCAGCGTAATGAAGTAGTAATGAATGAGAAATGTTGTACGGCAGGGTTCAAACTTTCGTCGTGTTGAAGTAGAGCTTCCTGAAATTCAGGAAAATATATCAATTATACTAGAAAGAATTTGTGGCAGAGGACAAATCTTGAGAAATAATTTCACTCCTGCTCCAGCCGGAGTCCCAAGTACTTCCATGTTTACCATGTTCAAAATCACAAATTTGTCGGCCATATTAATAGCACCAAAAATATTGTCCAATTTTGAGAAAATGTGATCATTTTCAAACAGACTCTGTTTTTTCATTTATAATTTAATTGAACATCAATTTCACAGTGCAGAAGTGCGAAGCAATTGAAACAATCGTATACAATAAATAATGAAAATGTGCATCTATAACATTAACATTAAAATAATATAATTGGTACTGGGGTCTGGGAGCCAACGTTACTTAGGCCGCGGTTCTCTAGGACCATGTTGGCTTCTTGTGATATGCAACCTGAAATGGTCCTAGACTTTTTGAGCGGAAATTGGTATCGAAACAGTCTGAAATGGCGCTAAAACCCAGTATACTTACTGAACTCAGTTTTGCCAGTTGCCACGTATTACTTTCATAATTGAATACGTCTGTGCAGAGCCTTTAATATCAAATGATGCTCAAGAGTTAAATTCGGTTAAAATGCTGGGAGTTATTGCAAAAATAGGGCTATTTTAGGCCAATAAAATATAATCTATAAGATGTCAAAATGACACTGGAAACGGTTCGTCTAATCTTTGAGTTCATAAGGGCCTCTTTATGAGTGCTCTTAAATAGTGTTTCTTATAGAGAAACATCTTTTAATTTCAATTTGATTCAATTCGAAGCGTTGATTTGTCACTGTTTCTTTTATGGGAATTTTAACATATTACCTAAATCATTATAGGGGGAGGGTATTTTCAAACAATTGCTCTACAACTGTAACAAATACGGGGAGGGGTTTTGAAATAAACAAAAATTGATAACATGAACGCCTTCAAAGACCAAATTGTATCACCATCAGAGAAGAAACATCAAGTTTAATATTCACACCAATTGAGTTAACCAAACTTTGTTCCATTTGAAGAGCGGCAATGTCTTAGTTGCTTCTTCCAAATTGTGGATTTTGAAGAATAGCTTTTAAAATATAAGGCTGCGATGAAGTCATTTATAAAGACACAACTGATCAGTTGCTAACATTTTAAGATGTTTATAACCAGTACAGTGGAAAATGTCTTATGTCCGTTAGAATATGGAAACGGAACATAGCGATGATCAATTCCTCACATCGCTGGATATTGGCAACAAAGTCTGAAAGGATATGACCAAGCAATAAGCATTTAATTAAGCTAACCGAACATAATATAATACGTTAAATGGCTTATTGCACAATGCACATCTTTAAAATATCTTAAAATAAGGCAAAAGTTCCACTTTTCCAGTTGGTGTTCAAATAAAATCTGTTCCTCTTGGAGTGCAGCTTAACATACTTCATGAACTCAAATACATTTGCTAGAGTCAAATACATTGGGATGGTTCAGCAGAGTACATCTCAGAGAGGGGTAAGTGCAGTAAGTGTCCATTAGGACCCCTCAGACTTCACCACCATGGCCTCTGCAGGCGGCGGGCCCTGTTGGTCGGAAGGGGCGGGTCCGCCCATGAACGGGGGCCGCATCATCTCCGGGCCTCCCGTGTAAGGCATACCTGGACGAACTGAAAGCACAAAATCGTTAAGTTAAATAACCATAATATTTATATACAAGGCCTTGGGGCATTAAATAATTTCAGTGTAAACATGACCCACCCAATAACAGAGCAGCACCAGTCAAAAATATCATTTACGACAGTAAGCTACCGTACCTTATTAGTTCAATGGTACCTTATTAACAAGTAACAGCGGTACCTCGTTAACAACAATACCTTATTAACAACGGCCATCGCTAATAACGGTTCCTTATTATCAAGGGTACCTCATTTACAAGGGTCCTTATTAACAAGGGTACCTTATAAACAACGGTACCTTATTAACAACGGCGCCTTATTAGTTAATAAGGTACCGCTGCCTTATTTACAGCGGTACCTTATTAACAACGGCACCTTGTTAACAACGGCACCTTGTTAACAACAGTACCTTATTAACAACGGTACCTTATTAACAACGGTACCTTATTAACAACGGTACCTTATTAACAACGGCACCTTGTTAACAACGGCACCTTGTAAACAACGGCACCTTATTAACAACGGTACCTTATTAACAACGGTACCTGATTTACAAGGGTACCTGATTAACAAGGGTACCTGATTAACAAGGGTACCTGATTAACAACGGTACATTATTAACAACGGCACCTTGTAAACAACGGCACCTTATCAACAACGGTACCTTATTAACAACGGTACCTTTTTAGCAACGGTACCTTATTAACAACGGTACTTGGTACTTTATTAACAACACATTAAGCAAGACAACTAGAAAACGATCAAATGGAAATAATGGCTAGACCCCGGTAGCACATGCCTATATATATGTCGGTTGACACCACTCAGCACCCAATCAAGCCTGAGGAATACTGTTACGTGCACATACCAACTCTATGACGTTGACACCACTTTGCACCTATCGACCATGACGAATAGCGTTACATACGCATACCAACTCTATGACGTTGACACCACTCTGCACAAATCAACCATGACGAACAACGTTACGTACACATACCAACTCTATGACGTTGACACCACTAAGCACGCAATGGAACATGACGAATAACGTTTATGCACATTTCATTTCATTTGACGACAACACCAACCGGGATGTACAGAGTACTCTGCAGAAATTAGCACCTAATTCCACCTCATTTCTACTCATTCTACAACTAGAAGAGTAGAAGGAGGACTCATTGGAGAAGAACTATTCACATACCATAACAAGTTACACTACTGGATTACACAAGTTACATCCCACATGTAAGAGTGTTCACTGCTCGAACTATTTGTTATAGTGGGGGTGCCCAGCAATGACATGTTGCTTTTGAATGGGTGATGTTGCAGGCTAATTACACTAGTTACCCACTACTTCCCAATGGACCACTAGATTTGGTAGAACTAATACCTGCAGAAGGGGTAACTCAAATGCAGAACCATGTACACTGTACATACAGTGTACAAATCTACTAAGTAAAACTAATTACGAAAAGGCCGCGCAAAAAGCAAACAATCGACATCTAAAGGAAACGAAACCACGCGCGTGACGCAAACAACCGCTGGATGTAAACAAAGAATTTATGTGCCAAATGTCACAATTTAGGATGGGGACTCACCGTGGTCCGCGGGCCCGATGGGCCCGCCGGGGTGCATCTGTCCGGGGTTGTAGAAGGGTGGGGGAGCGCCCCTGGGACCGGGGTGCGGGATGTGAGGGGGTGGAGGCCCGGGGGGAGGGAGGGAGGTTGCGGGCCCTGGAGGTCCGTGGTGAGGTGGAGCATGCTGCGGGATTGCGGGTCCACTCTGAAAGGTACATGTTAGTATTTAGGGGAATAGTTGGAAAATTGTCAGATCCAAGGGTCAAAATTAATACCATTGTTTATTTGGTTAACTAACTAACTAACTAAATTACTAACCTGTGGGTTGGTGGGGTAGGGGTGGGGTCCCCCAGTGAAGGATGGTATTACTAACTTACTAACCTGTGGGTTGGTGGGGTAGGGTGGGGTGCCCCAGGGAAGGGTGGTATTACTAACTTACTAACCTGTGGGTTGGTGGGGTAGGGGTGGGGTCCCCCAGTGAAGGGTGGTATTACTAACTTACTAACCTGTGGGTTGGTGGGGTAGGGTGGGGTGCCCCAGGGAAGGGTGGTATTACTAACTTACTAACCTGTGGGTTGGTGGGGTAGGGGTGGGGTCCCCCAGTAAAGGGTGGTATTACTAACCTGTGGGTTGGTGGGGTAGGGGTGGGGTCCCCCAGTGAAGGGTGGTATTACTAACTTACTAACCTGTGGGTTGGTGGGGTAGGGGTGGGGTCCTCCAGTGAAGGGTGGTATTACTAACTTACTAACCTGTGGGTTGGTGGGGTAGGGGTGGGGTCCCCCAGGGAAGGGTGGTATTACTAACTTACTAACCTGTGGGTTGGTGGGGTAGGGGTGGGGTCCCCCAGTGAAGGGTGGTATTACTAACTTACTAACCTGTGGGTTGGTGGGGTAGGGGTTGGGTCCCCCAGTGAAGGGTGGTATTACTAACTTACTAACCTGTGGGTTGGTGGGGTGGGGGTGGGGTCCCCCAGTGAAGGGTGGTATTACTAACTTACTAACCTGTGGGTTGGTGGGGTAGGGGTGGGGTCCCCCAGTGAAGGGTGGTATTACTAACTTACTAACCTGTGGGTTGGTGGGGTAGGGGTAGGGTCCCCCAATGAAGGGTGGTATTACTAACTTACTAACCTGTGGGTTGGTGGGGTAGGGGTTGGGTCCCCCAGTGAAGGGTGGTATTACTAACTTACTAACCTGTGGGTTGGTGGGGTAGGGTGGGGTGCCCCAGGGAAGGGTGGTATTACTAACTTACTAACCTGTGGGTTGGTGGGGTAGGGGTGGGGTCCCCCAGTGAAGGGTGGTATTACTAACTTACTAACCTGTGGGTTGGTGGGGTAGGGGTGGGGTCCCCAGTGAAGGGTGGTATTACTAACTTACTAACCTGTGGGTTGGTGGGGTAGGGGTGGGGTCCTCCAGTGAAGGGTGGTATTACTAACTTACTAACCTGTGGGTTGGTGGGGTAGGGGTGGGGTCCCCCAGTGAAGGGTGGTATTACTAACTTACTAACCTGTGGGTTGGTGGGGTAGGGGTAGGGTCCCCCAATGAAGGGTGGTATTACTAACTTACTAACCTGTGGGTTGGTGGGGTAGGGGTTGGGTCCCCCAGTGAAGGGTGGTATTACTAACTTACTAACCTGTGGGTTGGTGGGGTAGGGGTAGGGTCCCCCAATGAAGGGTGGTATTACTAACTTACTAACCTGTGGGTTGGTGGGGTAGGGGTGGGGTCCCCCAGGGAAGGGTGGTATTACTAACTTACTAACCTGTGGGTTGGTGGGGTAGGGGTGGGGTCCCCCAGTGAAGGGTGGTATTACTAACTTACTAACCTGTGGGTTGGTGGGGTAGGGGTGGGGTCCCCCAGGGAAGGGTGGTATTACTAACTTAATAACCTGTGGGTTGGTGGGGTAGGGGTGGGGTCCCCCAGGGAAGGGTGGTGCAGCAGAGGAGGGTGGTCCGGTGGGTGGGGGCACTGTCCCACTGGTGGGCGGTGCTCCTGAAACTACGGGGGGCTGGGAAGCGCCACTTCCTGGAATCAGTTCAGCTGCCGGGGGAGCAGGGAAGTTTATAACACCCCCGTGTTTGACCTTGATCAGCTCCTTGTAGAAGGTTTGTCTTTCGTTGATTAGCTGCTGTCTCTGGAGCTCAAGCTGAGGAGGAAAAACAGGTTACAACCCGAACAGAATGTAGCGGTAGAGGTTATAAAGCACAAATTGGACAGTCAACGAAAGAACGCAAATCCCATAGAAACTAAAAATATTTCATTAGTACGAAGTTAGTATAATAATAATAATAATAATTGCAATTTAAGTACACCGCTATTAAGAAAAACTTATACTCAGCAGTGTAAAACCCAATAGAAGCCAAAAATATTCTACTGAAAGATTCTATTAACTTAAAAAGTGCTTTCACATGAAAGCTAGGCATAATTTAGAATACTAAAAAACTTAGCTTATCTCAAATTGATACTTAAGTAAGTGGACCATAAAACTTCATGGGATATTCAGCAAAGCACCAAACAAATGTTTCAAAAAAAAATATCACTTAGTCAGTTTTATAGTATCAGAAATAGTCAGATTAAATAGGTACGTTTTCAAATGTTTTTTGAATGACTCTGTGCTTTCAGCTGAAGTGATGTGTGTAGGAAGGCTATTGAAAATCTTGGGACCAATATATGAAAGGCTTCTTTGTCCATGTGAAGTTTACATTGCTGGAGTCATTAATTTTGGTCTATAGCCTTGATATGAGTAACAAAACATGTCCTGTATATAAAGTGGAGCTTGGCCAATGAGTACTTCATATGATAAGAGTGCTATTTTGAATACAATCCGTTTTCTTATCTGAAGCCAGTGAAGATTGTGAAGATCATCACCAACATGATCATACTTGTATTTTCCTGAAATGAGCTTAGCAGCAGAGTTCTGTATGACCTGAAGCTGATTTATTTGTTTCTCTGCAATGCCATAGTATAACCCATTACAGTAGTCTAAGCAAGAGATAACCATACTGTTTACAACTAATTTCATTTGTTCTTTTGTAAGGAGAAACCTAACTTTGTTTAGATTTCTGATAGTGTGAAATGAGTTCTTCTTTAGAGAAACTATCTGCTTTGCAAATGTCAACTTTTGGTCCATTTGGAAGCCCAGGTTTTTGACAACTGACTGAAACCTTATGGTTGCACCACATAACAAATTCACGCCATTAATTACAACCTTGTTTAGGATTTTACTTGACCCAAATATAATAATTTGAGTCTTGGGTTCATTGAGCTGTAGATAAAACATGGACATCCATTTTTTGATGGCATCAAAACAGTCATTTATATGATTCGTTAAAACATCTAGTTGCTCTGTTGGACGGAACTTTTTGGTAACCTGATGATCATCAGCATAGCCAAAAATACTGAAGCCAAGTTTCTTAACACACAAGTAGATTGATCGAATATAAATGTTGAAGAGGACTGGACCTAGTACTGACCCCTGTGGAACTCCAAACTTGATAATGATTGTCTCAGAAGTGACTGAGCCAAGCCTAATTCTTTGTGCATGACCTTTAAGGAAGCTAGTGAACCATGACAAGACAGTGCCTCTGAGACCAATTTCATTTTTAAGGATTTTGAGGAGCAAATCATGATCAACTGTGTCAAAAGCTGCACTCAGATCTAATAACATAACCACTGTGACGGATTGCTCATCTGAAGCTACTAACAGATCATTTACAATTTTGAAGAGAATTGTTTCAGTGCTGTGGTTCTTCTTGTATGCAAATTGGTCTGGGCAGAGGAGGTTGTTTTGTTCCATTCAGTCTCCTGAGTACAACTCTTTCTACCAATTTACCAATAAAAGTAAGGTTAGAAACTGGCCTGTAATTATTCAGATTGTTTGCATCAAGTTTCTGATTTTTTAGAAGAGGAGTGATGTCAGCTAGTTTTACCCCATCCATAGAACCAGTTTTTAAGGATTTGTTCACCATGTCAACAATTATTGGGAGTAACATATCGATATTGTCTTCAAGTAATTCTTGAGGCAGTATGTCAGTGGGAGAGCACTTGATTCCACTTTCCTTGATGATATCTTTGATCTCATCTAAGGATGCAGGCACAAAGTCAAACAGTTCAGAAGATGGAGGACTGAATTCCAGAGGTGAATTTTCAAACCTGAATTTTTCACGAATCTTGTCGATCTTATCAATGTAGAAGTGGTTAAATTCAGTAGCAAGCCTCTCAATATCATCACTTTCAGGGAGGGTATGACATTTCTGTTTATCAAGAACTTTATTCACGACACTGTAGAGTGTACGAGTTTTTGCTTCAGATTTCTTGATCACACTTCCCAAATATGCTTTCTTCTTGCTTTTTGCAAGTTCAGATGCCTTGAAACAAAGCTCCTTGTAAAATGAAAAAGCATTGTCTGATAAATGTTTGGTTCGCTCAGCCTGGCGTCTAAGCTTCCTGAACTCTCTATATTCTTTATCAAACCATGGAGCCTTATCAACCACTGATATGGACTTCGTGCATATTGGAGCATACTTGTCGAGAACACTTTTGCAAGCAGATGATAAGCTGTGAACAGCAGAGCCAAAGTCATTAGATGTAGTTGTTTTCTCCAATAGAACATCCTTCAGATCAGTGGAAAAAGATACTTTATCAACAGTTGCAAGGTTTCTAACATGGATATTTTTGAAATATTTTCCACTCATTGATGCATTAAATTTACAACAAATTGGAAAGTGGTCAGACCCTAAGGAGTTCAAAGGTTCAACTGCAAATGCTGAATATTTCAAAGTTTTATTCATTGAGGACAAGAAAATCTGATCCAAAGACCTGCCATTGACATGAGTGGATTCATTGACCAGCTTTTCCATACCATAGGATTTGAATACATCAAGGCTTTGTTTGATGGAATGTGAGTTTTTCTCAAAATGGATATTCAAGTCCCCAGCTATAATGAAATCATCTGCCTTTGCTGAAATATCAGAAAGCAAAAGGTCCAGTTCATTTGAAAATATGGATGTCAAATTACCAGTTCTGTACAGAGTCACTAAAATGATTTTTGTGTTGTCTGCTTTCAGCCACACAGCAACATACTCAAATGTTTCAAAAGCTGTAGATATTTTGCATACATTGACTGGCAATCCTGTTTTAAACACAACAGCAGTACCACCTCCACGTTTACCTTCTCTGAACTCATGAATAATTGAGTAACCATAAGATTTAATGATACTTGTAGTAAAATTTGTATCATCTTCCTGCCATGACTCACAGATTGATGCTATATCAATGTCCTTATCCTGAAACAGACCCATTACATCATTAATCTTGTTGTTGAGTGACCGGGGGTTGAAAAGCATGAAATTGAATGATGCTTCTTTCACACAGCTGTTTGTGCCCATTATGTCTTTTGATAAAAAGGGATAGTCTTTTTTACTTTTTCCAGTTGCTCCAAATACACTGGACATGAGACACTATTGGCTTCATGGTGTGTATCAACATGATTGGCCTTAGTACAATTCACACAACAACTGGCTCCTGAATTTGACTTCACTGTGCATGTCCTGGTCTCATGGTCCCCAGCACAATATCCACACTTGTGGGAATTCTTACAATCTTTACTGTGGTGCCCAAAGTCCTGACAATTGTAACAGCGAAGCACAAACACCCTATCATAGACTTTACATGTTTGAGACCCAAAAAACAGGCGATAATTTTGTTTACTAATGACTGATCTTATAACATTGCTAATATAACACGGATAGTTGCACGAAAAATATTGTTGTTGTTTTTCAGGGGGGCAACATAAATGACATCAAGAATTTTATCATCAGTTGATGAGGAATTCTCAATGATGGAAGTTATTCCAGGATTCTGATTCTTTACCATTGTTGTTATTTCATCTTTTGAATACTCCCTATTTAGACCAACAACATTAACAGTAGGAATTTTTGTAGCAACTTTTTCAATGGTATGTCCTGGGCAATCACTGGCAATTTTTTCTCAGAGTTTCTCTGCATCTGATTTATTATTGAGAATGATACCAGTATCTGAGGACTTTTTCATTGTGAAGGTCTTGTGCACAGAGATTCCATTATCAATACAAATCTTTTCCAACTTCACTGCATTAACAGAGTTTCCATTAGTATCTTTTTTGATGGCCATTGTATGCTTAAGATTTTCAGTTCTTTTTGTATCTTCCCAAACATTATTGGACACAGGTTTGGTTGAGCTAGATGCTTTGACTGTCCAGTTGTCAGAATTGCTTATTGCTGCTTTTAACTCACTCATTTCTGTTTTAAAAGCATTCTTCATTGAGTCAATTTTCCTCTCAAGAGCATCAACTCGATCCACAGATTCATGTGCTTTCTTTTCCTCTTCACATGTCATGCAAAAGTCACATATAAAAAGAAATCTCCCAAATCTCTTCTCATAGGCTCCTGTGTTATTAACAGCTGGTTGAAGCTGATTTGAAAACACTGTTGTGGCACTTACACAATACTTTTCATTTGAACAGTTAATAGCATGAAACAAGTTCTTGCAAAACCAACATCTGATACAGTGGGCATCAACATTCACATCGGTATTGCATGCATTACATTGACCATTACATCGTCACTCTCTTCAGTGTCAGAACCCTGAAAGGATGACATCCTAATTGAGGAACCCCAGAAGAAAGTACCAAAATTTGCTTGTTATCAGAAGCACAGAAGCACTGATATTGCAGACAATTGCTTCAAGGCAGGAGTTTTGGGTTTGAAATTGAGTAATTGAGCTGGGGGTCCTCAAATTTGATTGTAATTAGTACTGTTGTTAAGTTTATAAACTTGTCAAGTTACAAATTTATAAAACTAACCGCTTGTCGCTCTGCGTCCATTGTAGCCTCCAATTCCTCAAAGTGGCGCAACTTAATCTCCAGCTTTTTCATTTGGGTCTCAACTGAAATGGGGAAGTTACAATACCGTAGATTGTAATTCTTTCATGGTCATTGGTCATATGGTCTATAAAATTGCGGAACAAAATTTTGAAATTTAAATCATTCTGAATAAGAACACTTCCATGGAAGCTTATAAAGAACTGTACGCACAGATATTCTAATGAATTAGCCGCGTACATCAATTCGGTCCTTCAATGATCTAACTAAGCAGTAACTACCGAGTAATGCAACAAGCGACTTGATCTTCCTCTCTTCCACAGCTGCCAGATGCTTAGCTTTCACTGCTGCGGCAGCGAAAGCACACGCTGCCGCGGTTTGTATGTTCCCCTCGGTGGGCGGCCGCACTTGAGCCGATGTTTTGGGGAGGTGGTTGTCTGCTGTGGTGGAGGATATGGTGGCATCTCCTCCTTCTTTGTGGGCTGCTGGCTCTCCTCCCTCCTCCGTCTCCATAGGCTCATCCTCCTTCTTCACCACACTCTCGTGATCTTCTTCTGAGGAAATGGACTTTGTTCTACTGTAAAGCACCACAACATTATTTTAAAAGCAAGCAAATCAGCACGCTGTCTGACCCTAGAAAGTCAGACCTTACTTGAATTTAGCTACCAAGTTTTTAGAAATACGTCCACCAACAGCTGGGGTTACACAGCTGGGGTTACACAGCTGGGGTTACACAGTTGGGGTTACACAGCTGGGGTTACACAGTTGGGGTTACACAGTTGGGGTTAACAGTTGGGGTTACACAGTTGTGAGTTGGGGTTACACAGTAAGTGGTTAAATGTCGAAGTGGCGACCGTATACCGCAACTTACATGGTCGAGGCGACAGCCGAGACTGTGTAAGTTTGATAATGGACGAGGCGTGCCGAGTTCATTATCGTAAGTATACGGTCACAGCTGAGATCATGGAACCGGATTATACCCCGACCAGAAACAGCTGGGCCGACTATTCTCCGTTCAAACCAGTATTTCTTCCCACTCGGGTCTGACGACCCTCGTACGGGTTCATCGCTTAAGTAGATTTTTGAGTGCTCCTTTATAAAATCAAATTTCATTTTTAACTTTTTTGCAGTTTGCACTGTAATTCAGTGGAGACCGTATAACCAAACTTACACGGTCACTAAAACAAGCATGGGAGGGGTATAATTGGGGTTACACAGTTGGGGTTACACAGTTGGGGTTACACA
Source organism: Beroe forskalii (assembly GCA_011033025.1). Taxonomy (NCBI): domain Eukaryota; kingdom Metazoa; phylum Ctenophora; class Nuda; order Beroida; family Beroidae; genus Beroe; species Beroe forskalii. Next base: position 24,619 of record WFMF01000605.1, on the reverse strand, counting down.
GTTGGGGTAACATTCCCTCACCTTTAGGATCCTTCTTGTCGCCCCCCTCTTCCTTCTCCTTCTGATTGACGTGGTTATTGATCAGCTCCGGAGGAATCTCGTTCTTCATCTGACTGAACTCCTGGAGGGCAGCCTTGGCGGCTGACGCGGCAATACGCGGGTCAACTACCGAGGCGAGGAAGGCTACAGTGGACATCACGGGGTTACCAGTCTGTGAGAATGGTATCGGCTGGTAGTTCAGCGGACCTGGGGACACACAATGATTAGTAACGGTACCCGGAAGAACCATTTAACAGAAGGTTTACAAAAAACGCTTAAAACATAGAATTGAATATTACGCAAGCACTGAGCAGCCTTATAAGGGTGCATTTAGGAGTTTAGAGTCAGGCAGCTGGTCATTGACTGGTATCTCACCGGTATCAGTCTTAGGAGCTTCTGGGTCCTGGATCCTGCCCGTCTGTGGCTCCAGGAATGGATCCTCAATAGGCAGTTTTAGGAAGTGCATGATACACTCGTCTTGGGTACGGGTACCCACGTGCTCCGCAACGTTATTCCAGTCGTCACGGTACATGTCAAGAGCCTGGGGTTATAAGGTGAGTTAATCCAGGCAGAGTCACTTGTATATAAAACAATGTCAATCATTACAAAATATTAAAAACAACACAATTGGACAAACGAACAAACATAGCAGAAGATGAAAATGCGCTGTTTACCTCAAGGAGGAGTAAAGTCTCCTGATCAGTCCAGGGTTTGTGGGTATCCTTCTTAGCGTACTGATCCATCTTGAGACCTGGTGTTGAGATGGTGGCGCCACTAGCCGTCGTCGTGACCGGGGTGGCGTCTGTGGGCGGCGTGGTGGCGCTGTCAGCCTCGCTCTTCACTACCGGCGTTATGGTGGGCTTCTTGTCCAGGTCAGCCACCACTTGGGAGGCGGTGGTGGTCGGCTGCAAGGGGGGTTAAGGCTACAATGGGGATACAAAACATGGTGCGTATAAGAGCATGAGTGTCGCGTATAATGATAAAACTTAAAAGAAGTAAAAGATTTCGGGAACATAGCAGACTTCAGGGTTCCATCACATTTTACTATTATAGCAGAGTAGTCCGTTCTTTCAAAACGTCCAATATCCACGCCTGAACTAGGTACTCAACTGCTCGCTACTCACGGGTTTAGGGAGTGAGACAGGCTGGAGACCAGATGGAGCATCTGCCATGACATGGAAGTGGGAGGTGGCAGGAGGGCCCATCACCGAGGGCCGGCCCTCCAGATCCACCTGATAGTTGATGAGGCCCCACTGTTCCAGGAAGGCGTGCACTCTGGGGTAAGGTAGGGTGACGGACTGCTTGAGATACACTTTTAGTGTATTTTCAATTAACTTCCAGCAATTAATATGCTTAGTCCTTATAATGCCGGTAGATGAGTGATTAGCAATGCACAACTAACACATTTAAACATGAACATATTGCAACATAGTCCATGACTGGTCATTGAAAACAGTTGCTGTACCTGATGATTGCACATACATCTCCAGATAGGTTTCTCCTGGCAGCTGTTACTGTGAGGTACTCAGTGGGGTTCAGTCGGTAGGTGTCCAACATGAAGTTACGATAACCCAGGTATCTGCGATGGTAATATTTGAATCATACTTATTATGAGCAAAGATAATTATGTGCTTGAATCCATTTCATAAAACCGTTGTTCAAAGAAATGCTGATCGTGTTATCACAAGAGCAGATAAAAACTAGGGGGCAACGTCCCCCTTTAGCCCTTTGTCCCAAATTTTGGGTGAGCAATGGGACAAAGCAGGATGTTGACCACACTCCCCCCACTTAATATTCCCATAAAAACTAGACTTAGCTTAAGCACCGTATCTAAAACTAACATCTCGGGTGTCTTGGACTTGTTCTTCTCATTGAAGAACTCCGGGAGGGACCTCTTCTCGATGGAGTGGATGGTGTTGTAGTCGAACCAGGCGCTGTAGCTCGGTATGATGATGTGGTGTGACTGGTCCTGGACGTGGGAGTGGAGTGGTACACGCCGCATCACCTCGTTCTTACTGATATCCTCGTCCCGCTCCTTTATCAACACTTCCACTCGCTCGTCAGACATGTCGTCCACTGTCACCACTACAGGAGGGTGTTATAGACAGTGAGTCAGAGGGGATGAGATACGGAGGCAGGAAGAAAGAATTGATATATTCGTGTAACTGTAACAAATTACTTCTCAATAATTCAATGAGTCCTGACTAACCTGTCGAATAACATGTGACAATTCATGATACAAATTCCCTGGCCGCATTTAAAATTTAACTGAAAATGATGTAAGAATCATGGCAAGCTTAAGCGAGAACTCTTTAGCAGTGTGAAGTTCATAACATCCTTATGAAGTAAGTGATAGCATAGTACCTCAGTCAGAAATATCAAAATGTTAAAGTAATTGATAACTTACTGCATTAGATTTCACAAGATAAGATGGCTTAAATTCGGTTCGATATCAACATAAACAGCGAATTGTTCTGACTGGCAGTAGTGAGTAAAATAATGGTTTTTCCCCTAAAATATTAGACCTACGCCAAACTGACGAACGAGGCTTGGAATATACCATCATCATTCTTCACAAGACCTTAATTTGGATGCAAAGAAGTGGTCATATTTAAATTTCGTCAGTTTATAAAACCATATAATGGAAGTCGTAAGAGCAGCATCGCCAAGCAAATACCTGAAAATTTGTGAAACTGTGCAGATTTGGATGTCCCTGAGGTAAACAAATAAATCAACGAAGAGATAAATCGTAAAAGCGTAATATAAAGGAACTTATAACTGCAAAGGCAAAGGTTTAACAATTATAATGTCAATGGTTCAAGTCCGTACGTACAGTGATTATAGTTCAAGACACAAAGATCTACAAGTGTTCTCTGAATAAATGCACACAGTGCACACACACACACACATAGCCGGTACTACAAAAAGTACTGAAGTACAACTAGTACAGAGTGTTATATGCGCAGCCACAACTGCGTGTGTTTCAGAAGAGCTAGTAGTACTACACAATCCTCTCTAAACCACCCTCACCAGCTGTCGCAAGTGAGAGAGAGAGTGCTAATATACTGCGAGAATGTACACAAGGTGTACAGTGTTAAAGCAGTGCAGTGTACATGGTATACAATGTGTACATTGTACATTATGTCAGTATACACTGCACCGTACATGAAGTGATGAGTGGTGTTACCTTTCCCTATTTCCGTGTAGGATCCCCCTTTGATAGGACCCGGACCGCCGCTGGGACTCTCCACTTTTTCCAGCGTCACGTCCGGAGTTGGGTCTGGAAATTCCCGCGTCGGGTCCGCCAGGGAGCTGTCCTTCCGGGATCCCTTGGACTTAGCCTTGCTTTTCTTTTTGTTGCCAACAGGGGATGGGGTACGCTTTCGCTTGCTTTTCTGAAATTAGGAGTCAGTTATAATTTTAATGGGGTACAAAATATTTCAATTGTCTCGCATTGTCTTAGGAGTTCACAAAATACTCTTTGATAAATTGATACCACTCAATCTCCCGATAATGACTAACACTGATGAATTTTGACTTTCATGCACACCACATAGACTGGCATAGTACAGCCCACAGGAGCTCTACAACGTGTTACTAACATCGTCCACAGGGTTAGGAGTGGCGGGGGTGGTGTCCGAGAGAGACACGTCCTTCAGCAGGAACTTCCGGCACGGGTTCTTGGTGGTGCCATCAGTGCTCTTTATATACGGGATGCAGTAATCCTCCTCATCCAGCCACTCGTTATACTGGTCAGTGTCTGTCACCCAGCCAGCGTGCACGTGCAGGGGTTCTCCAACCTGGCGTGAGATAGGTTATACTGGTCACTGGTCAGTGTCTGTCACCCAGCCAGCGTGCACGTGCAGGGGTTCTCCAACCTGGGGTGAGATAGGTTATACTGGTCAGTGTCTGTCACCCAGCGTGCACGTGCAGGGGTTCTCCAACCTAGGGTGAGATAGGTTATACTGGTCACTGGTCAGTGTCTGGCACCCAGCCAGCGTGCACGTGCAGGGGTTCTCCAACCTGGGGTGAGAAAGGTTATACTGGTCAGTGTCTGTCATCCAGCCAGCGTGCACGTGCAGGGGTTCTCCAACCTGGGGTGAGAAAGGTTATACTGGTCACTGGTCAGTATCTGTCACCCAGCCAGCGTGCACGTGCAGGGGTTCTCCAACCTGGGGTGAGAAAGGTTATACTGGTCACTGGTCAGTGTCTGGCACCCAGCCAGCGTGCACGTGCAGGGGTTCTCAAACCTGGGGTTAGATAGATTATACTGGTCACTGGTCAGTGTCTGGCACCCAGCCAGCGTGCACGTGCAGGGGTTCTCCAACCTGGTGTGGGATAGGTTATACTGGTCACTGGCCAGTGTCCGTCACCCAGCCAGCGTGCACGTGCAGGGGTTCTCCAACCTGGGGTGAGATAGGTTATACTGGTCAGTGTCTGTCACCCAGCCAGCGTGCACGTGCAGGGGTTCTCCAACCTTGGGTGAGATAGATTATACTGGTCAGTGTCTGTCACCCAGCCAGCGTGCACGTGCAGGGGTTCTCCAACCTAGGGTGTAGTGAGATAGGTTATACTGGTCACTGGTCAGTGTCTGTCACCCAGCCAGCGTGCACGTGCAGGGGTTCTCCAACCTGGGGTGAGATAGGTTCTACTGGTCACTGGTCAGTGTCTGTCACCCAGCCAGCGTGCACGTGCAGGGGTTCTCCAACCTGGCGTGAGATAGGTTATACTGGTCAGTGTCTGTCACCCAGCGTGCACGTGCACATGCAGGGGTTCTCCAACCTGGGGTGAGATAGGTTATACTGGTCAGTGTCTGTCACCCAGCCAGCTACAGACTGCACGAAAAGGAGTTTTGGTTTTAGTTAGATAGATTGTTAGTACTAAATAGTTAGGTGGGTTGATTCCTTGTTTAAATTAACCCTATCTTCTGTGACATGATTCCATCCTTCCTTGAAGTTTGGTCGCTCACCTCTTTGTAAGTCTCTGGTTCCCACGAGTTTGTGAGGTATTCCTCGTGAACCCATGTGTCCCATGAGGCTGGTTTACCGCACGTGTGGAGAAGGATCATGCCGCTGTCTCCCTTGATCATGCGAACCAGGTCACCTCCCTCGAACTTCTTACCACGACACGAGTTTATGTGGTTACCCTTGTTGGCATTGTTCCAACCTTTGGATTCCATGGGCAGTGAACAGCACGGACAACAGTTGGAGGAGATTTCTGGAAATGAACGGTTTGAGAGAACTTAACTTTTATTAATTGAAAAACAGCATACGAGTTAATCTCCAACTTGCATGCTGATTGAACTAGACATTTTAGGGATCCTATGGATAAGCTATCTGCTATGGCCCGTATAAGTGTATAAGTTAATTCCTCCAAGCCCGTAGAAAGAATTGCTGTACTGGCAAGATTAAAAACTGCTGTAACAAAACATTCCTCTAATTCTGTGTACCTTCAGGCGAAGCAGCTTTAGGCGGGAACCCGTACACGATATGACTAGCCTCGTCCTCCTTGGCCACCAGTTCCCCTCCCCTAGTCTCCACTATGTCTCTGATCTGCTGCTGGGCCCTATCGTCCAGTTCCTCTGTAAGGTAGACACGTTTCTTGGTCTCCATCCCCTTCTCAAATAGAGTACCCCAGATCTCAGCTATTATTTCCAGGTGCTTCGACATTCGACCAGATGTAGTGAAGTCAATCTTCCTCCTGCCAACAGGTAGCAATTACTCAATTAATATCCACAGCAACACAGCTGTATTGGTATTAGATTGGCCAGTCCTGACCTACGTTCCTAGATGCGGTTTGATGATCACGGTTTCATTGTTGATGATCAAGAATTCACACTGCTGTCCAGCCCCATACTTGATGAGCTATTCTGACATTGGCTGTGTTTTCTAAGTAACTGTTAAGTCTTATAACCTAGGCCTATTAATTACTGGCAATATAGAACTTTTGGCCACTAAGATTATATTATATGAAACAAAAATAGAACCAAATAATTCGATAAGAATTTTTTGAAAATTAGCTGCTTTTATAATTAGTTGCTTTCATAGTGTACTGCAACAGAACATATTATGGTATAAGTACGGTACCCAATTGTACATAATACATTACCAGTTGTTTTCAGTTCTGTATTTGTAGATCACACCCAGTATGATAGCTAGACTCTTAGCGTTATAGAAATGCCTTTGCCTGAAGATGAATTCAATTAACAAGGTTAATAAAACATACAGCATAAACTGAGATTTCCATTTGACACATATTTTGTAAGTTGCAGCTTCCCTCAAACGCACAGTAAGTATATGATGAAATGTTCATGAGAATACGTACAGGGATTCGTGTGGAGTTAGACTTGTTACCAAAGCCCAAGTTATCTTCTTGGAACTGAGATATCTGTGTCACCAAGTGGGACAGATTCTTTGCATTCAGTTGCTCCCCCTCGACATACTGAAGATATTGGAATGAGTTTGTAAACAATATCACTGAAGATATAGGTACATTTTTTCAGCTCTATATTTAGGCTATATTTCATCCCAATAAAACATTAAAACATAGATTTCAAATTCAAAGACATAAGGTTTGTCTATAAAACTCCATTGACTTTTAAGCCATACAACATCAAAGTAGCCAATATAAGTGCCAAAAGCTTAATTAACATAAAAATACTCACAGCCTTGTAGTTTTCGAGAAGCTCAGCTTTTAGATCAGGGAAAATGGTGTCAGACTCTTCCCAAAATAGCTCATCAGGTCCTCCATCACTTCTTCTTTTGAAAAGCTCTTGATTAACCATGATCTGCTAATTAGGGTTACTCATAAGAGGTTCATTTATTCATTCATATACTGGATGTTTTCTTTAATTTAGCACACTAAATCATCTCAGCATATAATATGTAATGCCTATATTAGCAATTTGTATGCCAGATGACAGTAGAAAACGTAATTATAACAACCTATCAAAATAAAAGACCCATCGTAAATTATGCATCGTAAATTATACATAAGAGGAAGGTGGTGAATTTTAACCTTTGATTCCTGTCATTGGCTGTTACAGCCCTGAATGAATCTAGAAGTAAAACATTCAAATGCAACTGCCCAAGGTTGACCTTATTTAAAGTGAACTGAGTCCATGAATGAGTTTTGATAGGGTGAAGATGTCTGATTTAGGATGGATGAAAGGTTCATCATCACCATGTTTAGGCATTCACTATTTCCATCAGCATACTTGGTTACTAGACATGAGTTGATTTTAATGCTATCAGGGAATTTATTGTGAATGTCTTCAATGACTTTACCGATAACATCTGGCATAGGTGAAGGTTGATGTGCAGTATTACCATACTTATAACTAAACTCTCCAAAATATAGTACTTCCTATTGCCTATCTAGTGAAGTTATCATCATTGTCTGCCAAGAATGACTGAAGACTCTCCCTACAGGTTTGTTCGAGAAAGTCAGCTTGGTGATGATCAAATTGTTTCCTGGAAATGTTACTGGGTTGTTACTGGTAGCACTTGGTTGACTTGCATTGCTTATATTATCCAGCTTGAATTTGGTCAGTTCACTAGTTACAAATGAATTCTGAGCTGATATGATTTTTTCAATTTCAAAATTTATTGTGCTGATTAAGTCCTCATGAATTGTGTTTAAATTGTCAATGCTGGAAGATGGTATGGATAATTGTTTGATACTGGATTCCAGGTCAGATATCTGCTTCTGTAGCTCAGTATAATTGAAGTCATCAAATTTGGAATTGATTGAGTTGATGTCAACTTGAATGTCTTTGAGCACATTTGACACTGCTTTTGGTTTTTTAGGGTCACTAAACAGAGGTACATAACACCAAGGGCACTCCCAGTCAACTAACTCTGTTATAGAGACAATGCCCCTGAGGTTACAACATGCTGAGTGCCAGGACTGATTACATTTACAACAGGCCAGTTTCCAAGAGGAAGAGTCAGAGATCATGCATGGACATTTATCCATACAAATATTCATGTAAATATTCATACAAATATTCATGTAAAAATATACCATGGGTTTGCTTCCTTACCATATTATATTCAGAAAATCAGTAGTACAGTCATTTTAAACTTAACAACACTACGTAATACAATCAAATTAGAGGACCCCCAGCTCAATAATCAATTTCCTACCCAAAACTCCTGCCTTGAAGCAATTGTCTGCAATATCAGTGCTTCTGTGCTTCTGATAACAAGCAAATTTTGGTACTTTCTTCTGGGGTTCCTCAATTAGGATGTCATCCTTTCAGGGTTCTGATACTGAAGAGAGTGATGATAGTAATCACAATACTGCTCCTAACCTCATCACTGATGGTCAATGTAATGCATGCAATACCAATGTGAATGTTGATGCCCACTGTATCCGATGTTGGTTTTGCAAGAACTTGTTTCATGCTATTAACTGTTCCAATGAAAAGTATTGTGTAAGTGCCACAACAGTGTTTTCAAATCAGCTTCAACCAGCTGTTAATAACACAGGAGCTTATGAGAAGAGATTTGGGAGATTTATTTTTATATGTGACTTTTGCATGACATGTGAAGAGGAAAAGAAAGCACATGAATCTGTGGATCGAGTTGATGCTCTTGAGAAGAAAATTGACTCAATGAAGAATGCTTTCAAAACAGAAATGAGTGAGTTAAAAGCAGCAATAAGCAATTCTGACAACTGGGCCGTCAAAGCATCTAGCTCAACCAAACCTGTGTCCAATAATGTTTGGGAAGATACAAAAAGAACTGAAAATCTTAAGCATACAATGGCTATCAAAAAAGATACTAATGGTAACTCTGTCAATGCAGTGAAATTGGAAAAGATTTGTATTGATAATGGAATCTCTGTGCACAAGACCTTCACAATGAAAAAGTCATCAGATACTGGTATCATTCTCAATAATAAATCAGATGCAGAGAAACTCAGAGAAAAAATTGCCAGTGATTGCCCAGGACATACCATTGAAAAAGTTGCTACAAAAATTCCTACTGTTAATGTTGTTGGTCTAAATAGGGAGTATTCAAAAGATGAAATAACAACAATGGTAAAGAATCAGAATCCTGGAATAACCTCCATCATTGAGAATTCCTCATCAACTGATGATAAAATTCTTGATGTCATTTATGTTGCCCCCTGAAAACAACAACAATATTTTCCGTGCAACTATCCGTGTCAGCAATGTTATAAGATCAGTCATCAGCAAACAAAATGATCGCCTGTTTGTTGGGTCTCAAACATGTAAAGTTTATGATAGGGTGTTTGTACTTCGCTGTTACAATTGTCAGGACTTTGGGCACCACAGCAAGGATTGTAAGAATTCCCACAAGTGTGGATACTGTGCTGGTGACCACGAGACTAGGACATGCACAGTGAAGTCAAATTCAGGAGCCAGTTGTTGTGTGAATTGTACTAATAAATAAATAAATTAAAATAACTTATAACACGCTTAGGCAATCACTTATATAACACGAGGAAATATATTGCCATTCAAGCGTGACCATATATTAAATGCCAAAAATATCAGTCCAACTTGAATATTCAAACAGATAACAGTCTAACTCTACCAATTCTCAAAGCAGTCTCAAAATAATGAGTTTCAGCAGTTTTGAACATTCCTAATTCAGTGCTGCTTCTGATGTCATATGGCAAAACATTCCATGTTTTGGGAGCAATATAGGAGAAGGAGGCATATGTTGTTGAAAGCCGTGATGGTGGAGGTACTTTCAGGTAAAATCATCATCCAATCTGAGCCTTGTGTTCTTTACTGCTCTCACTGCTATGAGTTCCTTGAGGTACTGAGGAGCTGTTGTTACACTTGAAACAAGTAGAGCAATTTTGAATTTGATTCTAAATTCAACAGGCAGAAATGAAGTTGATACACACCATGAAGCCAATAGTATCTCATGTCCAGTGTATTTGGAGCAACTGGAAAAAGTAAAGAAGACTATTCCTTTTTATCAAAAGACATAATGGGCACAAACAACTGTGTGAAAGAAGCATCCTTCAATTTCATGCTTTTCAACCCCCGGTCACTCAACAACAAGATTAATGATGTAATGGGTTTGTTTCAAGATAAAGACATTGATATAGCATCAATCTGTGAGTCATGGCTGGAAGATGATACCAATTTTACTACAAGTATCATTAAATCTTATGGCTACTCAATTATTCATGAGTTCAGAGAAGGTAAACGTGGGGGTGGTACTGCTGTTGTGTTTAAAACAGGATTGCCAGTCAATGTATGCAAAATATCTAGAGCTTTTGAAACATTTGAGTTTGTTGCTGTGTGGTTGAAAGCGGAAAACACAAAAATCATTTTAGTGACTCTGTACAGAACTGGTAATTTGACATCGATATTTTCAAATGAACTGGACCTCTTGCTTTCTGATATTTCAACAAAGGCAGATGATTTCATTATAGCTGGGGACTTGAATATCCATTTTGAGAAAAACTCACGTACCATCAAACAAAGCCTTGAAGTATTCAAATCCTATGGCATGGAAAAGCTGGTCAATGAATCCACTCATGTCAATGGCAGGTCTTTGGATCAGATTTTCCTGTCCTCAATGAATAAAACTTTGAAATATTCAGCATTTGCAGTTGAACCTTTGAACTCCTTAGGGTCTGACCACTTTCCAATTTGTTGTACATTTTATGCATCATTGAGTGGAAAATATTTCAAAAATATCCATGTGAGAAATCTTGCAACTGTTGATAAAGTATCTTTTTCCACTGATCTGAAGGATGTTCTATTGGAGACAGCAACTACATCTAATGGCTTTGGCTCTGCTGTTCACAACTTATCATCTGCTTGCAAAAGTGTTCTTGACAAGTATGCTCCAATAAGCACCAAGTCCATATCAGTGGTTGATAAGGCTCCATGGTTCGATAAAGAATATAGAGAGTTCAGGAAGCTTAGACGCCAGGCTGAGCGTACCAAACATTTATCAGATGATGCTTTTTCATTTTACAAGGAGCTGTGTTTCAAAGCATCTGAACTTGCAAAAAGCAAGAAGAAAGCATATTTGGGAAGTGTGATCAAGAAATCTGAAGCAAAAACTCGTACACTCTACAGTGTCGTGAATAAAGTTCTTGATAAACAGAAATGTCATACCCTCCCTGAAAGTGATGATATTGAGAAGCTTGCTACTGAATTTAACCACTTCTACATTGATAAGATCGACAAGATTCGTGAAAAATTCAGGTTTGAAACTTCACCTCTGGAATTCAGTCCTCCATCCTCTGAACTGTTTGACTTTGTGCCTGCATCCTTAGACGAAATCAAAGATATCATCAAGGAAAGTGGAATCAAGTGCTCTCCCACTGACATACTGCCTCAAGAATTACTTGAAGACAATATCGATATGTTACTCCCAATAATTGTTGAAATGGTGAACAAATCCTTAAAAACTGGTTCTATGGATGGGGTAAAACTAGCTGACATCACTCCTCTTCTTAAAAATCAGAAACTTGATGCAAACAATCTGAATAGTTACAGGCCAGTTTCTAACCTTACTTTTATTGGTAAATTGGTAGAAAGAGTTGTACTCAGGAGACTCAATACTCACATGGAACAAAACAACCTCCTCTGCCCAGACCAATTTGCATACAAGAAGAACCACAGCACTGAAACAATTCTCTTCAAAATCGTAAATGATCTGTTAGTAGCTTCAGATGAGCAATCGGCCACAGTGGTTATGTTATTGGATCTGAGCGCAGCTTTTGACACAGTTGATCATGATTTGCTCCTCAAAATCCTTAAAAATGAAATTGGTCTCAGAGGCACTGTCTTGTCATGGTTCACTAGCTTCCTCAAAGGCCGTGCACAAAGAATTAGGCTTGGCTCAGTCACTTCTGAGACAATCATTATCAAGTTTGGAGTTCCACAGGGGTCAGTACTAGGTCCAGTCCTTTTCAACATTTATATTCGATCAATCTACTTGTGTGTTAAGAAACTTGGCTTCAGTATTTTTGGCTATGCTGATGATCATCAGGTTACCAAAACGTTTCGTCCAACAGAACAACTAGATGTTTTAACAAATCAGATAAATGATTGTTTTGATGCCATCAGAAAATGGATGTCCATGTTTTATCTACAGCTCAATGAACCCAAGACTCAAATTACTATATTTGGGTCAAGTAAAATCCTAAACAAGGTTGTAATTAATGGTGTGAATTTATTGTGTGGTGCAACCATAAGGTTTCAGTCAGTTGTCAAAAACCTGGGCTTCCAAATGGACCAAAAGTTGACATTTGCAAAGCAGATAGTTTCTCTAAAGAAGAACTCATTTCACACTATCAGAAATCTTAGCAAAGTAAGGTTTCTCCTTACAAAAGAACAAATGAAACTAGTTGTAAACAGTATGGTTATCTCTTGCTTAGACTACTGTAATGGGTTATACCATGGCATTGCAGAGAAACAAATAAATCAGCTACAGGTCATACAGAATTCTGCTGCTAAGCTCGTTTCAGGAAAATACAAGTATGATCATGTTGATGATGATCTTCATAACCTTCACTGGCTTCAGATAAGAAAACGGATTGTATTCAAAATAGCACTCTTATCATATAAAGCACTCAATGGCCAAGCTCCACTTTATATCCAGGACATGTTTTGTTACTCATATCAAGGCTATAGACCAAAATTAATGACTCCAGCAATGAACACTTCACATGGACAAAGAAGCCTTTCATATATTGGTCCCAAGATTTTCAATAGCCTTCCTACACACATCACCTCAGCTGATAGCACAGAGTCATTCAAAAAACATTTGAAAACGTACCTATTTAATCTTACTATTTCTGATACTATAAAACTGACTAAGTGATATTTTTTTGAAACATTTGTTTGGTGCTTTGCTGAATATCCCATGAAGTTTTATGGTCCACTAACTTAAGTATCAATTTGAGATAAGCTGAGTTTTTTGTTATTCTAAATTTTGCCTAGCTTTCATGTGAATGCACTTTTTAAGTTAATAAAATCTTTCAGTAGAATAATTTTGGCTTCTATTGGGTTTTACACTGCTGAGTATAAGTTTTTTCTTAAAAGCGGTGTACTTAAATTGCAATTATTATTATTATTCGTGTGCATAATAGAATAGAATAGTTTTGACAATGAAATAAAATCAATTGGAATCTCATCATGTGAGTTGATGCATGCCACTTCTCATTTTAAATACAGCAAGATAAAGGATTACAAAGCCCTGGGATCATCATGTAAGTTCACCAAGTGTGCTACTTAATTTCTTGATGTTTGTGTTAAAGACCTCTAATCAGTTTCAATCGGTCAGGTGAACACTGCACTTGACGGTGCTTTACCCTGGTACCAGGGGGTGACTGCTGGGGGCCTACCTCATAAAAAGCTCTCGCAATTTAAACACCCCGAAAGCTGAGGTAGGTATTGGACTGAAGATGCCTGCACACCAATAGCATTTCTCAAGAAATCGTGTCAAAGTTCAAAAGTCCAAAGTTGGAGAAAAGTCTTGCAGATCGATGTGTTTTAAAGGATTTATTCTTTAATTGTTGTTATATATTTGACCCTGTTTTCAGGATAATCATCTCTCAAGATGGAGTATGGGAGCATGATGTATCTCATCATGTAAGTTGATGCATGCCACTTTTCATTTTAAATGCAGCAAGATAAAGGATTACAAAGCCCTGGGATCCAGTAAAACACATTAGCCTTTCAAATGGAGTTGATCAAACAAGTTGTCGTACGATGCCAAACGGACGAACCAAACAGGGATATACTGTTTTTGCTAAACATGTATATCTTTGTGGCAAGAAAAAGCCGCGGGCTTAGGAATACGTGTTTGCGCGCGCGCGAACAAACAGAGACACGTAGCATGTGGCAATGTTTACATCATAGTGAACTGTTAGGCGCGGCTTTTCTTGCCACATGTGGCAAGAAAAGCCGCGCGCGTCAATAATTTCTTTGCAGTGATAAGAAATATGATAAATTTGATTTTTTAAAAATAATCCGTGGTTGTTTGCGCGCGTCTTTTCTCCAAAAGTCACATCTTGCAAACAGGGATATACGTGTTTAGCTTCCTAAGCCCGCATAGGTGTGCGTACGCGCGCGGCGCTACCATACGGGACACGCGCCGCGCAACCAGCAACGCAGACAGGGATATACTTCCTAAGCCCGCATAGGTGTGTGTACGCCATACGCGCCGCGCGCTTCCCGTCCCTGGGGAAGCGCGCCGCGCGAGCCACACAGGGATATACGTGTTTAGCAAGGGATATACGTGTTTAGCAAACAACGTAGGACAAGATTTTTTTGCTAAACGCACACCTATGCGGGCTTAGGAAAAGGCTTTTCGAAGCTGAAGAAAAGCTCAGAGAAATAATTACACCACCAATATATTTTTAGATAGGTGGTGAATTACAGAACCTCAATAAGAATGACTGAGGTGTCGCCACCTCTGAGATCGGTGTCTGAAATTTCCACAAAACCACAATTTGTACGCGTGTGATACTGATTTAACAGTATATTCACCTACGTACATGACGCCGCGCGATCGGAAATTTCAGAAGAATTCTCATTTCTCGAGGTGGCGACACCTGCCTAGTGAATGAGCGCCGCTGATTCATGATTCTCACCAAGGTGTCCATGTCAACGGCCGACAATCAGTTTCGGTCCGAAACTGACCAAATTCTGCTACACTTGGATGAAGATGCTTCATGTGACATGTATTCACAGACGCTGTCATAAACTATATCGATGCAAATTTTGGTATCGATTGGACATTCACAGGTTTTATGAGTAAAATGGTCAAAATTTGCGCGCAGCACTTTCGGTCCGAAACTGATCTATGTTGTGCAACTGCATGTGCACAATTTATCTTTTTTGTTTTAATTAAATTCGAATTCGACGTGTTGGTGTTGCCTACGGTAAAGGGGTACAGTAAATAACATGATCATTTAAACAAATAATTGAATAAAATAGTCACACTTGGACTTGTTTCAAATTCAACATATTTTAAAATAGAACACAGGACAGTGACCTATAATTGTACTGGAAAACGGCCTGTCTCCCATTTGGCATTTATTTATTAGGGGCCATCCAGAAATGGGGTCATCAAAAAACGGCCTTTTTACAACGTACATACATACTACCTCATCATTTGGGAAAGATTTAGATACATAACCCCAACCTCATCTCATCATTTCAAGATTTGTGTTACGTCACTCATTCAATGAGTGGCTATGAAATGCTGAAGTGACGTCTATTACCCGTATGTGTGCTGGATCGATCAAAAAGACCCGTCGAAAGGAAGTGCAAATTACCGTGTGCGCGCAAGGTTTCAATTTGCTTTTATAAATTGAATTTTTTGCTGAAAATTTGCGCATTCTTTCGACGGGTCTTTGGATCGATCCATGTGCACACATACGCGTAACTTAGATGTGGGCAATTTTGAATTAGAGTCTTCTTCTAGCATTGATTTTGTATTCTTACTGATTATAATGCAAGTAAATTAAGTTGTTTTCGAAATAATCGGGTGTAAACTATTAAATTGCAATTAAATGTGTACATAAACTGAGCTTCAAAGCCCCCTCATTGTCAAATATTACAATGAGTGGTTGATGTCAAAGTTTCGCTTCTAGGTGATGAGCTCATCATTTTGCAAACCTACATATATACTACCTCATCATTTCCAAAACAAACATACATACCCAAGTGATGAGCTCATTTCTGGATGGCCCCTAACAGGAGTCTTCAAATTGTCAGCAGGGTAAATAATGGCGTCAAGATCACTGTTAATATGTTATTGTTTCGGCCCTTTTTCATTTTTGGGCCACGGATATGTTACCTGCCTAAGGATGAGTTTCTGCGTAGCGCTTTGCAACAGGACTGCAAAGCGTGGGAGTAATACGAGTTTATCGTTTGGCAAGGTTTACGGTACCGAAAGTTTCGTGTCGTGACCACGGGAGACATACCGGAAAACTGTAAAGATAACAATATCTGCGCGCAAACATAGGATGTTACATAAACAGTCCAATGATTTAACACTAGAATTACTATTCAAGAGTTGTCAGCAGCAGTAAAAACTAAAAGTTCGAGTTCTTAACTTCTTATAATATCAGCGACGTAACTTGTAAGCCCGCATCTATTAATAGGTGTGCACAATGAACAAGGATATATTACTAATAACGCATAGTACGCCGCTGATAATAGAATTTTGCACGTGTAGCCCAGCAGTATGGTAAGGGACTAATCACAAATTTCGTAATCACCAAGGGGGGCTTCCGAATGATTACGTTACATGTTATTGCAAAAATTTAAAAAACGACTACTGTAAACTTGATTACGAGGGGAGTGGTTAAAATCTGCCAAAAATTGATTACGTAATATGTGAACAATCCCTTAGTGTGTAGTACTAGTCCCGGCGTGTGGTAGCTTAGTGTGTGGTAGTTAAGTGTGCAGCAGGCCCGCAGAGGGTGTGGTAGCAGAGGAGCTGGGCGTGGCAGCGCCCCGCAACAGGGCCGTGTGTTGGGACACGAGGTTGTTGTGGGTCTGCTGGTGTTGTTGTTGCTGCTGGTACAGCTGCGTGTACTGCTGGTAGTATTGGTTCCTTAGCTCGTTAGTAGGGGCTTGCTGGGCTTGAGAGTAG
This sequence comes from Beroe forskalii, assembly GCA_011033025.1. Lineage (NCBI taxonomy): Eukaryota > Metazoa > Ctenophora > Nuda > Beroida > Beroidae > Beroe > Beroe forskalii. The sequence continues at coordinate 7,964 of WFMF01000605.1, read as the reverse complement.
GCAGTGGCCGCCTGGGAGAGAAATGGGGTTAAAAGGGAGAGGAGAGGACTGAGGACAGGAAACGAGAAGGGGAGAAAGGGGTGAGCGGTTGAGAAAGAATTCAGAAACAGCGAAAACAGTATCTTGTTATTCCCACACCTAGAATTTGGAATGAAACAGGAGCAACAAACTGACCTGTTGCCCCAGTAGCTGGACCTGGCGTGCAGCCTGCTGGATTTGCCCCTGTAGTTGCAAGAGTTGAGCAGTGTTGTCAGGTACCGGGGAGGGGGCCGGTTGTTGGGGCTGGATGGGAAGGTGGGTCTGATGGGACACAGCGGCCGCAGCGCTAGATCCCAGCATCGGCTGAAACAGGGGTTAGGGTAAACTATAAACATGCTGGTAAAAAGATCATTCTCAAGGGAAAAAGTGGGTGTTGCATGATGACGTCATGACAGTCGAGGTGGCCCGATCTAACGTGTTACGTGGCGTAAACGCGAGAGTTTTAAAAGGGGTCACCGCCACTTTCAACACTTCTATCTGGCAGTACTGCTTCTTTTACTTTGGCCGGCCAGCAGTAACAGCCAGGATTTGAGGATTGTTGGCCTGTCCAGCAACCTACGGCATGAGGGAATCGGCTCTGTCCTCTGTGTATGAGTAGCAGTGACGATGCGCCGCGCGCTTCCAATTTGTAATTGCGCGCCTTTTTGATGGCTTTATATTCAAATCGAAGGTAAATATGCTAGTTGTACAAGCACATGTTGCGTAAATGTCCCATTATTTCCCAATTCTTAGTGCTACCTGCGCTGTGGGGGGTTGGAGAGGCGGAGCATGTTGGACGGTAGGTTGAGTGAGCTGCGTGGCAGCGGGCTGAGGAGCTGGGTGCGCTATGGGGGCTTGGTACACCTGGGAATACAGTTAATCAGTTAGCTGATCCGCACTGAAACAGAAAATAACAATAGGCTGAATCTGGCAAAATGCTGAAAGAAGTAACAACAAATATAATTTCTAACTATGAGTATCGACAATAACAAATGTGACATGACAGAGACGCCTTAGACCGGTGTGGCAGTGGTGGCGTGTTGCTGCACTGCGGGAGCTGAAGCTGGCGCCACTGCAGGCGGCGCAGTTTGCTGCTGTGCGGGCATTGAGGCGGCTGCGGGCGGCGCGTAGGCGGCTGCCATCTGAGGCGGCGCCATTCCTTGGGGCGGTGCCATCTGATGAGCGGGCGCCTGGGCGGAAGCGGGGTAGCCGGGCGGGTAGACGGAGGGGGCTCCGCCAGCTGGTGGGTATTGGTGGGTGGGCACCATGGGCGGCATGCCCGCGGGCATCATTGGCGGGACCATGGGAACACCTGGGGAAATCAATGGGTTTAGGCGGGAACTTTAGGTGGAGAACTTTAGAATATGGGAGATGGAAAAAGGTCCTGACTACACAGTAAATATTCGAATAACATAATCTTATGTTCACTAACCGGGCATTGCAGGCATGCCGGGCACCATTGGGGGCGGGTGTCCTGGTGGATGTCCGGGCGCGGGCGGGTGCATGGCGGGGGGTTGGGGCGGGGGCTGCTGGAACCCGGGGGCAGTGAACCTTGGCGGGCCCGGGTTAGGGGGAGGCGGCCCTCTGTTGTTGGGCCCTGCTTGGTGTCTGGGGCAGTCCCTGGCTACATGGCCCCTCTCATGGCAGTTATAGCAGGTCCTGGTGTCGGGGGCCCGCTGGTTGTTGTTACCCATGTTGTTGTTCATGTTGTTGTTCATGGCAGGGTTGTTGTTGCCACCTCTGTTCCTGGCGCAGTCCTTGGCCATGTGACCGGGCTCTCCACAGTTGAAACACTTCCTACCATCACCCCCTTGAGGCCTTATTCCGCCCCTACCACCTTGCCTATCGTAGGGTTTCTGGTAGTGGGGTTTGGGAGGGTAAGGCCCCCCAATAGGGCCCGGCCCTCCCTTCTGTCCGGGCCCTAACTCGTTGAGTCCCACACTGTTCGACTGCTGGCGTAGTGTGTGGGCACCAGTCCTACCTGGCACTCCAAAGGCTAAACGCAGCTGACTGTTTCTGAAACAAGGGTCTGCTTCAGAAGTTAGGTGCAAAAACTAATGGCATGGTGGCTCAACTCAAGGGTAGTGTGCCGGTGTGACTCAAAGACCTGGTTCACCAATATTTGTTTCATCGGTTAAACTACTGTAATCATAAGTAGATTTCAGTTCATATCTATTTCATTTTGCCCCCGCCGTAGTAAGAATTTTCCAAATTGCTTCAATACCCATAACATGCATGAGGTAGTAAGGGTTTGATTTAGCAACCATTGTTGCTATGGCCCAAACAGTCATACACTGAGCTGTTTCACTAACCCTATCTGATAGTTGCTAAACATCCTCTGAGCCTTTTCGGCCGTGTCGTGACTGTCGAAGTCTACAAAGCCAAAACCACGCGACTCCCCATTTGCAGGGTTTATAGCTAATCTGAAACAAGGGCAGGTTCAGAGTATTGAAATGCAATTAAAACGCTCAGGGATTACACAATGTTGACTTTGAAGCGAAGTCCATAAGATTCTTCTGTAACGAAACAGATGACAGAGAGAGGTGTCAGTAGTTTAGTATACACTATACAATACTGCATAATATACACTAAACAGTATACACTATACAGAATACACTATAAGTATACACTTAACAATATTGCATTGGGAAATGCACGCTACCAACCCTTAACACGGAAACATTGTTTAACAACTACAGAAGCTTTTAAATCGACTTTTTACTTGTACTCAATTGTAGAGTTTATAGAAGTATATTGATATTTGATGGCAACCTGAAAGAAACAGAAAAATGAATAAAATTAAAGCCGAAATAGAGAATGTTCTATATTCCCATATGGACGTGTTGTAAAGTGCAGTGTATTGTGGATTGGAATGGGTGGAATTTCTGTTTACCTATCTTTTTATGAGCTGGACGATGCTTTAGCTGGCTTCATGTGAAAAACCTTACAGTACAATGTACAAAATACAATGTATAATCATACACATTTTGTAGTACAATTATATACAGAACTTTGGGAATGCAGTACAATAAAATCTTCTAATTTCATGACTAAATTAAACTCTACAGTTAGATTTCATTACTGCAAAGGGTGTGGCAAGGATTCACTACCACAGACTATCATTTAGATTTTGAGAAAGTTCGGTGATCCAAGCTGAGAAACTACAAAGTCTGTACGCAATCATGAATGTATATACACATTCAAATAGGGGTCAACTGGACAGGCAGGTAAAATTTTTAACTTGTCAAGTAAATGATTTCAAAAACGCCAGAATCCACATGAAAGTGGAAGTAACGAGTACATTATAGATTTTAGGGAATTTCAAACTTTCTGCCCTAGTAATCACTAACCATTGAGAATTCAGGTCGTCAATTTATTTTTATCGTTGTTTATTTCAGCATTTCAGGGATTTCAGCTTGGATCACAAGTTTCGCTGTTACAATTTCGATTCGACAGAGCATATTAAACTGCACTTATGGGACTAATATATAAGTTCCGTGGTCTCTATTGAAATAAGTCCGCTTCCGAAACTCACAATTACTTTCTGGCGTCTTCTAATCGTATGGCAAACTCATGGACTGCTAACTGATCATACATGCTTCAACTTCTCAGCATTTGCTGTGAAGCCGAAACTAACTCAACTTTAACCAAAATGCGTTTCAATGGTAACACCTCTGAGACTAACTAAATATCATTAACCTTACTTTTTCAATTTCTTTTCTTGTAATTTCACGCATTACAAATGTTGTACCCTTCCATTAATGAAAGTGACCACAGCGAATTCAACGAAAAATCCACATCATAAAATGCTATTGATTTTTGGTACAAATCGACATTACGTCTCACAGTCTCAATGGCAGAAATGCCGCCAAAATTGTACTCCTGATAAATGGACTGTGATTTATGGATGTGTATGTAGGTACCGATCCCACTCGGATCTATCCTCGTGCGAGAAATACAAACAAGTACACAGTGCAATCAATTCAATAATACCACTGCATGTCTGTTTAACACCGATAATTATCACATTCCGTCATCTGTCAGTGCGAAACTATGCTTTCAACTTTTAAATTAACCACTTATACTCAATGGCAGAATAAAGATATAATAGTACTTTTGTTTAATGTTTCTGTTCAGTTTTCAATCAACTCACTCTCACTCTTTTGTTTCTATAACCGCACTACTAGATGGTCAACCAGTCAAATTATGATATTTAACCTTTTTGCCTTCAATTTGATTCTAGACCATTCGTAGTTAATGATTGGCTTCGCGAATATCAATATTTAATAATGATAATAATATAAGAGCCATGTTTGACCGCTATGGCCAAGAATGCATGTCAATTGATGCAAGGATCACATGAGTAAGATGGTCAGGATAAGACGATTTAAATCGAGTAACGAAATGGGTCAAACATGGCTCTCTAGGGTATATTTTCAAAATAATCGTGAGCTGTGAACTGTGGCTTTTGAACAGTGCTTTGGTTTCCCTGGTATGATTGAGAATGTGAAGGCTTTATAGCTCAATGAAAGGCAATAAAAGCAAATAAGCAAATACCAAAGATAAAGGGTAACAATAGCAATAAGTCGTGAAGATCAATTGGCTTTGGCTTCAACTCTTCATTCAGGCAGGTAAGAAGTTCGACAAAAATCAAAAATATACGAAAATCAGTCATTAATTTTTCACTTAGGTTTGTAAGATTAGTAATTATCAGGTGGTTACTGACAATGGTTAACCGTATCATGTTTGCTCATCTGTCAAAAGGAAGGGTAATGAAAAGGGTAGTAAAAGAGTATATTTTTGTTGAGGCCCCATCCAAGCTTTAACTGTCTTTCCAGATCGAGAAACTGTTTTTATCAATTTTGAGTGGTGGCCGGTGAGGATAACAAAATTCAAAAATTTAATCAAAAAGAGTTTTAGATCATTATTTTCTCAAATTTTTGTACTACCCTTTTCATCTTTATAAGCTTCGTTTTTTACTGATGGTCACACATCAGCTACAGTACTCCGATCAAATCATGAAATATTTAACAAATTTTAATGCTACCACACTGGTATTATCTCAATGAATTAATTAATGAGGATGGGAGTTAAGTACATCTCCATATTGTTAAATGCCTTTTACAGAAGTAATTAAAAAATCAATGATAATACTTCAAAATATCTACAAATATTTACAATTGAAAAATTACTGTACATAGTAGATATATCGTAGATATCTAAAACAGTAATAAATAATGATATGATACCTACCTATCTCTTTATCTTATCGTGTTACCAATAACCGGCAGTATCTTAAAAATATATAGATAGATCTGGAGCAAATCTGACATCTCAAAAATTCTATGACCTATGCCTGAATTTAGCATCTTAAAACTTCCACATCCACATTCAAAATTAGTACATTGTTTTAAATTCGCCATGGTTTAAGCCGGTCGTAGCAAAAGGAATCTGATAAAATCAAAACAACTGAACGACACCTAAAAATAGTATGATTTGCAAGAGGCTATCATGGTTTAATTGAATTTACCGTAAGTTTCCTGCTGCTCTGATTATTTAATGAGCATGAAACCTTACCTGCAAAACTCACATCAGTACCTACAGCTTTTTTAGTAAATTTTATGATTGAGTACAAATTCTCTAGTACAATAACGAAAGAGTAAGATTTGGGAGCAAATTCTTTCATGTTAATTGGGTGTCGATTCCCAGTAACCCAGCATCTGGGCATAAGAAAAAAGCACAAGTACGATTAACTCTTTTCTAGAGTTCTAGAGTAAGTAAGTCCGTAGTAGTGACGGAAAATATTTGAAATTTTGAAGAGAAATTGCTCCCTTGATAATATATGATGTGACAATAAATGAGTATAAAATTGAGTATAAAAATACTGAATGGGTGGTAAAACGTAATTAATTCACCTTATTCTGAACAGTATACTATTCAAGCTTCAGATTAAATTTGAGTTGAAGTAGGTTGTGCCTCAGACAACATCAACATAATATTCTGACAAAAAACTTTCACCTTTCTTGCAGGGATAGCTTAGCCATAAACCTTCTCAATAAGCAATGCAAAAAGATAACAATTTATATACCGGAGATAAGAGGAATTATTCTTTGACACCAAAGCACCTTACTTGTGTCAGCGAAAAGAACCTTCATTCAATATGAATGGTATACCTAGTTTAACTATACACCACTTTGATGCAATCAAAAAATTTTGATCAGACAATGATGTTAATTTAAAGCGTTGGACACTAATTTTCATTACCGTCAGGGATACATTTTCGCATGAGACACCTTTCACGATTAAAAGGACGATACTCAATACATTATAGCATATAGTTACGTCAAGAGTAATGGAAATGACCATTGAATTCGGTTTTTCCATCAACTCATCAAATTCAGAGAACAACAATTTAGCGCCACATTTCTCTGGTTCAGACTGCTTTTACTACTTTATACACTGATCTATCAAGTGATCTATCTAGCCAAAAATGGGTCGTGGTTTTATTCAAGAATAAGAAGCTAGTGCTAGTCAGTGTATAAAATGCTAGCAGCAACAAATATAAAGAGGATTTGATACAAGGGAAAACAGTTGCCTGCAATCATCTACGATTCCATAAACAGGATCTCTTATGAAGAGAAGTATTTCTTGATTATATAGCACCTCAATAGAACTCACAGAATTATATCATTTCTGAAGTTATCATTCAAATTTAGACTCAAATCCTAAAACAAGAGCAATATAATATTATCTTAAATCTCCAACCATGTTGCAGTAGCCTGTAATTGGGACGGTATTAGAGCTAACTTTGGTCAAATATCACTTCGAGTATTTAAACAGATAATATAGCAGATTAAATAGCAGAGATTACTCAAATATACTTATACAGATAACGCTACATCTCATATCATACCAATATCACAGAACAGAACTTTGCCACACTGGGCAAACAGTTCCCTCAACACATTCGAATCAAAGAGGTCTTTGGGGATCCTATCGATGAACAGGGTCCTGGAGTGAAGTTCGTCATAGGTGTTGAGAACTAGGGGAGCCCAGTCTGTTCTCACTATCCTTCCTCTGAGGAAGCGACCAGTGAGCGACTCCTTGGCATTCTTAGCTTCTTCCCTGTCCTCGAACTCAACAAAGCCACAACCCTTCATGTACCCTGTTTTCATGGACCGGAGGAGGAAGGCTCTAGCGACCTTACCAAACGGAGTCAGCATGTCCTGCAAAAGACATTAGATTACAGAAATGAGGGAATTTTACGGCAATGGCAACGGAAATAAACATGAGCAGTTATAATATCCCAGTTTAAATGAGCACATGAAATCATCTAATATAACTAGGGATCGTTCACATATTACGTAATCAATTTTTGGGCATTTTTTACCCCCCTCCCCCCCTCCGTAATCAAACCAAACCCCCTTTTTGGGAAAAAATTACAAAACATGGGCCCCCCCTTCAAATTTTTACGTCACCAAAAAAATATATTAACGACAAAAAAATTTGAAAAAAGAAAAAACAGTAAAGTGTGCAATTTAACAACAAAACCCTCCCTGAAGATGACATTCAAAGCCCTTTTTTGTTTTTTCCCAGAAATCTGCCTACGACAACCCTCTGACAAATTTGGGGGTGGGGCACCCCCCTCCTCCCTTTTTCTTCCCCCAAACATCCTCATCTGCTCAATCCCCTTTTTCCCCCCAACAGATCATCCTCCTCCTCTTTCCAATTTAAGGCCCCCCAAAAACCAAAACAATCTTGGGCCCCTCAATCTGCCAAAACCAAACGACCCCCTTGGCCAAAAAACCCCAAAAGATCAGCCCTGCCCCAAGTTTTCCGCACTGCAGATGTCCCAAAACCTGCTCTGGCGTCAAAAAGCTCTAGGGGAAGAAAATCCCCTGATCGCCCAGAGCAAAACCTTATTAAAAAAGGCACCCCGGAAGGGG
>WFMF01000604.1:0-92892 GCA_011033025.1 Beroe forskalii | reverse complement strand
GTATAAGCACGAAAAGTACGTTTTCCCCAAAATAATCAGATACTTTCGTTATTTTGGTGTTAAATCGCCAGAAATGGTCTGAATCGTCATTGTCACTCATAATTCAAGCAATCTTGATCCTTTGGTCCGAAAACTGACGATAAACCGATATGTCAAAAATTCGCCAAATTTCGCCAAAAACACTGATGTATACCCTTCAAAAATGGTCAAATTCGACCTAAAAATCGAATTTCTCGATATGATGAAATAGTGATGTAGCATGGATCAGACTTTCAATTGAAACATTCGAAGCAATTTTTAGCCGTTTCTGATGCAATTTGTGGCAGTATAAGCACGAAAAGTACGTTTTCCCCCAAAATAATCAGATACTTTCGTTATTTTGGTGTTATCACTGTTAAATCGCCAGAAATGGTCTGAATCGTCATTGTCACTCATAATTCAAGCAATCTTGATCCTTTGGTCCGAAAACTGACGATAAATCGATTAGATGGATTTTACCCATCCCTTCCCCTAACCAGGGGCGTCGCGCCGCGCACTCTGTGCGCGTAACCAGGGTCCTAGTTAGGGCAAACCCATCCCTAGCGCGCAACACTCGGAAATTTGGAGGGTCGGAAAAAATGGCGCGCGGTGGAGGGTAGGGTAAAATCCTACTAGTTTATTTTTTTTTGACTGGAGGGTGAGAGCGCAAAGTAACGTCCAAATGTGGAGCGATGCGCCGCGCTTGAGGGTAGGGTAACATACTACGAGAGTGCAGCATTCATTAAATTTTTTGCGCTTCCTTAGGTGTTAGGGAAGCGCGCGGTGCGTACATGCATCGATGTGTTGTCTGACATTGTCTGTCTGACGTCAGACCCCCTGCGAGTCGCGGCGCGCGCGCTTCGCGCGCGCGAGGGGGTCTGGCAACGCCTGACAACCTATGTGGGCTTATTAAACTTATGTCACTTTAAAAATCAAGACTGTCAGTTGAATACATCGAGCTGTTAATTGTCATGTTGGATGGAGTAGGAAAACAATTAACGCTTTTTCACAGATCACTTGATCGATGGAGGGGTTGATAAAGAGTTCTTTTTGAGAAAAGTCCATTATAGAACCTCATTGCAGTTGACAAAGGGGAACTTGTATCTGCAAGGCAACTGCTGAGCATTCGCAGTTTAGTCTTTTCCCTCTCCACTCTGATCTTTGGATCATAAAGTCGATAATCAGTGTTGTTGATATTCAATGTTTGTTTTAAGTCTGTCATATACCCAAACACCTATATAGATAAGTGAATCAAGTGAATAGATAAGACTTTGCATTTAATAAAAGTCATGACACTTAACTTTTGAAACTGTTTAGTGAAACAAAAAGTTTATAATATAATGTCAAATTATAATGAAAAATTTCTTCAAGCTATCATTCTGTGAGACTTTTCTCCAAATCTGTACTTAAACACCTGTTTGATCCCTCTAAGTGTTATTCAATGTGGAGAGAAGCAGGATCTAAGTGAGTCACAACTAGATGAGCAGTGTGCAGGCATCATCAGTCCAATACCTACCTCAGCTTTTGGGGTGTTTAAATTGTGACACCTTTTTACATGGTTGCCCCCCCCCCCGGTTGCCAGAATGTAGCACTGTTAAATGCAATGGCCACCTGCCTGAATGAAACTGAAAATCACTCTGATCATTGTCTCCAAGCATCTAAAAAATAAGACACAATTAGGAAAACTGCATGTGGCTATGGTGTTTCAATTGCATTGTTGTTCATAAGTTTTGGAATGGTTGGAACTTTTCAATGCAGTAAAAAGCATGATTCAACAGAAACATTTGCAAGTCTTGAAACATCAACCAATCACTGAATCAGGCATGGGACTCAATTCCTTGGTATGGAAAGTCCAATCTGCGCTTTGATTCTGGATCAGTTCTGATTGAAATTCTTTGATGCATTGGGAATTGCATTGGCCAAAGTTTGCAAAGAAGGCAGTGCATAGTGCTGCTGAATGAGCTATGTATGAGCACTTAGCAGGCCCATTGGGCCTGCTATTATTATGACGGTGGTGTGTCCAACTCCTATGTGCCACTCACTGCTTGTGAGTAACAGGCATTGAGCACACGATTATGCACACATATGAGTTTGACATGCCCCTGTCAATTAGATACAAAATAATAAAGTTGAAATCACTGTAATTACTTATTCACTCAAAGCCACAATAACTGCTAATAGCCAAAAAAAACTGCACTTGACCCTAGTGCTTAAATTTAAAATTCAGAGTATTCAGATCTTTATATTTTGAAGTGTTTCCTCTCATTAACCTTCAATTGGTTTACCCTGTGGGGCTGAAAAGAAATTCATATCCATCACATACTGTATCATATCAATTTGCTTTATATTCAGGCCACTCAAGAGTTTCATTCTTTTTCAATTTTATGTCCTGAGCAATCTCTAAAACCACCTGTGACTTCTCTGATACTAACCTACAATCAAATTTGAGTCATAACATGGTAGATGAAAGATGGGGACTGTGTCACTTGAGATATTGAAGAATTACATCCAATCTCAGGGTGGTGTTGTCACTAGTCAACAAATTGTGAAGCATTTCCAACCTTTCCTAAAGGACCCTGCTAATAAAGGTAGGATTCTTGCCTTGCATACTTGTAGAATTTATATTTAGTATCCATAGCCTTTTCATGTACCCCCATTCCTATGTTTTTGTGTCTATGCCCTGTACATATTGCATATTATATTCGCTACAGAGTTTTAACTACTGTTTCCTCTTACTATTTTCCATTTCAGATCGTAACAAAGAATTGTTTAAGAGTTACCTCTCAACACTTACAGACTATCGCCATGAAGAGGTATGAAAGTATGAAGTTATGCAAGAAAAGGTCCAATTTACACATTCATTCACCTGTGTCCATTCCTTGGTATATGTGTTGGTTTAATGGTATATGACATGATGTATGACAAGATTATCATTAAATCAACCAGGCCCAGTGGCAGCTTTGCAATGCACTACAATTCTTTTTCTAATATTGAACATTTGCAGGGAACAAATACAAGAATATTGGAGCTCAAGAAAGCATATCGTCACGAGGGGAGCCTTGGGTCCGCGCCAAGTAAAGAAAATGCACCACGGAGTGAGAGACCTTCGTTCAAGGATCAACTTCAGCCCATGAGAGAGGCTCAGGCCAGCCAGAGAATCCTATCTAGGAACATGTCACGTGATGATTCAGCACGTGATACCCCACGTGACAACTCACGTGATACCCCACGTGATACCCCACGTGATACCCCACGTGATAACCCCACGTGACAACCCACGTGATTCAGCACGTAACAACCCTCGTGAGGTAACAGGCAATGTAACGGGGAATAATATGAATCAAAGACGTGTTGCTCATAGGGCAATCGCTCCAAGGCAGTTTGGGATGGAGGACACTACTGAAATAACTCTTTCATGCAACGTGGAGATGGGTGGGGACTCTTCAATGCACCGGGATGTGACACCACGCGATGTGACACCCAGGGATCCGACATCACGACCAATACTAACCCGTGACATGTCACGTGATGCCATGCTCACGCGTGATCCCTCACGTGAGAACCTCCCGCTGCGTGACCCCTCACGGGAGCTCCTGATGAATAGGAGGACTGGTCACCGCAGTCCCCGAACATCCCACAGCTCGGCAGAAGCCCGGAGGAGTCCGATGGGAGACCGGAACCGGAGTCACACTACCACGGGGTACTCTGATCACGTGACCCAGCAGGAGCCAGGCAGGATTAGAAGCAGGACTACTGCAGCAGCAGCCGGGAGTGTGTCAAGGGGGGAGGAGGAGAGTACGGGAGACTTGAATCAGGTGAGGGGAAGAGGGGGAATTATTATTGTCATTGGGCAAGGCTGAGGCCTGAGATCCACTGGAGGATTATACCAAGGAGGATAGTGCCTGGCTCGGAGTAGACGAGTCTACTAGGGTAATAATGTTAGGGTGGGCGGGGGCTTTCCTCAATGAAATTCTTGAGCTGCTAAGATGAGGATGAAGGGAGAAAAGAAAAAGGAAAGTTCTTACTTATGTAATTATTTTGGCATAATGAATAGGATGCATATAATGGAAGGCTATTTTTTGCTTCAAAGCCGGAAGATTTCCGGTGTTTTTAATATAAAAAACATCAATCATCGCATGACTTGCTTTTGAAAGGCAGCGTTGGAAATTCTTATTATGTACGTGTTAGACTTGCCTTCCGCATTCCACATCTAACTATCCTAAGAAAATAACTGCCGGCAGTTATCGATATTATCCCAGTGTAATGAACTGCTAAACGCACAACTCACCAGTCACCGCCTAGCAATAACTTCTAATATATGCATATGTAGAAGTGTCAATATATATATAAAACACCAGTCGATTTGTTGTTGGTCCAAGTCATTATTACATGGTATATCGCCATTCGTCATGTGGTGTGTAATATGTGAGCGTAGTATTAGAAATCTTCAAGCAGTCAGCTTGTGTATTGTGGGTTATGTGTTGTAAGTTCGAAGGATTTGGTAAATCTTCAAGCAGTCAGCTTGTGAAATGTGGGTAATGTGTTGTAAGTTTCAAGGATTTGGTAAAATCTTCAAGCAGTCAGCTTGGGTAATGTGCTGTAAGTTTCAAGGATTAAGTAAAATCTTCAAGCAGTCAGCTTGTGTAATGTGTTGTAAGTTTCAAGGATTTGGTAAAATCTTCAAGCAGTCAGCTTGTGCAATGTGCTGTAAGTTTCAAGGATTTAGTAAAATCTTCAAGCAGTCAGCTTGTGCAACGTGTTGTAAGTTTCAGGGATTTGGTAAAATCTTCAAGCAGGCAGTTTTATTGTAATATTGTGTTATAAGTTTGAAGACCTTAGTAAATCTGTAAAAGTAAACAGGACTACCTAATACCGATTGTAAGGTCTCGTAATGGAGAATCTCTTTCAAATTTAAAGCTATCTGTAGTTGAAAATATTGCGTGAAATTCTGAGGAATGTCGGAGAGAATGATTCTGTCTTCGCCTCTCTCACTTTTAGGATTTGGATAGACTACGGTAGGATTTCCCGTGTAATTATTAGCGACTGGAATTTAATAGAACCTCTGGAAGGCTGCCAATTTCCCACGTTTTATGCTACGGTATCTGCATCAATCCGACTGAAAGTACTTAACTCTTACACGGATTGTGATTAAGGGGGTTGTAACCCAAAAAACGAAGGTATACCCCTACTTTTCCGATTCTTTGTATCGGAATTTTTTAGATTTCAACTCCCCACCCAATCTTTAAAGTGAAATACCGACATAACATAAATAGTAAAATGTTAAAGCCAAGAAAGTTTGCTTCCTTCCTCACCACTATTAAAACCTTAAATATAATTCCCTCAAACTTGATCGTATGTACTTATCATAATAAAGCAATGTGAAGTTTATGGGACTTTAAATTGAACAAGATACAATGTGGATGTTCCGGTACCGTAATAGGATATAAAAGATACCTGTTAATGGATTCGTAAAGGCAACACTTACAGCTTACAGCTTGAAAGCTCTTTCAGGAGTAAAATCTCAGAGTAAAAGCCTGCGCTAATGGAAGTGTAGTGGGTATGGTATATCTGCCTTCCTTTAACCTGGCATACGTGATAAAGTAATCTATCAACACATGACTTACCCAAACACACACACACACACACACGCACACACACACACACACAAGGTTATGGGAGTATAATAAAGCAATAAGGCTTTGTAAACAATACGTTCGTAGAATGTATGGTGTATGGTGTGTACGTTGTATCCCCTGTATAGATGAACTTGTATACATTATACAATCTGTGTACTATAATGTATAGATAATTCAATAACCGTGTATATGATATAAACACTTTATCTACACAGTACACACTGCAATGTGTGTTGTATACATCGCAACTAGACTGTCTAGTGTCTACCCTTCATTGTCAGGTTATAATTAACATTAACATACATTCCTCCTTCTTAATATGTGTATATGCCGGACCATTTACATGAGGTTGCTTTGGTCATTCAAAGGCTTTGTTAAATGTTTTCCAATTCCTAATCAAAGAAGAGGTTAAACTTAAATTCAATATATTCACACTAAAAGCTCTGTACGACTTTAAGAGCAACATGTCGGTGAGTGAAAGCCAGTCTAGATACTCAGAATAATAAGAAATAACACGGTCTGGGTTCTTTTGATAAAATGTGTCACGGTGTCTGGGAGGAACACTTATATATTGTTTTCTGAAACCAAAGTCACATATCTTTGTTACGCACGACTACGTATAAAGATAACAGAGAAATGTATGGGTTATATGTTCACAACACTCCATAGTCCATAGTCAAGTAGCGAGTATGTCTAATTAGCTAATAGCATGATTCCGACCAACTGTGCAACCCATGACACATGTGCAATCAGTGGTTTCCTCTTGGGAATACTGCAGTGTGTTACTTAGCTGTATCTTCCAAGTCACATGAACATTGAAACTTTATATAAAGTTCTGTGAGGGGAATATCGCCATATCCTTTTTTTTCGTCATCTCTATCAGAGTTCTCTAATCTCCAAGTGCTGTCAGTTGTCAGTCGTGAATCTTTGACCTGTCGAAAAGGTTAACAGAAAGCTTCTGAAGGTCACATCATCATAGCAAGAAATAATACCTTCATTCTATGATTTGGATACTAAAATCTTTGTCGCTGACAATCGATCCTACCTTTACTGTAGAAATAGCTCTACCGTGAAGTGACAAAATACTGCGATTTATTTAGCAGCTTTAGTTCACTACAAAGAGATCTTTTATCTTCTGTTGCAGAACATCAAACAGTACCTCTGTTACAGTAGCCCGTCATGTTTTGATATCCTCCTGAATAGGGTTAGTTAGAGACCGGGCAACACCTTCGGGGTTTAATACATCGACTGTTTACCCGTGGGATCCTTGTCAAGGTTTGCACCAATCAACGCGCGAGTTTACCACCAACTCTCGCTCTGATTGGTCAATATCTCAAAGACCTGTGGGTAAGCTAATGTTAGCTGCTGATGATAATTAATTAATAATTCCCTAGTCCACTGTAATCCCCAGGTTCATGTCTAATTCTCTTCTTCAGTAATTATTATTATGATATTTATTATGTTTTACCTGATATATATGAATATATCTTGTAAGGCATCTTAGCCTTGACACTCGGCCTCACAGCATCATAGTATTGTGATGAAAGCAGTGTTAAATCAAGCTATAATTAATGCAATGTTATACTGTAAAGCCATATATTTTCGCGGGTACTATTTTTCGCGTTTCTTTAAAAACAGACTAATTTCACGGTTTTAATTTTCACGCATTTCAATATTCCCTAAAAATAACCAGTGCTTGTACGTGGCCATTAGTCATTTTCGCTAATTGCTGTACTCCTTGATAGCCGGTGATTGTATAAACTTATAAAGGCAAAAGCCCAGTAATGAGGTGTCTTGTTCGTCTATGTTTACTTAAGTGTGTCTGTCAGACATTACAGCATGTCATTCGTAAACGATACTGAGATCTTAGTTGAGGGCTTAATAATGTTTCTAATGAGACACTTTGGGTTGATAAATAATGCCTTGATGACAAACCAATCTATCGAATACTTAAGAGGGAATAACGGCAAATGAATTGGACTCGAAAAACGCAGATAATATATAAATTTATCTCCAAAATTGAAAATTAACTTCACGTCTGATATTTTCGCGGATTTTCTTTTCCAAATAAATTCGCGAAAATTAATGCCTCGCGAAAATTAATGGCTTTACAGTATTATACGAAGGTGTACCAACAAGAGTCAAGATAGTTTAATTACCATCTCCTCTTTATAGAAGGCAGTTATTCTCTATCATATAAATTTTACTTCTATCTATTAATAAAACAGCATTTATTGCTGTAGTATTACTGGAGATGGAATGGAAGGGATCTGGGACAGCGAGCCACACCTTGTTGTGGATAATGAGCATTTCATTTGTCATGATGGAAAAAAAAAATGTGAAAAATTATTGGCACCATGAATTCTCTGATGGAGTTATTATAAGCTGATTAGCCACTGAAAATATCATGTTTTTGAGTGATGAATGACATTCAAAATTAGAAGTTCAGGAGCTATCGACCAATGTGTTCAGCGCACAAGATTTATTCAATGTATGTGATATCAATAGCTTCGTAGATTACTGCACACTATAACCGAACCCATTTAATCAAGTTTTCTTTACACTAAATTAAATAAAATACGGTGGTTAATTGAATCATGAGTTTTATTCACAACGATTTACCTTACCCGACAAATCATGTTTTGGTTGGTTGAGTTTTATACCAGATTCTTATCTGTTAGACAGATCATCGATTTTAATTCATAGATAATACTTCAATACTTAAATATAGTTTGTGGATTTGGATGCCTTTTTCCGTTAAACTCTGTTTGACACCGAATTGGAATCATTGGTAACGATTTGGCAATTGGAATCTCTTTCTATCTCTCTTTTTTAAGGGTAATTATATGCTAGAACAATAGCTTTGGGGTTGGGACATACGTTGGTGTAACATATGGGTACCCGCGCGAAGAGTTTCATTGATTGATTGACAAAATAACTACTCTTATAGGACAGGAGTTTGTATGCAACATACCCTTAGGATGTCCAATTCAGACTTTAGGAAGCCCTCATACTTATGTTAGATAACGAAAAATTATGCTAATAAACCCGAGTCATGAAATCAAGTTTTCTTTACAACAAATTAAATAAAATACGGCTGTTAATTGAATCATGAGTTTTAATCACAACGATTTACCTTACTCGCTAAATAATGTTTTGGTTGGTTGAGTTTTATACGGTCTCAGATTCTTATCTGTTAGACAGATCATCGATTTCATTTCATAGATAATACTTGAATACTTCAAAAGCTTGTGGATTTGGATGCTTTTTTCTGTAAACTCTGTTTGACACTGAATTGGAATCACTGGGATTTGGCAATTGGAATCTCTCTTTCTAACTCTCTTTTGACGGTAATAATACGTATAACATTAGCTTGGGGGTTGTGACAAACGTTGGTGTACCATGCGGGTGGCTGCGCGGAATAGTAGGTCTAATTATTGGTTGATTGATGAAATAACAAGATTATTGAATTCCACCTCTTAATAAGATGTCAATTTTAGACTTTAGGAAGCCCTCAGACTTAAAGTTAGCAATGTTGTCAGATGGCTTTTGTGATAGATTCAAAGTGATTTGGGCCTTCTCGAACTAATTTTAGATATATTTCTATGCATTTGCGGTATCAGGTACGGCTCATGTACAAAATATTCAACACATTCCTTCGCTTGGTTTTTGTTTAGTTTACATAACATAATACGATGTAATGTAGATGCTTTTAATGATTAGAATACATCTGTCTTCGGTTATTATATAAAGACCATGCTGTATTAACGTTCTGTCTTTACTAAGCTTATTAACTAATCATAAACTCTAACTATGTTTGTCTGCATGGAACTTTTACCTTTTATGCAAATTAGAGGAGGCACAATGGGAAGGATACTATGATGCAGAATGATGGACAGGTTTTGCTATGTCATGCCAGGAATATCATGACGGTTTATTGCTCTCAATTCACCACCCATCAAAAGTTAATTTAAACCATGAAAAAGGGATAACTTCTACTTTCTAGTTATTTTCATTCTTTGGAGAACCATGACGATAACTCAACTGCAAATAAAATGGAATTTAACAACCTTATAATAAATCTATTAGACTTTAAGTCTCATTTCTAGCTCATATGATATTCGCCACGACGAATAATCTTGCTTAGATAGTTACCATATAAAAATAATGAATACAGTTACACGTCATGATCTTACTGAAATATGTTTATCAGTATTATTTCTTGGTCTTTGAGTTATTTGACCCAGAGAAGCCAAAAATGCTTCTCATTACTTTGAAACGACTTTGAGTGAAGCTGAAAAGAAGTCACAACCTTTCAACAAACACGTCCATCAAATATCTTTAGTACTTAAATAAACTACTGTTTGTGCTGGGAGAATTTTAATTGCCTTATAATGGTCACACTTTTTATTGAGGTGTCAGTAACATTGTCACTATTTTCTAATTTAATCACGCACACTCACTGTGAATAAAAGCGAATAGTTTCTGACACCTTCGAATGATAGAGTTATATGTCAACATGTTTAACTTGTAATACCAAAATTCTGAAAATAGACAGGTTTGTAGCTAAGTAGCGAACATATCAAAGTCCTTTGATCTATAAGTTTCGTAAAGGAATCTTTGAATATCGTTGTACAAACAACGGATGAAATGAATTTTTCTCTTTATGCTCCCATACCCGCAAATTATTTGAAGACAGATTGACCTCTTAACGTAACATTTTGTGCGCATTAGGCCAAACTTTATCTTATCCCATTGGCATTTCAATACAGCAATTCAGCGTTGGGTAGTCGTTTCTCTGTTCCCAAGGCAAGATAAGAAGGGAGTCTTGCCTCAATAAAATAATTTATCAAACTTATGTTTCACTCAAGAGTTCGAGCAAATTTCCTGTTATAGTACTCCTCATTCATCTATTTAGAGAGAGAGATAGAATAACAGCACTGTTTGACTACAATTGTATTCCTAGTTCACTATATTCTTTACAATATGTGGTAAAGATCCAATATATCCTCTATTTATATGCTCCAGCTCGCTTACGCTAGAGCACTTTGTGAAATTGAATTTCAACACACTGGTATATCCTCAATATATATAGGATTTGTACACTATAAAATCTGTAGAGTGGTTGCAGTCTGGATGTGAGTGTGTTAAATGAGCTGCATGTAAACTGCAACAACGGACAGCATGATCTGTGAACAGGTGTCTGAGTTTGTGTGTGTGTGTGTGTTTGTATACAGTGGGTGTGTACAGTGTGTGTACAGTGTGAGTGTGTATAATGTACATGTATCTGTGTACATTTATCTCTGTACACTGAACATAACATTCAGAGTAATTGAATTTATCTTGATATGTCTGTAGGTATTGTTTGGTGCGATATTGCGTCTGTTTGTAGCATTTGTTTGTTGCGTCTTATCTTGTTAATATAAATACATTTATGCAGGTGTCAACTATATTATACGTGCTAAAGGAGTTGGATGTATGTGAAATTAACTCCTGCAAGTTGTAAAATTAACAGCCTCTTGGAAACATATCCCTCCATCTGAGCATTAGTGGAAATCAATGGACCATGATTATCTGAGAGTTACGGAATTAATATCATTTCTTGTTAGAAAACTCTAATATAATATTACGCAGTATGTTTCTCCAATGAATATTCACAGTGTAATAAAATATTATTATTATTACACTTGGTGTGTTGGTTCATTAAACAAGTCACGGCAAGTTTTATCAGTGAATATTTGAACAATGCTAAAAAGTGTTTGTACATCCTCTCTGTAGGTACATTCTTTTCATCTTGTTGTTCTCCTCAAGGTTCAAACACTGTTAAACTCACTAAAATGGAGCCATTAAAAATAAACAATTACCCAAATAGATTGTCACCTATTTTTTAAACTTTATATTGTATCTTTAGCCTTTTAAGTACCGCATCACATGAATTTATTTGATTTACTTTAATCTAGGAACCGCAGTACAGAAGTGGTGTTGCTGTGTTCTGTCATGTCACGTTATAAAGGGAAGAGGAGTAATAAAAAGGGTTTGTGGGTTTGTGAGTTTGTGTGAGGGTTTATGTGTTCGTGCGAGGGCTGATGGAGACCTCTCATTTGCACATAAATTACCTAATTAAGGTCTAAGGAGGTGTTATGAAATGCCTACACATTCAACCTATCATTACATCAGTTTTACGTCACATCATCAGAATTATCGGGCTTCATTACACTTAAACCCACACGCGAAAAATAGGCGGTTCAACGCCGTCAACTTACCACATTGCGCTCTGATAATGACGTCATTATTTCTATAGTATGGGCATACTACTATCCCTAGATTGACATGATGATAATGACATCAGTAAATAAACAAAGCACAGGAAATAGGAATGGAGAGTGTCCAGAGGTAATGATCCGTGAAATGAACAAACATCTTCATCCAGGTGTGTAATGAAGTTAAAATTTTTGACCGTATAATTTTTGATATTGTAGGTGTGTACCTAGAATTCACTTGCTTAAGTTAAATTCTAAAGTAAATCAATCAAGTCTTTTACAGTGTACACTTACGGGAATGCCGATAAAACGGCAGAGGTAGAGTCCATAATCATAATGAGCTACATTCTTTGAACTTTAGCGCAACATTCTTCACTACTTTAAACTTGGATTCCTTCCCGCAAAGGAAATATTTGCAAGAAATACTTGTGAGAACGTGATCTTATGTTAAACGTTGGTATGATTAAAACATCGCAATATTTTCGCAAACTAACGATCATATTAATTTTAAGTTTCTATTAATGCAAATATTTTGTAAGAACTAATGAACCCGGAAAGCCCGGTTTTTCCCGGGGTTATGTGATAATCTACACTGACTAATTACATATTTCCAAAGTCATAGAATATGCAAGAATATGCCACTGAACCGAGGGGAGTTCAGATGGTATATTTAGTTCATGTGGTGGGGTACACTCGATTTGTTGATAAAAAAATAAGGAACTCAGTGTAGGATTCTTTGAAAATATTAACCATACCTGGAATTTTTAATAATTGAAGAACTCCATGTCTCCACTGACTTATTTGAAATATTTGACCTAAAATTCTCATCGGAGCAAAAATGAAAAGTTTATTAGAACAATACTTATTGGCAAAAATTGCAATGTGTCTTGAAAAGGTAAAGCAGAAATTTTGTTCAAAAATTGCAGTTCGTCTGGGTTGAACTAGGAGTTAACTTTCAAAAACCTCTTCGAAGTAAGCTTGTTAAAGCTTTCAACACAGCATCAAAACATTTGACATTGCTACAAGGAACTGACACCAGTTCGAAACAGCACCGTGTTATGACGAACTGACACCAGTTCGTAACAGCACCGTGTTATGACGAACTGACACCAGTTCGTAACAGCACCGAATTAAACAGAATGAAACAATTATAGCCCATAAAAGCACTAATACTTCTGTCTGGACGGATCCAGACATAAAATTCACATCCATGACGAACCTAGGTCTTTCAAGAATTGGAATATGTTTGCCTTGTTGTAAATTGTCCAGTGTATTGAGGCAATCATGTCAATGGTTTACTGAGGTCTCAGTACAATTTCGAACAATATTAGAAGGTCTGAACGAATAATTTGAGGGTAAGATTGACCTCACGACTATGATTTTTAGTATTAAACGGTATTAATACCCCTTAGATATTTCGCCCATGACCTTGATGACCGATGTAAATGACTTCCTATGAAATGCTTTGGTAGAAGTCCGGTAATTGCTTTTAAAGAATCCGTATAATTGGTCAAATGAATTTATCATCCGCTTGTGTATGACATGTCTACCCCAAAAATAGAACTATAATACCATATTTCATTTATAACGCGTGTTCTTGGGCCCAAAGAAGAAATTCATTACAGCACAGATGAAATTTGATATTACATATAACTGTGACTGAAATATGTAAACATAAAGTTTCGTTTTATTCATCTTTGATAATTACGGCTCCGTACTTTTCACATGCCATTGTACTACACACACAAAGTCTCACGTTTACATAGCATATAATGTGCTTGTGGAATGCGTACACATACTGTTTGTATGAATGGTCCTATGCTATATTTGATGATCGAATCAGAATGTATACAGACAGTCGATAATTCCGATCCTCCTTAATGTGTAGTGTCATTATTATACATATGACGCGATTAATGTGATTAATGTGGGCCTGCCTAAAATTCCTTTATGTTACAATCGCCAGCTTTCCGTCTTACTGACAGTAACGCGCGGGTGGAATAGCAATATTATCGGCGCGCAAAAATTAAATTACTAAGCCGCGCGGCGCGCGCGGTCCTTATTCGCAGAATTATTACGCGGCATATGGTTGGATAGTGGCGGATTTTAAACTTTGTTTACGTCATTCGCCTTGAACACAGTTTAGATAGAGTCTCTAAACAAAATTTATAACCACTCAGAAGCGAATTCTCGTGGAAATTACCGGGTGCGCAAGATAAGCGTTACCAAAGTAGAGCGCTGTTAATTTGGTCGAGATTGGATTTTCTTAATGGAATTTTGGGATGCCTTTCTTTTGGACAATACAACTTTGAACCGAAAATTTGAAGTGTGAAGCATAAAATATGCCCGAGTTACCAACCAAAACCATTTTCCGGCCATAACTATGCTTCTGGGGCTTATGAGTTAGAGAGTCCCCGTCGTAAGGTCCGCCTAAGCTGATTCGATGCTCTTACAGACCCCCTAGAATGATTATTCAGTGCTATACTGCTCTCATTATGCCCGAAATATCCCGAAAGTTTCATTGAACTTGTTCAAAACCTCAGAGATATAGCATAATTATGTTAGGGGAAATTCCAGCATGATTCTGAACTTAATCTTGTCAGCCATGCCAGCACCTCACAGCCTGGTCCAAGAAATCTAATGCTTTACGATTGTGTAAATTTTAACAAGACTGCCTCGTAGGACAGCTTTGCCAGATATCTTGGTTAAGCTCAATATCGATAAATATTGAATTTATTCTCAATAATTCAGTTATGCTCCTCCTTTGCTACTTCACTTCTTTTTTATCCCAGTAATTAAATTGCTTTCATTTCTCCCGCTTTGTTAAACTGGACTTTTTGAAAATAAGCTCTTAAAAAGTCAAAATCGAAACATATTGTTAAAAATAAAATCTCCTTTAAGATCATTATTTGTGTGCTGTGCCCTGCAAAGGGATTTTATGTTACATAATCATGTTTTATATATTATTTTTCCTTTCAAAGCCCTTAGTGGTGCCCCAAGTGAGTTTTCAACCAAACATGATTCATTTAACACGATTTTGGACAGGATGGTAAGGACATTTGGACAAGTTCCATCATTTCGACGGTGGTATTGAGTCCAAAATCATGTTTTCCAAAACGTTAGGCCTGGCATTTTTTCTTACCTATGTATTTGGAGATTATGAAGTTTTTCCCAGTATCAAGAGTTAAGCATTCACTCCCTTCCGTAGTTGATAGTTCCTTGTAATCCTGGAGCCAAGTGGAATCTAATGGATATCGTTCTGGTAATTCTTGCCCGTTCATGGTAACTCTGTAATACCCAGCCGGGTCAATCGCGACAGATATTCTATTGGGACCGTCTATCAAACTGGGCATGGTTGAAACTTCACCGTTTGACCATTGACCATCATTCAGCTGGGAGTTCTGTATAACTATTTCATATCGTGTTTGAAGCTTCAAGTGGTATATGCACATCTGCTTGGAGTCCAAGATATTGAAATCAGCTTCGCAGTTTGTATTGCCGTCGAACACAAACGTCATAAAGAATTGGCACCCCGGTTCTATTGTACCAAGAGGTTGATAAATCTTGATAATGTCGGATTGCCATGTTAAGCAACTTTCAAATGATTGTCTCAGCACTGAAAAAAGGTAAACTTCATTGCTTGAGATATTGATATGTACAACAAAACCCCTCCCGAGCATAATAAGGAAGCATTGAAAGCGTAAGGAAGCATTGAGAGCGTAAGGAAGCATTGAAAGAATAAGGAAGCATTCAGAGCTTCATGATACGATTAAAACCTGAAGGTAAATATGCTCACCGTTGACTGAGAAGATCTGTAGTAAGATGATGAGCGTTGGTAGATTTGTCTTATGCATTTCCTGAGGGGAAATGTCATCGAGTGAAGGGAAAGCTATGGTTGTTGTTGTTGTTGTGAAACCCCGAAGGGCACCTCTAAGGGCTTAAAAATCGTATAAATGGAATATATGGAATTCATATTGGAACCAGGTTTTTGATAATACGACACTCCGTGTAGATCTATATTCACGGCGAGTTAGTTTAATTTGGAACTTTTTTAAATTCGGGAAAATTCGGCAAGCCATGAAAATCTAATTATTTTGTGAGATAAGATCACAGTAGAAATTCACGTTTATCAAAAGTTTTTTCCTGACTGTGAGACTCTGGTCCCAGAAAAACCCGGGTAAAAATTCTCTCAGAGCTTAGAACTTCAGAAACATTTATCAAATTCGTCACCGTTTTGAAATTACTTGTTTTAAAAACTATGGATTATTTCAGGAACGACCTCCTGGCAACTCGGGAGCCCCCGTGATCCGAAGAGCCTCTATCAACGCTATCAACATGTTCAATCGAACGTGAGTAGTAACTAGATGAAGTATTAGATTATTAGCAGTGTTAGAGCATCATTTCTCTTATAGAAATCATAATTACCCCATCTCTCATTAATTATATTAATTAATGATATTAACGAGATAAGTGGACTTCGGTTCGATGAATTTGCATATTAACAGTGGACGAGCTCGTCGGGCTAGGATGACTGGTGTCCTTCCCTTTTAATTATGCGATTTCTAAAATCCGGATTGTAGTAAATGGGTTTTGTGCTGCATATTTAGGTAGAACACCAGTGCAAGGCGGCAGTCCTCTGACCGCCCCTCGGCAGCAGTCCATGTTCAATAACAGAGAACTGTGGTCCCAGCCAATGGTTACAACGGTAAGCGGGACATATGCTACAGAGCACATTCCTATATAATATCCTTATATCAAATAGTCATATATGTGCGAAATGTCAACTCAAATGGAACTCAAAAAGTGAATGTGGATTGGGAAAATTGGGACTCCGAGAGTTTTTGAGACAGAAATTTTAAATTTCAGGAGCAAAAACTTGACACACCTATAATGACAATCCAAATTTTACAAAATCCAAACATCAGAAGTTGTAAAGCTTTACTTTTGTTGCGTTTTTATTGGGCTACCCGGTTTGTATATTACCCAATTAGATTAGAACGTCTGAATTTTAGCATTGCTACAAGAAGAAGGGACCTTGGGGCGATTAGCAAAGTTCAACAAACCTTATGATTATGAAGCAGTTTTACTGGGTTGCTACAAAATGAGGAAGTCTGTTGGAGGCATTGAAAACAGTCAATGAAAATCCCGAATTACCGAAGCCTGCGGTCCTGCGAGAGGCTATTAAATCTGAATTGCATTAATGTTTGAATATTTGAGTATTTCGAATACTTAATCTCTGATTATGCTGGCGATTGAACCGAAGAATCAGGTCTCTGAATTTGTTTAATCCTTGCGTCTCTATGTGCGTGGTATTGCACTATTGCAGGAGAACAGTTGCAATTAGACTCCAACAGGAGGTTAAAATAGAAGAAGGTAAAGTAGTGGTGAAGTATTAAGTAAAGTAGCAGGTAAAATGGTTGATAAGTTGGTATTGCGAATTCGAAGTATTTCGCCAGAGCATGAAATTACGCTCTAAAACTGAGTTTTGCCGCCCGCGATCATGTACTGTAGACCGGGGGAGGGCCGGGAGCTAAATGGCTGGAACACATGCCTATTTTGGTACTGGGGGGGGGGGGGGGGTAAGGCAAACTTTGACATGAGTAACTGTAACTCCGAGGGTCCTTTTTGGGGCGATTACCAAAGTTCAACAAACCTTATGATTATGAAGCAGTTTTACTGGGTAGCTACAAAATGAGGAAGACTGCGGGAGGCATTGAAAACAGTCAATGAAAATCCCGAATTACCGAAGCCTGCGGTCCTGCGAGAGGCTATAAAATCTGAATTGCATTAATGTTTGAATATTTGAGTGTTTCGAATACTTAATCTCTGATTGCGTTGGCGATTGAACCAAAGAATCAGGTCTCTGAATTTGTTTAATCCTTGCGTCCCTCTGTGCGTGGTATTGCAAGAGAACAGTTGCAATTAGACTCCAACAGCCAACAGGAGGTGAAAATAGAAGCGGGTAAAGTAGTGGTAAAATATTAAGTAAAGTAGCAGGTAAAATGGTTGATAAGTTGGTATTGTGCAATTCGAAGTATTTCGCCTGAGCATGAAATTACGCTCTAAGACTGAGTTTTGCCGCCCGCGATCATGTACTGTAGACCGGGGGAGGGCCGGGAGCTAAATGGCTGGACCACATGCCTATTTTAGTACCTAACTATAAACCCCAGTAATCCCCGCAACTTGTTCTGACACTTTGACATGTGTAACTGTAACTCAGAGGGTCCTTTCTGAAACAGACTTAAGTCAAAAAATGACTCAAGTAAAATACAATCTTAACTTGAGACCGTTTTTTACTAACAGGGACGGTTAGAACTGCAGTCTGCGCGTCTTTTGTGTGCGCGGCGTAAGTTTACGCGGCGTACAGACTTATAGATGACATGTCAGAGGCCGCGCAACCTTACGGCTCGCACACGAAAGACGCGCAAACTGCATTTCGAACTGTCACCGTTAAGTTTATTTCGGAAAGGACCCCCAGTGTACTGACACATCCCAGTCTACTGACACTTAACATGTATACCTGTAACTCAGTGTACTGACACATCACACCGCAGTGTACTGACACACTGGCATGTGTACTGACACATGACACCGCAGTGTACTGACACACTGACATGTGTACTGACACATGACACCGCAGTGTACTGACACACTGGCATGTGTACTGACACATGACACCGGACAGCCCAGCAGAAGAAACCCCTCAAACTGCCGGAGACAGTTCTCTCAGAGACGGTACTTCCAGAGACCGTTACTTCTGAGACGGTACACCAACCAGAGGCAGTGTTACAGGAGGATGACAAACATCTCTCACACCGAAAGGTAATTGGAAGAAGTGTAATATTTGTTGGTTATATCCCTTATATGGTTTGTAAGTTTGCAGATTTATGGGTCTCTACGTTTGTTATGATATATGAGTAACGGTCTATAGGTTTTTAGGTATGTTTTTGCGTGCCGATGTTTGAGTGCAAATATGGAAGTTTGTTTGTGGACTTAAGGTCTGACAATCTTTGGGAGGAGTGAGTCACTGTGTCAGTCTGTATGTGCGTCGGTAATGTCAGTAATTTCTGTATATCTGTCCGTTTCTGTGTCTGTTATAAAATGTATGTGTCACCCTATGTGTGTGTGTGTGTGTGTGGAACTGTGTTAGTATGGATGTGTCAGTTGTCTGGGTAAATTTGTTACAGGATACGGTATATAAGTCACCGCGACGTTGTATATTACATATTTTCCTTTTTTTCACTAACTGTTTCGCCTGTTTCCTGGTATCTTCGCGTCAAGGAAAATCGGGAATAGATTTTTTTACATACGTTTTTTCTTTGCTAATCGGAGAGGAGATGGTCTCTAGCTAAAGCAGTCTACAAATACAGGTACAGTAGGAGTGTGGGCGAGTTTTAAAAGTTTTTACTTCAATTGATTCAAGTTACGGGAAAGAATCTCTAGGTTTGGCCCTGGCAGTACTCTTTCGTACAGACAAGACTTCAGGCCGTCTTTTTGTGTCAGTTTTTGTCAGAAACCTTTTTTCCCAAACTTTTCTGGCTTGAACCCCTTGAAAAGTGAGCTTATCAGTTCAATTGTTTATCAAATCAAAATCATACAAGTTGTACTCCGATATAAATTGTTGGTTACGTTATGAATGCTCCATTGATAGATAAGTAAATCTTGTTATGTGGATTGAACTTTTACAAAGTTCTTCTTTTTTAAATAATTTTCAATCTGATTTTTGGGATTTCTGTCGCATCTTAACGTAATATCTCGGATTTAGTGCCCGTCTCGTTGCATAATTTAATTGCCATTTCCACTGCTTCGCACGAAAGACAAAATGTCAGGAAATGGATCAGACAAAGCCAAAGAATAGCCATACAAATCTTAAATCATCCCCTGACTCTTTCTCTCCCCACCACTCACCAAGCCGACATATCCACTTTTTTCCTTGTCTGACATCATCTCAACTTTTCCTCTGCAGTTGATTAATTGTTTAATTTACGTATAATATAGTCCTGACAGAATGGCTTCCAACAGTTTAAGAGTCTCGCATTTCGTAAGGGAATAAAAGGATACAATCTTGGACCATGGTTTTTGACAGATATGCCATTGTCAGGCTTTAGAATGATGAACTGATGGCGTTATTATCAGGGTTTAGAATGGTGAACTGATGGCGTCATTATCAGGGTTTAGAATGGTGAACTGATGGCGTCATTATCAGGGTTTAGACTGATGAAGTGTTGACGTAGAACTCTCCTCCGATACATGTAATACCCCCTCTAATATGTGCAATTATCATTTCTTCCGCTGTCCTTCAATTAATTACATACGAATCTACCGAATACTTACTTCCCTCCTTACCAATCATATATCATCTACTGTGCTTTGCCTGACCAATCAGGCTTTAGGGTCTCCGAACTGACAATTCTCAGAGTCTCTGAATTCGCCTGAATTTGTCAACATGCCAAGTTCAAGTTCTGACAAATCCTTAACAGATGATATATATTAACAGAACGAGATTACATCTTAACTCCTACTTATTATATCTACCCTACTTATATCTACCCTACGTATTCCAACTTATATAGCGCACGTTTTATTGCATCCCATTTTTCTACAGAAATCGAGGGGGAGGGTTTTTAAAAGTTTAAAACCCTCCCCCTGTGGAGATTCACGGGTTGGAAGAGAGATATAACCGTGTGTGTTAGCGTTTCCACTGTTATTCCAGTCACGAACAGAACTTCGCTTATATACTTAATGTGCGTAAAAACCTGCGGGATTCTCTGCTCTAAAAGTTCGACCCATATCCATAATGACCCTTATCCATAAGTGTGCACATGGATCGGTCGAAAGAATGCGCAAATTTCAACAAAAATTCAATGAAATGGAAATTATAGCATTGCGCGCGCACTCTAAGTATTTGTGCGTTCTTTCGACGAATCTTTCGAGCAATCCATGTGCACACATACGCGTTTCTGCAAAATTAACCATGTTTAAATTCCCATGTTCCTAGGTGTGCCTCTTATCGTATCACACCTTTATGTTATGGCGCGATCAACAGACCGCAACTGACAGCTTTTATACGCATTATTATACGTATTTTGGTACAATTTGTTTCACCTTTTTTTTCGTTTTCAGTGATAGTACATTAGTTTTTATTCTAACATCCTAATTTCGTCATAAATTCATCGCGCTGATAGCCTTGGCAATTGCTGCAGTTCCAACACTGCCTACTTTTTGTGTGCGCGCGGCTTATCTTTGCACGTGCAGATAATCAAAGTTATTATCTGCATAATAATCGGCAGTTTTCGCTAGTTCAACTTCATGTTGGATCTACTAGGGAAGACAGACATTTGGTTGAGGCATAAGGTCGTTGTCTGGTATCACCAGGCAATAAGGTCGGAGAGTATTATAATTGCTCAGGGCTACAACTAGGTTTTTATTGATTAATTATTATTTTGTTTATGATATTTGGATAACGAATATACCTGTGTCTTTTGAACTGATAATGATATGATATTATTCAGTCATTTTATTATCTGCATAATTTGTTTACTATTTATATTCATTAATTAGAAGGGCTTCACCCGTCTACTTAGAATAAGGAATCTCTTGAACTTTATCTTCAGTTTTAGGTATTTCTTCTCAAGTTTGAAGTTCCTTATCTTTTGTGATGTGGAAATCCGGTCTTAGCATCTCGTCATAGCCCTTGAAACTGCTTTGTTAATCCTTCGATTCAGCCCTTTAAACTTAATTCCTTGATTTGACTCGTTTATGAGGCACCCATACCTACTCTTGAAACTTCTTTGTCATTCCTTGATCTGCACGTTTGTCAATCCGTTACAGAAGTAACAAATATAACTTTAAATAACAAATATAAATAACTTTAAAGCACACGCAACTAATAACAATAAACAATGTAAGTTTACCTTCGACAAACACTTTATAAATTTGAGTGGTGCCAATGAAAACCCCAAGTTATTATCCTACAAAGTCAATAACACACTCTATGTTTAACTCATTAGTCAACTTATTAGTAAAATATATAAGGCACTACACAAACAAGGCATATAAATATATAGCTAAATAAACCGTAGACTAAAGTGGCCCATGACGTTCCTTCAACATGTATTATATATTCTGGTTTTTAGCTGTGTGGTATTTTACAGTGGAGATATATTTACCAATTTTTCGTTTTAATAGAAATTTGTAAGGTTTTGGTTTTTAAATAAGGTGGATAGCCGTAGTTTTTTGTTCTGGCTTGCTTATTTTACCCGTAAAACGTTAAAAACTCATATTTCTTAAGAAAGCTGTTGAGTATATTAGCCATGTATTATTTACCTTAGTTGACTCGTAGTCTAAAGGCTTTACATCATATAACACGACATGTAATGTCTTGGTTTATATTTAACTAAATGTTGTGTATTGCAGTGGTCACGAAGTTGCTTAAGTAACTTGTCATGAAGTTGCTTAAGTAACTTGTTTAACTTATGGCGATGTAACAAGTCTTATAATCTGGCAACACAAACCTCCATTGTAGCCCTGTAATCGCTAGAGAGTTAGTGACGTCATTATCTTTCTTTAGAACGGTGGACTTGTGAAGTTGTAATGATGTCTCTTTTTCTCTGTCGGGGTATATTATTTTCTTGAAATTGTTATACCGTCAACTCATTTATTCCTCAGAATGAAATACGTCCTTTTTGGGAGTAATCATGGTCCCACGCTGGACTCGTTCGGACAAAATCCTTCTTTTTTTCGACTATTTATTTCGTTATTCCCATCCCCGACTTGCCACAATATATCCTATTTAGCACTACCAATTATAAGTGAGTTAAGTGAAATAACGACATGAAGTGGGGTAGGAAGTGTCGTTAGTACATTATATAATTTGGAAATGAGGGATGAAGTCAATACCAGGGTTTAACATGTTCTGCTGATGACGTTGTTAGTTGCATAATATATATCCGTGTGGTTTATTTGACTCAGGGACGTTGGAACGGTATAAAAAGTAAAACTTACAATTCACCATGTTATATCAAACTAGGTATTTCTTATCTGGTATCGAATATTCTTTTTAAGATGCTGCAAAATATTTGTAGCTTTGTGACAAACTATCTGAATAGCATTGGTTGGTTCATCTATAAATCTGTTTCTGATGAATTTAATAAAATATATCGCGCTCTCGGCGTGCGCTATAAAATTGCTGTAATCAAATTCATGTGCATATTCAATCGAACAATCAACGGTTTCACGTAGTTATCATGTGTAAGAACGGTGCTTTGATGGCGTTAAATTGATTTTTTGTTAGCTTGCGGCAAGGGTACTAATACTATAATTATTATTATCTATAAATGGTAAGATTAAATTCTGTAAGTTGCGCCCTTCTTGGGCGTAAGACTTTTCAGCTTTGAGCTCATGCAACAATTGATGGGCACTGTTTCTCTCTGAACCCAATCATAACCCTTACTTTACCCAACGACCCCTGAATCTAACGTAATACCTTTGAGGGTGGCCCTTTCAGTAGTTTTAAATACTGCATTTTCGTTTTTCTCTCTGCACTACTTAAGATTTTAGGAATTTGTTCATTGGCGAAATAAAATCAATTGAATTAGATGATGAATTTTTCACGGTGCTATAAATGGAATGTTATTCCCTCATACTATAGTATTAAATAACCGATTTCAATCAAATGATTTCATCGTTTTGGTTGCACCGTTTTTGAATTGCTATGACAATTGAAAACATCACTGAACTATCACAATACTTAGTGCCAATCGCACGTCATATAAAGACGTGCCGATAAAAATTGAACGATAATTTTAGACCAACATTCAGTATAGGTATTGTCTATCATTGTCAATTTCATGACCATGATTTGACGGTTTTGTACGTAAGGATCAATTATATTGACGTTTATATCGTCTGTATATTGATACCCTGTCATATTGTTCGTCCCTATGGACTATGACACATAAATTATCTATCTATTCACAGTTTTATTGCCATGTACCTTCCAGTAATTGTACAGGTTCTTTTCTTACTTTTATTGTTAAAATGGGCTCGGGTTTAAAGCATTATATTTAGTGTATTGTACAAACTTTGAGACGCAATAAGCGCTTTTTGTTTCGATTTTCCGTGGATTTGCCACAATTTGATACACGAATTTAGGTATTTCAATAGTACAATTATTGTAAAAATACATTCCTACGATTGCATTAGCCTCAAATACGAAAGTTGGAAAATATCATCAGTTCTTTTTTTGATTTAAGCTATTATATCTCTTACTCAGTCACTGATTTACTACTAAACTGTTTCTTTGACATCTGCAGCCCAGCCAACAAAAATCATTCCATCATCTCTTGTGGGACTGACAATAATTTGGACAAGATACAAAAGATACAAAAGATCACCAGACCTGTTGTTGATATATTGATACCCCCGTTTTTATTCAACGCTCTTCTGGGATATTATTCGAACACCATCGCTGGAACGC
This sequence comes from Beroe forskalii, assembly GCA_011033025.1. Lineage (NCBI taxonomy): Eukaryota > Metazoa > Ctenophora > Nuda > Beroida > Beroidae > Beroe > Beroe forskalii. The sequence continues at coordinate 68,500 of WFMF01000604.1, read as the reverse complement.
CCTGCAGTTTCGTTGAAAGTTGAAATAAACCCATCGTGGGAAAGTTGCAACAATACCATCTGGGAAAGTTTGAAATATTACATTCTGTGAAAGTTGAAACAATTCCATCCGTGGAAACACACCCTCCTGTTGAAGTGGAAGTTACGGTGTTTATCATGCACCTGGTAAGGAGGAAGAGCAGACAGTTGAACCTCTACTCTGGTTCCATAGCAGATCTGATATGGGATGTTCAGGTGGCGGTAAGTCAACTCGAAACTATACAAACAGGAACTAACCGCATCGTCAAAACAACCCTGAAACAAACAAGTTTATTAAATCGTGATTTTTTGTCTAACTTTGCGTGTATTTCTGATTTGATTTGCTTTGTTTCCTGCATGATTCTAACTGGTTTCGGATAGTTTTGGCTTGATTCGGGAAGGTTTTTGGGTTGGTTCGGGGTGGTTTCGGGTTGTTCTACTTGTTTCGGCTTGATTCGGCTGGTACCTGTTTGCAGTATAAACGGGTAAGTCGACTCGAAACTCAATATTTCACTAACTGACTAATTATAATTAAGTTTATGTAAATTCGATTGATTAATTTAATCGACTCAATTACGCCCCATTGTCCATGAAAGCCAAACCCCGCGCGCAAAAAGTAGACATTTCAATAAAAAGATACCAACTCACTACTTTGCGCCATGATAATGACGACGTCTTATTCGCCTACATATTACTTGCACGCCCATATACTACCCAGCTGCACAGAGTCTTCCATATATTGTTTCGTAAAGTTGAGGAAGAATATAAATAGCTTTCTGAGAAGGAGAGGACAATGGCTTTCTCGTTTATGTGATTTGTGAGACAATGTAAAACATTTTATTCTGAACTGTCGCACGGGCTTTCGAACATAATCTCCTCACAGAAGAGAATCCGAGGTTCTTGAAGATAATCGACCTGATATATCTCGTTCATCAAACTGTTAGTTGCATACGATCGTACAACATTCATATTTTAAGCGGTGATTCCTGTTCATCTATTCATAGGAGAACCAAACTCATTTCCATACACAAATGAAATCTCCCTCACTCTGATATCTTTTCCTTCCCCTCTTCCCCCTAATCCTCCTCCCCCAATCGTTCCCTTACTCTCCCACTCGTCGCCCCTCCTCCCCCTCAACCCTTACTCCCCTCCTCCCTCTCTCTCCCTCACATCCCCCTCTTCCCCTCCCCCTCCTTCCTGCTTCTCTGGCACACATACAGACACGCGCTGTTTGTAGCAATCCCTCCCGAGATCATTGGCGGCTTGTTCCTAGGCTGTGTGAGATCGGAGAGCGTTTGGGTTACGATCCTTCATTAAATATGCAAACAATCCTCACTTAAGAATGACGTCATTATCATACCTCACAATGGTGGTATTGATGACGTTGTGTAGCCTATATATTGGTCTCGCGTATAGAGTGTTATAGATGTGCATGTAGAGGTCCACGGTTTGTATTCCTCTCTCTCCTCTGCTCATCGCAAACTTTCAGCAAACCCACACACACGCGCATATAACATATGTTATTTGATATTATATAGTTTTATCATCGTGTTTCGTTAGACATCATCATTATCTAGAGTATAAGCGGTCTAGCTGCCGTGCTATTTCCTAGGATTTTATATTCCGCTTCGTGATCATTTTCTTTTTTACGATATACGATATATATATAACATGGCAAATTTTCTCTGGCAACGTTCCTTATTTCAGGTTTGTAGTTCTTTGAGATTTTTAGAGTGCTAGACTGTAGGTGATTTATGATTTTTTTACAAAATAGATATCTGCCAACTTATTTAATAAGTTCACTATCGTATTGGGCTCGAAGCCAAATTCTCAACAGCTTTCTGTTGCCCATACGCCGTTTAAATCAGTTGGTAAAATCAATAAAACGTACTAGAGTACGGTCAGGAAACTGTCGATAACGAGTAAAATCGGTTGCTAGAATAGTTACTGGTTGCTAGAATAGGCTTCTGGTTACTCTCGCACAGTCAACTAGCAGCGTGCGCCGCGCGCTTTGTTTCTATAGCAATTGGAGCGATAGTTATATCGGATTCATGATAGTTTGAAATAAGTCCTAGTAACGAAGTTCCTATATTTCAGTATTTATTGTTCACCATCCTACCTCCCCTCAGGCAGACACGTTAGACTCGTCAGACCACCACACTGAGGAACTCAGGGAAGAAATGGAGTACTTTTATTCTTCCTTGTAGTCATTAATAAAATATACTTCCAGACTATATTAGATAACTGTAAACTTCATTTCAATCGCACGTCCCACAATATACTTGTCCCACAATATACTTGTAACCAATTTGATCGCTTTTCTCCATCTATTTTTAAACTAGATCGACTATTGTTCTTCTTTCGTTTAAAATTCTTTATCACTTCCTCGGTTTAATTATTCTGTACATACGACTCTATCCGACTCTATTAATGTTAAAATTATTGTGTCGTTCTATCGTAAATATAAGGAAACCGAAAAAGAAGTACGAGGGTATGATAGAGAAGTAAAAGCTCATCTATATTATGTTCGTGACTTAGAACCCTCCTTGGGCCTTGAATCTCGCTTTATAGCTCGATTGGTTTGCATACCCATGTCTGAGTAGCTATTAATTGGGCTATGATAAGAAGAAACCAGATATTGGTCTACATACCTATGTCTGAGTAGCTATTAATTGAGCTATGATATGTGAACATTGAACAACGAGGAGCAAAGTACGCGACTGTGTTAAAACTGTTATATCCCTTCCCTCTCAGACTTTTAACAACCCCAGCTGTAGTAGTACTACGTTCTGAGTTCCCATGCCTTGCCAAGCATGGCACAATGCCTCGTCTCGACACTCCAGCCTTCCCATGCATCTGTATCAGAGGAGAAGACCCATTATAGTATCAGCGGAATATGATATGAGTGTACCCATAGTGTGTCCAGGTTTAAACCAATCAGGGAAGAGAATTGGTCGTGCCATGGAGTGCTGTGGTTAAATTAGAGTTCCACCTATAAGAAAGTGCGTGTGTGCGTGTTTGTGTGTCCGTGTGTCTGGGTGGCAAGTCTGAAGAAAAGAGAAGAGAATGGCATTTCTCCCCTCCCACGCGGGGTGCATTTGTGTGGGGTGGTATTTTTAGGATACCATTGCAGTGCTGCTGCATGTTTCCCAATCAATGATCTACCCTAGGCACATTCTTCCCTACCACGCCTCAGACTGGTTCAGCTCAGAACATATATAAGGGTCGTACATGAGAGTATAGTGAGTTGAAAGTGACGTCATTATCATGAGTTAGAGTGGTGTTTTAAGTGCGTCAGATCGCCTATCCTCGCTGGGGGTGGCGTGCAATGCCATGGCGTTCCTCTTCAGGGCTACGATCTCTTCCCTTGTTAAACCTTATACTACAATAATTAACATCACTCAGACTTCAAGACTCTGCCGACCACATGAGGGGAACTACACTTTACATAATATGAGAGATATAGATCTTATTAAACCGTCGGAAATATAATGGTTTTTAGATCGCGTTCTCCGGAGAGTTATTTTCTAATCGATCTCTTTCACGAGCTATTTATAAAGGAGCTCTGTGTGTAGTATACTAATTAAAGTAGTGATTAAGTACAGTGATTTCCTCTCATAGTGCAGCCTGCACATGAAATTTACATACATATTATATAGCTCAGCTATGTGCATTCAATGAGGCATTCGAATGGCAGCACTGGGTATATATTACTCTGTCCTCGCTGGAATTGTAGGCGGTTAAGATGACGTCATTATCACAGCACAACGTAGTGAGTTGATGACGTTTTAATCGCCTGTTTTCGCGCGCGCGGCTTATTACGTGAGGTGATATATATTAATATTATATACGAGAAGCACGTGGTAATAAATAATACTCATTCCAATATAGACTTCAAAGTGACAACTCTTTACTATTTTTGTTAAACTTCTTTTGTCATCCCAACATTCTATAAATATATTTTCATATATAAAATGTTATATTTTATTGATACCTAGTTCCTCGCAACTCGGTAGTGTTTCCCCGTTGTTGCCCTGGGATATGTTTTTACATGAGCGTCGTCTGTGAAGAACATTGCAGCAATTCCTCGTCCTTCTCATCATCCTCGTGATTCTTCCTCGCCTCGTTTCGTACTCCACTCGTCTTCTCCTCGTCAAATATCCACTCGCCTTCGTCTCGTCTAGCCCACATCTTGTCCTGTTCCTCTCACCATGAGAACCAACGGCGTTACCATATCAACGACCGCCACGCCGGAGGAAAGCGACGTAACGGACGACGACCAAGCGACGAGTCGGCGACGGAGCGCCCCGCCGACCCCCGTCATCGACATCCGGCTCAAATACCGGATCTTACAGCGGTGGAGCTGTGAGGATGACGCAGGGAACTACCATGTCGTCTCAAAGCGATCCCACTCGTCTGGTGTGCTGATCCCCACTCTACAGCTAGTACCGCCTCAGACGACAACCACTCACGGGGAGTCGTCTGCAGCCTCGTCCGACGAGGGGCTAGCGAGGAGGAACTCGTTTAACCCACTCGACTACTCGAGTGAGAATTACCGTTCATCAGGGGGAGGGTGTTCGGAGGAGGATGTGATGAGGGAGTTGAGGGGGCAGCTCTCACCTTCAGAATACAGTCCGAGAGGGCAACTCTCTCCCTCAGCGGAGTTTAGGGGGCAACTCTCTCCCTCAGCGGCGTACTACAGACGACAGAGCGTCTTTGATCCGAGTAGGTCCCGTGTATTCGTGCGTGTGTAAAATTTGATGTACATGTGGGGAAATTGTATTGTAATGTCTTATGCGTGTGTACTGTGTACAGAATGTACTTTTGTTAAAAATATTAAATGTACATGCGTATCAATGTACCTGTCAACAAGATGAGAATGTGGGTAAAACGACCATGTGTTAAAATGTACATGTGCGCGCAAGATTTGTGTAACTTAAATGTATTTAGAATGATGTCTTATATGATTTCAATCGTATCATCATAGTGAATAGTTGCGAAAATCTTGTGAATGATAAAGAGTGCGTCTTCTTGTTGATTTTTTTCTGATTCTTGAGTCGCTGTTGTAACCAAAGAAGTTTGTGTTTTGTGCATAATATAGAATAAATGGGTGATATGCAATTTTCGCTGGGAAAAATGAAAAAAAAAACTGTATTGCTTTGGTACATTTTACCCAAGATTTAAACCGCTATCTTTGTTCGCATGGTTTTTTTTGCATTCTTTACTGCAAAAAATCGTTGCAAGATGAATATTCCTTTGCCAATCAGCGGTATTCTAAGTTTCATTGCAACGTGTTTTTCAAAAAACAGCGTTCCTTGTACTGCATGAAAATGTACACCGAAATACACAGAGTACATTTGAGAGTTGTTAATACAGGTCATTGAGGGGACCACATGAAAATAACTTCTTGTACAGAGTTTCACATCAATATCAATGATATTTCTCAAAAGCATCTCAAAATGCTTTTGACTTACTTGAAATGATATGTAAGCCATGAAAATGCGAGAAAAATGGCACCAATCGGAAAGTTCGATGGAGGTTAGCAGAACCAATATGAACTAGCAGTTTTAGTGAAGAAGCGAAAGGTTATAATATGCACTTACTGATAATCCGATATGATGAATACAATGCCTATAGAACATATTATTATGAGTCGTTTTGATTAGGAAAACCTCCGGAAAACCTCTAATTAACCCCATTTTTCAGTACTTTTAGCCTGTTACAATTCAAAATGACTCATGACTCATTTTACTCACTTATAATAGGCGTTTGAGGATGTTGGTTTAAAATGTTTAATTTACCACAGCAAACCGTCTATTTCTCATACACGGCATTCATCAGATTCAGTACACGAAATGTATACCCATGTATAGTACACACTACACACCGTGAGAACTTGAACTTTTTGGGTGGATATTGCGGTCAGTGAATTCTACAGTATAACCAAAGCTTGTTTTCTCTGTGAGCATTTCTCTGTGGAATTGATTCACTTGCACGTGCGGAACATCCCACGTGACATCAATATCACGTGATATTCACATCACGTGACATGGAATAATCGTCACGTGACGCAACTTCCCGGAGTGTATAAGCCTCGACAGGGCTGTGCCAGTGTCACACTGTAATTGCAGTTTTCCACCCTGGTAACCACACTTGTGTCACGGACCGTGTTATGCCGTATTGAGTAAATTGTGCTTTTGACATGATTCTGACACTTTTTATGATACTGGAACTTCTTAGGGTAATAAGTATCTTAATTTCGTATGAAATTGTACAGGACTGTATTTTATTATCTTTATTTACTGGTATGATTTTTTATTTCTACCTTATTTCTGGAGTTTTGTGTTTTTCATTTTGCTGTAAACATTTATTTATTTTTAGAATAACTCGGTTGAGTCATTTTCTGAGAAATGCGTGAAAATATGTCGTTCAATTGTCAGTAATTGTCACCAATTGCCTTGCAATTAACGAGAATGTTATGCGACATTTGCCTTGCTGTAATTCTGTGTGGTATGTATGTTTTATTATGAAATAATTCAAATAGAGAATTCCCTTAACATCGCATGGAGAAAGGTCCATCATTATGTGTCATTAAGTCAACCATTATGTGTCATTAAGTCAACCATTATGTGTCATTCAGTCAACTCTCAGTTGTCTATGGAGAAAGTTTCACAATTGTGCGTCATTCAGAAGGAACATAATCAACTCTCAGTTGGAGTATAATGTGGAAATGTCGCTCTCACAATAATAAGAATCATATTTTATATGATTCCAGAGCATCGATCAAGAAGTTGAAATTTAAACGAGGAATTCAGAAGCTTTCGGAAATAATGTGATTATGGTCATCAGCTGTGAAGGACAGAACGCCTCCTGATTTACATAACTTTGTTTATGACTAGTATCACATGAAGTTAAATACTGAGTGAAACCAGGAGCTGATCCCAGAGCTGATTTAAACTGATTGGGCTACCCCCAAATTTTCCCACGCTATCCTATCAATTATTGAGCTCAGATATGCGCTGTTGTCCGACAACATTCGTTGTTGTTACTCACGTTAACAGCTGTTCACATGGTATGATTGATAGGAAAGGAACTTCTTATCTTTCTTCTTATCTTGCCCAAGCCAAAGCTTTAAATTTATCTTATCTCTTCCTGTCGACATCTGACTGGAAATTGCCTTAGATAAATTTTCAAAAATTTAACATGGTCAATTGAGTCAGCGCAAATCTATTATTCTCGATTTCTTGAGAATAAAGTCGAGATTCAGAGGAGTGGTTCCAGACATCTTGATTCAGAGAAAGAATTTAAAGTCTAAAATCATCGAACACAAACGACTCATCTAAAGTCGAGCCTGCATAACGCCGTAGTATTTCAAGCAGTCTTATCTTCTCCTCCAGTAATTAGTGTATTCCGCCATTTTATAGTTTGTGTATTGCAGTAATAATGCCCAAGTTATGTATTGCTCATTTAGTCGTTATGCTAATCCTTTTATATAATACTGTGCCGGGATAGCTTAGAAATAGGTCTCTTTTCATTGACCTAAGCTTGTATTTTGGTGCTTTTTTCTTTAATCTTTTTTACTGAAAATTTTATAACTCCACGAATTAATTACTGATTTCTGTCTTGACGTTTAAGGAGAATTTTACAGTTACAATGAATCAACTCAACGCTTACTTAACGCTTACGTTGCTGGTTATTGGCTACTGCTCGGATAACGAATAAGGATCCGCTGGATATTCCTGATATTCCTCTCTTACACGGAGAATGAGCTGATCAAATATTTGAAATAGTAACACGGCCTCGTAAACTTACACGCTCCTCCAATTTCATGATGTCATCAGACTAAGCCTCATTTTTGCGCTGTGAACCTGTCAAATATTAGGTCACAGTAATGTGATCCTAATGTGATTCCTAATGTGATCCTTCTCGTGCAAGTATTCTAAGGTCCCTATATAAACTGCCTACTTCATAGGTAGTGGCGTGTTGGATCTATTGTACTTTTCCAGAGTAATTTCAATTGTTTTTGAAGCGCGGATTTCAAATTGTTTCCTGCCCACTTTCATCAGCATTCTCTTTCAGACTCGATTCATGTTGTAATGATGGTGATACAGACAAAGAGTATTCTTCCTCGAATAACCACAATGACTTTCTTAACCTAGCAACACTGAATATAGTAGGGCACCAAGAAGAGTGGTTTTATTATCTCAGATCTGTGGGGCGCGGCTATACGTTTGTTTCTGTAAACAATACCCTATACTACTAGTACAACTCTCATACCACTGTACTGTACACAATGGTATCCCTGTACTGTGTGTGTACACCACTGTTGTTACCCAGCAATTACTCTAAATAGGTGGAGGAGGTGAACTTTAGCACACAGCTGTACCCTTTACTCCTTGCACTTGTTATATTGAAGTTTTTGATGTCTTCTCGTCCCCTGAGGTTAACATCTAGAATAAGCTCCGCGCTGGATATAGATTTTTGGCCCACTGTATTTGTCAGACCGATCGTTTACTTACGCACTAATTGATACGAATGTAATCAAGGTCGTACGCCAGTTTTCCATCGGAAGCATTGAATACGCATCTCCCTCCATCCGGCACATTATTCGTTTAGCTTTCTAAAATCGCAAGTATTACGAGTTGGTGAAGCATAAAAAGACATAACAAAATATGAACAGTCTGAACGTGTGTAATGAATCAAGCAGAAAGTGGTCATTTTAACTGAGTACATTGCTTTTATTAACGCTTTCATAGTCAGAACTCAGAGATTGAAATGATGATTTGTATCTACTTACTACAGGGTGCGCCAAAAGTCTTGTCCCCTTTTACTTTTTTGATTATTTGCAAAATACAGCAGATATTTCGATTCTGTAAAAAGTTTCTTTAAATATAACAAAAGAATGGCAGATTCTGAGATTTTTAGGTTGCTGTGACGTCCATAGCAACGACACGAGTTCCCATAGCAACCGACCTAAATATCGAAGATTCCTGGCATTTTTGACATATAAACCAAGACCAAATTTACTGTTTTCATTGGTCATCATAAAAAATAGATATTTCGATTCTGTGAGAAGTTTCAGTGATCACAACCAGTCAACGCTGAATTCAGAGACCCCCAGGTTGCTACGACTTTCACAGCAACCACACGAGTTTCCATAGCAACCAGGCTTAAAATTCAAGGATTTTCACTGAAATTAGCCCCAAATTCCACCCAAGGAGACTACTTTGAACATGCATTGAACCCCTATTGAATTAGATTCACTGTAATTGAACATTTTGTAGTGTTTACTACCCTATCTACCAGCAATAGAATTGAAATAAATGGCAATTAGCGAGTTTTATTTTTTAAAGAAGCCCAGATTCTTCCATTTTGATTCTGGTTGCTATGGAAACTCGTGTGGTTGCTATGAAAGTCATAGCAATCTGAAAATCTCAGGATTCAGTATTGACTGGCCATGATCACCGAAACTCCTCACAGAATCGAAATATCCCTCCTTAATGATGACCAATCAAAAGATAAAATGTGGTCTTGATCTATATGTCAAAAATGTCAAAAATCTTTAATTTTTAGGTCGGTTGCTATGGGAACTCGTGTCGTTGCTATGGACGTCACAGCAACCCGAAAATCTCAGAATCCGCCATTCTTTAGTTATACTTAAAGAAACTTTTTACAAAATCGAAATATCTGCTGTATTTTTCAAATAATCAAAAAAGTAAAAGGGGACAAGACTTTTGGCGCACCCTGTACAATCTGTCGTATGCCGACATGCCGTATAATCTCTATCTAAACCCTTCTTTTTGGGCTATGTAGACCGTAGAATATGAATCTCGTGTACGCTTCTCCATTTTGTCATCAGGGCTATTAGTACATTGCACATGTACAGTAATGTATACTCAGCTCTGTACTCATTTTCGCAATTAGTCCATGTAGTTACATCCACCCCACGTGGCCTCTCCTCTCCTCCTCTGATTGGCTTGTGTACAACCCACGTGACTTTTCCTCTCCTCCTCTGATTGGCTCGCGTCTTTTTCCTCCTCTCTGAATGGTCAATATATACCCAGATGGGCGGTTGCCAGGATATGCTGTTTAAGTACCCACTACTAACGCACACCCCATTCGCCCGCAGTCCTGTGTTTACAGGCAATTGTTCTATTGTGTCCTGTAATATGTTTGGGAGGTTGCTACCCGGCTAATGTGCGATTATCGGCCGTTTAGCGATATCATCATCTGTGTTATATCTTTCCTATTTTGTGTGATCATCTCTCATAGATAGATGGTTTATTATGATCTCTGTTTATCTCATATTCTTTCTTCTGAGTCTTGCTGTAGGCACAAGGCATGACCATCTCAATCCTTTAGTTTATCCTTTTAAGTTCTGATTCTTATATTAATAGGTGACAGATCTAGAAATGAGGTCTTATCTGGCATCTTTCATTTAACCTTGTATAATCGTGGTTTTGAATTTTCATGAAGTATAGCAGAGTGACAGATGTACCAGGTACATCTGTCGGAAACCGTAGATACATTGTACCTACGGTTTCCGAATGTACACCAAAAACATGGCCTAAACTTGCACACATTTAGCTTCTTTCAACTATTTCCGTGGTCACATGACTACCAAGTCTACCATTCTGCTTACTCATTGGTGGATCACACTACCGTGAAATGATACGATTGGTTAACACCACCACTATCATATTATACTGTGGTCGCTGTGGCTAAGTTCTGAGTACTTACCTGGCTTTGAGCACTGTGTGTGTGTGTCAATCTGTCATATCTCCTCAGCTGTTGGTGAATATTCTATGAATTCCTTCCACTTTGGTATATTGCTACCACTTTGGTATATATCTCTCCTCTTGTACATTCTATGTATTCCCCCTCTCTTCCGGTGTATTGCTACGTATTCCTTTATCTAGCAACCCGTACATTATTAACCCTTACAACCCCACGGGTTTCACATTATGTGATTTCCTTTGCACATAATATGTGTGCTAGCTGAGATGGTTTACGGTTGTTGTTGCGTTGTTTTACTATTGATAGGCGATATATTGAGTTTTTTGATAAGCAGTGATATGCTCATAAGATCATAGATTCTAAATCTGTATTGTTGTATTACTAATTATTCTAAAATATCTCAATCTGTATGTTTTCACTCAAGTTGGCAAGTTTACTGGAGGTGTTATCTCGAAGGTTTTTTAATCATCGCTTGTAAGGGAGTGGTTTTATCCAATGAAAAAAACAGTTGATGCATTGATCCTTTGATCGATTTGCTACCAAATTTGCACTTTTATCTTGGTTGCACTTTCCCGGTCAGACAATGCAGTAAATTTGCAGTTCAATTACTCAGGATTGATTATTTTCCTTTCAAAGACCAAACCAATAACCAAATTTGGCATTGTTCTTGTTCCTATATTTGCTTTTGCAACCTTTGCTCTGCATTCTGCAACCTTTGAACCATAATTTGGATCATGGATGTTCGTAAATCCCCTCTCCCAAACACAAGATATCTATAATTCTGCTTGCCCCCTATTTATCAGTTTTGTTTCTTTTTAGATAAAATTCGATTGAACCTGAAACCATATCATCATACTGGATCTTAGAACAGCATCTTTAGACAAATGACCATTTGTATTTTGCAATTACAATCGCATCGAAACGCGTTTTTAATCAGAGCGACGATTGATGATAGCATGGTCTAATTTCAAAGTTTTGGTGTGAAACTTTTTTAGTTTCCTTCTCGTCGTTTTTAATTGCCATGTCAACGATCTGCAGAGACCGCAGCTCCGATTATAACTTTCTCTCGTGTTTCTACTACGAGCAATGACATCATTTCCATAGTTTAGAATTGCGAGTTGATGACGTGGATATAATTTCCCATTTTAACCGTGTGCGTGCTAAGTATACCTGTTTGACACTCAATGACAGCAGCTGTATACAACCACCACTGGTATATATTACAAGGAATATTATAATAATGACACTGGTGATTACTTGTAACCTGACAGTCTTAATCAATCCCATTCGAATTTGACCCGCTCCATTTTTGATCTGTTACGCGCAAATCGTCTCCCAACGCATCAAATGGGAATCTTCCTTATATCATGATTTAGGAATACTGATAAGCTCTTCAATTAGTTAAAATAAAATCAATTGGTTAAAATAAGTTTCAAGTTATTTTGTTAAAATTAACTATTTGAACCGGTAAATGTTTGTCACACTTGCGCGTCACCAGGGGGAAGCTATAGGAAGCCCTAATGGTTATCATTTGTCTCCACCACATCCGATTTATAGATGACATTCAACTGACTTACTATTGGCTACATCGCATCACGTGACCTGAAATACTCGCTTGTCATTGGCCAGGGCTTGTGTGTGCAGCGGTCGCTAGTGATTCACGCAATGGCATAATATTTACGTACGTATGGGCGTGACACTCGCTATAGATGTGTGTCTACGCAGCACTGTTCCGGACCTTATTCGCAGTCCGTTACATTTGCACATCGTATGAGAAAGGAGACTGCTTCGGAGGCCCATCATCCAGCAACCTGCAATTCTCCTGAGACACTGTGTCTGCTTGGTAACTCTCAGCCTGGCAACAATGGTGTTGCCAATGGCAATGGTTGCCATGACAACGGTCACCATAGCAACGGTCGCCATGACAACGTAGAAGTGGTAGTAACGGAGTGCACGAGCAATGGTCACGTTGAAGAGGACTGTGGGGTGGGGAATCAGTCGTCTATCAAGGAAGTTACACTGCTTATCAAGGATAAGATATCCACCAGAAATTCAGGTAAACATTGAGCACGTGTATTAGAGACACGTGTAGTGACTTCACACATACAGACAAACAGTTTCACAAACTTACAAATAGTCCAATATTGCTACTAGCGACCGCTGATACTCACTCAGGTCTCAAACAGATACTCTATTGGCACAGGCGTAGGCGTGTGTCAAGGCAATTATAAGTCGTTTTCAGCGTAGAGTTTCAGTTAGTTGTCGTAAGGGTTCCATATACTTAGCTACGTAATTCTATGCCTTCTTTCGCATTATTCCTTACGTTTTAAAACTTTTTGCCGCCTAATTTATGCGTTTTATTTACAGTTCGAGACGTTTTACCAGCGCAACTTTTCGAACAAGACCACTCGGTAGTGTAGATTTACATAAATGATAGTATGTTTTATGCATACGTATTGCATGCGAATGAATATTGAATATAGTTGATGCCATAAGGCTTTCGTCCAAACCTTTTTGCCAGACTTTGATGTACCAACCAATCGTTAACCCGCTTTCTTCCTTCACAACTTATAATGCTTGTAGAATGTGTTCCTATCCTTTTGTTAGGATTTTTTTGGCATTTTTATTTTGTATTTGATAAATCTAATGGCTTATCACTAATGTGTTATCAGTAATCGATTTTAATAACATCTCAACATGCACAACTTTACAAAATCTACTCCTATTTATGGCATAATACTATTGTGAAATGTTTTAAGCATTTATTTTGTATAACTCATGCTCAACTTTCTTAGACTTAATGCTACGGTCTGTAATAATTTATTCTCTTTGTCACAGTCTGAATTTACACACTAAAAGGTACCACTAAGTAACTCACCTATATCTCGTCGTGTAGTTGGTCCCCCTATCGTTACCATGGATACCAGTCTCACGGTGGATACCACTCTGGCGGACATCTTTGATCGGAAGAAGAGCAACAGTTTCCTGTCCCTGAACCGGTTTCAGAAACCCCCTGTTCCCTGTTCCATCCAACTCTCTCCCCCCTCAAATAGCCCACCTTCCAACGGCCCACCTTCCAACTCCACAGCATCCCTCCAGTCCTGTAACCGGATATTCTCCAAACCACCCCTCCACCGCCAAGTGGAGTGTCTCCAAGCCTTCGACAGGGATAACTTCGCTATTCCACGTGCAAAAAGCGAGAGCAGTGTTACGAGTTGCCATAGCGACGGGACTGTGGTGTTACGCCGTCGATCTGCTACGTCACAAGTTACTGCTGAGTTGCTTGAACAGAGGCGCCAATCCCGCCTCTCCCGTGTTTCAGTGACCTCCGGGATATTTGATTTTGGGAATTTGAGCAAGAGAAATTCCATTGCTTCCAGTGAGTCATGTCTACTAAACTCGTAATGTGTTTAATCTGATGATTGTAGAACCGTTAACTATGGCTTGTTGCATGACGCATTGACGTGTCGTTCGTTTTGAATAATTCTTGTCTGAAATCGCTGTTTGGTGAACTGTTTGAATGTTTGGAATATACCAAGAGACTGACGAGTGCAAAATAACATATTATTTTCATAACTATCATAACCTTCTCTTCTCAGATGTCGTGGCCCCTTTGCTCTAGCCTGATCCTCACTTATCTTATCTTTCTCTAAAGATCTTAAAAATATCATGAAGTCAATTTCCAGCACTTTCTAGCGTAATCAAATAAAATCCCCTCTATTCCTGCTATCTCGTAAGTTGTGATATTGTGACACATCCCTAACCCCACTCGCTTTGCAGTGGAGAGTGGGTGCAGCAACGTGCCACTCGATCAGAACGAGAAAGAGTGGATCATCAAGTCGGCGCTGGGGGACTGTGACACGATATCACGGCTTCTCCTAACCGATAGGAACCTTGTTGCTTACCGGGACTTTATCTCCGGCTATACCGGTAAGTCAAATTTCTAAACTTCTAAAGATCTAAGAAATCATTCTCCCTTTTGACTCTCCATTAGGTTGAAATACATTCAGTATTTTACTAGCTATTGTCATGGTGTAGTTGGGTAAATGCTGAAATGAATGCAATGCCTAGTCGAGTTGTTTTATAGTAATATTTTCATTTTATCTTACCATGACACGACTCATCCTCCTTGCCAGGTCTCCACTGGTCGTGTAAGCTAGCACGTATCGACATGGCGCGGGTGCTCCTGGAGGCAGGAAGTGACGTTAATGCCCGGAGTCACAGCGGTCAGACCCCCCTTCACCTGGCAGCCCAGACTGGCAAGGGAGAGGTCATAGACCTCCTCCTCAGAAGTGGTGAGAAAATCTCTTATCATAATCAACGACTAGAAAGTTTGCCCCAGCTAGGAAAATTACCCCGGCTAGTTAGAGCGGTGAGAAAATCTATATTATATATAGATAAGCGCCTATTGGGTCCATTTTGGGATCCTTCTCGAGGACGTAATTGTAATATCTGAACCTGTGACATTTATATCAACGACTAGAAAGTTTGCCCCAGCTAGAAAGCTTACATTGCTTTTTGAATTTGAAAGCTTCCAGATTTATGGCGCTTTGGCCAATGAGAGAACTGACTGAGAGCAGAAAGCTTCCTGATTGGTCAGTAATCCGCAAACGATTTTAGAGCGCTATGGGTCAATTTTGAGATGCCTAAAGGAAATTTTCAATGATTGTAAATACAACTCTATAGTCTCTGGCATTGCTAAACTTTGCAATGGATGGAATATATCAAATAACTACTCATGGACAAAAGAATCCCATTCAATGGGGTTAACGTTGGAACTGCAATAGCAAGAACCAGGAAGATAATTGTGTAATCGTTCATAGACTGCCTCTAGCAATTAATTACTGTTGACGCATCACGATCTGTGTCTTACACAGGTGCCTGTGACGCCGTGAAATTCTACGTTTTTCCTTTAATGTTAGTTCTTCCGGTTTATCAATAGATTCGTAAATCGGTCGATTGCAAAACTCCCGAAATCGTCCCTTGAGAGTTTTCTTGTTTCCCTGCGGATAACGGGCAGGCTCGTATATTAAAAAGTGAGGAGCCGGGCCAGGGTGAAAATCTTCTTTGTCGTTTGTTGACTCCATCGGATGGAGACGTCTTCGTATTCCGGAGGGTAGATGATCATACCAAATTCTAGAATCAACTGGTGGTTGAGGAGAAGGAAATGTGGCATGGATTTTCAGTCAGGTCTAAAGTTCCTGATGAGTCCTCAGCCACTTGTGGCTTATCCGTTTCTCCTTCCTGTGTACCATATCCATCATTGGGACTCGTACGGGTTCGGGTGCTGGTTGTGCATGTGAGAGACCCAGTCAATAGGGACAGTGGAGTTGGGTTTGTTAGGGACCCAGTCACTAAAGACAGGTACTCATAGTGATGACGGCGGTTACGAGATGATTCCGCTCCCAACTTTGCCATTCATCATAGTCCATGGCTATAACCCCGAACACTTGAACCTCTCGAAGGTGGATACAGGAGGATGAAATGACTACTTGATTACCGCACTGGAAATGACATGGTATATCGTAGGTTTGTCCCTCGATAGTGTAAACATTTCGAATCTGGATAGTGCCGCAATACATAGCACTGTTTGAAGCTTGGCTTTGTCCAGATCAATCAGTGAGACATCTGCACCGTCCATCCTATAAGCATAGCTGTTCAGGTGACTTTGGTATACTCTAACTGTCGAAACACAAGCTTTCTTTATTAGCGTAATAGTCAGCGTATTCTCTGTTTCCGTGTTGCATAGGGTATGTACCGTGGCGCCTCCCTCGATCACACCATCTATAGCCCATTCTGGACCATTTGCAGCACTGAGCCTGCTGCTCATAGTTGCTGATACTGTGATAATGAGAGCTACAGCTGGATCCTGCAATTTACCTGAAGTCTCATCCCCAGTCTCTGATGAAGGAGATTTCTCCTGATTATTTTGAGATTCACTGATGAGCTCTAAAGTTGGAGCCTGTTTCAGATACCCTGTTTCTTGGTAACCCTCATATCTCATGTCTATTATCCCGAACACTTGAACTTCTCGGAGGTGGATACAGGAGGATGAAATGACTACTTGATTACCGCACTGGAAATGACATGGTATATCGTAGGTTTGTCCCTCGATAGTGTAAACGTTTCGAATGTGGATAGTACCGCATAACATTGCACTGTTTGAAGCTTGGCTATTGTCCAGATCGATCAATGAGACATCTGCCCCGTCCATCCTATAAGCATAGCCGTTAAGGTGACTTTGGTAAACTCTTACTTTTGAAATGCAGGCTTTTTGCTCCAGCATCAAATGCAGAGTTTCCTTCTCCCAAGATTCCGTTCTGCATGTTGAATGCACTTTCCAGTCATCGTAGATAATACCATCAAAAGCCCGCTCTGCTCCTTCATTACTACTAATTTGACTGGACATTTCTCCTGATACAATCCTTATTGGAACAACATTTGGCGCTGGGAGCCCCTCCGGAATGACAGTAAGTAGCTCACTCGCCACTTCACCACCGGTCACTTCACCTCCCGTCACTTCATCTCCCGTCAATTCACCTCCCGTCACTTCACCACCCGTCACTTCACCTCTCGTCACTTCACCACCCGTCACTTCACCACCCGTCACTTCACCTCTCGTCACTTCACCACCCGTCACTTCACCTCCCGTCACTTCACCTCCCGTCACTTCACCACCCGTCACTTCACCTCTCGTCACTTCACCACCCGTCACTTCACCACCCGTCACTTCCTCGCATGACGGAATTCCGCAGTATTGCCACACTGGTCCATTGACTGTGTAGCACCAGGGCAGTGCCTTGCCATCAGGATTCCTACAGTAGTTCTCAGTGAGTCCAGCTTCAGGATACTGGTCAGGGTGGACGTTGTTACGGATGGAGTGAGTTTCAGTCCAGTCCACACACTGGTATCCGTCGTAAGATGTGTTTTGTCTCCCTCTGTAGCTTGTCCCATCACCCTCAACACACTCCTTATCCTGGTCTAGCTCTTCTAGCTCTCTCAGCCGGGCACGGTATTCCACTACCTCTTTGAAGTTTGTTGTTCCAAACACCTCAACTTCAACAACTGCAATACAAGTTCCTGAAATCACGATGGTATGTCCGAGGGTAAAGTCGCAAGACACTTGGTAGATCTTCCTTGGTCCAGGGGTGCTTAAAATACGGAGTTTACCGCACGGCTCCAACTTATCACGGAACTCTCTGGAGTAGTACGAACCCTTGAGAGAAACACGCCCGTCGGACTTCATTTCAGCTGCATAAAGTCCCGTGTGACTGCCGTGAATGCGAACAGTTGATATGCACGCCGTGTGCCCCAGCCCGATTTCAAGAGTTTGTTGCTGATCTGGTTCACATAGAGACAGTTTCCTGCCCCCCTTCAATAATGCCATCTATTGCGCTGTATCCGTCATTTGGGTATCCCACTGGTTCGATCAAATCTGCATATTGAGCCACCAAAGGATGCGTTGCTGGTTTAGCAATTTTCCTTGATTCGGGAGGTTTTGTAGGTTTTACTTTGTCCCCTGGGTCGGTGAAACTTCCGAAGATGAGCAAATCCCCGGTGGTAACGTCAGGATTGTAGATTGCGTTGAGTTGAGATAATGTAGATAGCAAAGCAGAGAACCAAAGATACCCAGTATTTCTCATGTTTTCCCTATAATGAGACTCAGTTATTGTCAGTGTCTTCAGTTACAATCCCATCCAGAAAGTCATTTGAAAGATCTACCCATGCTTATTGAAATCCAAAATACAAGCTGAACAAGCTGTAGTAAATACATTTGACTATATTTGAGCAGATCTACGCCGCAATGAATGACGAATCCACGACTCGCAAAATGGCTATTCATAAGCGCATGACGATTGCGCCCTTGCACCCATCACAGCCAGCCATCTCGAGATGACTACAACGTCGTGTAGCTTAAATTTACAAATTTTGAAAAAGCCAAACTTTTTCTAGCAAATCTAGCAATATATGGTTTTGCGGAAAATGTGTGTTGATGCAGGCATTCTCTATGAAATACGAATTGATAGAAACATAAATAACTTGGATCGGAATCACCATGCATGGACAGTGGACACATTTCACGCCCTTGACCTCATAAGAATTATGTGCCAATATTCTCATGCATAGGTCGAGATTGCTGGATTCATATTGCATTTTGGAGTATCACTATCTTAACAGGGGATTTTCTAATATCTTTTAATATGCTTTAATTTTCTGGCAATTTGTCATTTCCTGTCACATGTGAGTAATTGTAGCAATGTTCTGTGGAACCCTTTCCCCTGATTCCATTGAACTTGAACAGTCCATCATCTCTGAGATTTACCCTGATAACTGGTATAAATATTCCCCAAAACCAATATACTGAACCATGAAAAATGTGCTGAGATTTACAGGCGCTGTTAGAAGTGCACTGTGCGCGTATTTTATGTTTGCGGCGTAAAAACCTACAAATTAACTTTCTGTGTGCCACTACGCCGCTTATACAAAAACTCAAACCGCAGTTCGAACTACGCGATCAAATTATGCAGTTACCCATTACCCATTGCTGAGATTTACCCACTCTTTATTCCCCAGGTGCTGACAAGGAAATGCGTGACCACAAGGGCAGGAAACCTGGGCAGTACCTTCCTGCCAGTGTGAGCCCTGAAACCAAGAGCCTTCTCAGCCTCCCGCAACCGCCCCTCAACTTGTGAGTAATTTGGTTAGAAAGGGTTGAGAAGGGTTGAGACGATGCCATCTTGGTAGCACACTAACCCCCCCCTTCACAGTGAAGGCTTCACCTATTAAACCCAAACACCGCCCTTCAACTTTCTTAGTAAGGAACGCTTGAACCCACCCATCAAATTACACCCCCTTACTCCATACAACCGCCCATGAATGCCCCTTGATTTGTGAGGAATTTTGATCTTATCATCATATCACAAAATGATTTGCTGATGACGTTGAATTGATTATTTTTTCTTAAACGACGATATATTATTTGACACCGAGTATTTACCACAGAAACATGACAATGACAGACAAATACAGAGCCACCCGACAAGGTTTGAGGAGGATATTCCACATGAAATCACCACAAACGCACAATCCTCAAATTGATGAGATTCCTCAAGCTGATGAAATTCCTGAAAGTGATGAGGGTCAAAGTTCTAGCTCCTGCGAAGATATAACTGAAACTGAAAACAAGAAGATGAACAGGAAACGATCATCCTTGAAAAACAAGCTGAAGTTCAACAGGAATAAGAAATTTTTACATAGAAACACTAACGACCACATTCGTTTAGCCAGCAATAGTTCGCTGAATTCTGGAAGTCATACCGTTGAAGTCATACCCAATGTTCGTAGTCTGTTTGAGGGTGATACCGAGGAGACATGCTGGTTCAGGGGCATGAGTGTCACTAATCTTGATGGATTGGGAAGCGCAGGAGAGGAATAGCTTAGCCAGCTCAGAGGGTGGAGTTTCATAATTCTTAAATGGCAGAAAATAAATGACAGAAATATGTTACCTTCGATCAACTGATGAACGACAGAATTCATTAACATTGACTTAAACTGACAAATAAATCTCAGATCCATAGAGCCCGGTTGATGGACAGTTTTAACATTGACTTAAACTGACAAATAAATTTCTGGTCCATTCAGGCAGTTTTATTGTCCAACAGCAGCAATTTAATTAAAATACTGTGTTAGCGTACTTTTAGAACACTGAATTTGAAATTAACCCTTTTAAAACTGAGACTTTCTTCTGTCTATGAATATATAAAATCAAATCCCATTTCATATGATAACCAATTCACGTATTTTTCAGAGCAACGAACCCAGCGTTGAGAAAGTTCTCGAAGGCACTTTCCTTAGGCGACATGAATGACAGCTCACCCAAGAGGGGCCAGACCATGCAACAGGTACGTGACTATGCCTGCAAAAGATAAATACTCATTAAATAAGCGGTTGACATATTATTGTAATATTTGTGTACATGAATTGATCGATGAAAACTCGCAATTCTATGAAAAGTAAATTTTTTGTACTTTAAAATAAGAAATACGCGTAATTATCAATCGATCGTTTGCAGTTGTCCGGCAGCCCAGTAATGTTCCATGGTTAAACAATTTCAAACGCACGTTTCAAATAGTAGTCCTCGGTCACTTGATGTTAATGAACACAAGTGGATACAGAAACTTAAAACTAAAAAAAGTACTCTACCTCATTATAAAGATTTAGCTTGTTGTTCCTTACAAATTCAACGTTTTTGTCTGATCTCTTGGGAAATATTTTTCAAACGCACGTTTTCAGGCTTGGAAGAAGTACAAGCAATCGTTCGTCGGTAAGAAGAAGCGAGGTGATGCCCTGAAAATCGAGACAACGAAGCGGGAAAGTGTGACAAGCAGGTAAATATTATCATATTCTCACTACAAGAGTATTAATTAGGAGGGGGCTCAGGTATGATAATTTTGAGAACACGATTTCGGGATCTGATTTTGCGAGGATGGCTAGGACAATATGTGCCAACATGATATTCGAGGCATCAGAGCAAAGGATGGGGGCTCCAAAATTATCAGGCTTGAACCCTCCCTCTTATTACAAGATAAATTCTCATATTGTGGTAATTCTCTGTTGGAAATGGAAAACAAAAATTTCACACTAAAAAATAGTCTGGTTATAGAATCTTGAGATAAAATCAAATAAAGCAGTCAAATATACTTTTTCGCAATATGTCAATGTCAGAATTGAGCTATGAGGTTGGCTGTTTGAAGAACACGGTTCCTAATCAGAAACACCACAATACATATCATATCATCCATAGTTTATGTCAAGTAACTACCTGGTCCATGTAGGCCGGATTGAGGTTCAAAAACTTTTGCTATTTCTCGGACAAATCACTGAATTCCTCAATCGGTTGCATGTCATCATCTGATATCCGTCGACTGAATTTAGCGCAGCCCCCTTGGCACTTTCTGTCACTGATAATCGTGCAACTTGATGTCTCACTTTTGTACTTGACCAGGTTAGTGCACGAGCATTTTTCACTGCACGTGCACTGGTCAGTTGTACACACGGTACACACTGACTCTTGGCGATTGCACGTGCATTTTCGAGCACTTCCTTCGCTTGATTTGTTGCTTCTTGTTTGTAGATAGATCGCGTCGAGAGTGTGACCTCTTCGAATAACCAACAGCACAATGATCAGAAGAGTAACGATTATAAGCGGAGAAACTAGCAGGAATACGTTGCCTGGCGATAACATCTTTTGGTGAGGATGCTGAATCTCTTGAAAACTATTCAACTTGAAAACTGATCCCCTTGTGAACTGATCCACTTGAAAACTGGTCCACTTGCAAACTGGACACTTGAAAACTGGTCCCCTTGAAAACTAGTTCACTTGAAAACTGATCCACTTGCAAACTGATTCACAAGTTGTAACTTGTAAGTTGATCAATCCATAATAGCCAGCAGAATGTAACAACTCTCCATGTATCGACCTAGAGAATATATTGTATGCAATCAAATCATAAGGTGTGAGTTGAATGTGCCATGGTAAATTTTAATGTACATGGTACATGATCATCGTGAAAGTTAGCGTAAAATTGATATAATGGGGAAAATGTATAGTTTTAGTGAGTTGTTGATAGCCCTGGATATACCCTGTTTTTGCGTTTCATCCTTCACCGTGGTGTCTTGACCATATCGAGTGCGGCGTAACACGGCATTACGCCGCGCTTGGGTACTTTATTGCGGCGCGCAAATGTGCTTTACTATGATTTGCACATGTGCATTGGCGCGCTGCCAGGTTCTGCAAAAAGTTCCCATGCGCGGCGTTATACGCCGCTGTCAAGAAGGTTGATACTCCACTGCCATGCGAAGAGCATTGTAAGTACTGCCTGTGTCAGTCACGCGCGAAACTGAAGAGTCTAAGCACGGTTATTTGCCATCGATCATGATGATATTAACTTTTAGCTTCAAGTTCCTAGGCAGAAAATGAGAAATTTCAATGATGATTTTATGGAGCACAGAAATTCTAATACAAACGGGAAATCTGCTAAGATAGTGTTAGAGTCATGGCAAAATGACACAGGTTCTCTTAGAATTATGGGAGGAATTGCAATAAAAATAATCCAATATCTGTAACATCCTTACCATGTCGTATTAAATGTAAACCATGTAATATACCAATAGCAGCATGGCGCATGGGAAACAGAAATACGAAACAAGGTTAACACTGTTTACGGAATTGCCACATGTTGGGAGTTATATTACTCCCTATTGAACCACCGCCGTGCGGGCCATCAATATTGAAATTCTGACGATTAAAAAAGCTGTAAAAATTTGAACACCTATATCCTAAACCATTATCAGCAGGATTTTTATCCAACTCTCCACTGAAAATTGTTTATTTTTCAACTATCAGAACATTATATTTTCTATCGCCTAGATCAAAGTACAAACTCTATCACGGTTCAGCGAGCAACTAATAGAGCACTTAATGTCCTGCAAACCGGTTATTAATATACGACCACAGCTTGACTGAGAAGGAGAAATGCGATGAGACAGAGTTATATCGTCGTATATTTACTCTCCGAATATATTATTAATTTATATATTTCTACATCAACATGGTTTCTAGATTCTCTTCAAGGAGTGCATATATTTATATATACCTTTCGTGGAAATAAACCGCCAGTCACGCAAACCCTCAGCGAGGTTTCATTCCAATTAATCAGGAAGGAAATTCGTCGCGTACGGTGGTTTGTTGGCACGGAGCATCACGAATGTACCTTGGAATTAGAAGTACGGTCCTGCGAGATGCAAATATCTTATATCATGCATAATAGAAATAATATAAAGGTCAGCATTCAGCAGAAAATGAACAAAGTGTCGTTTGAAAATCACAAATGGCATTCGAAAATCAATGTCGTGTTGCTACCATGGTAACAGATTATGTATATATCGTGTGTATAATGTATACATGACATGTATATGTACATGGCAGGAGCAACAGACTATACGGTCATGGTAGCGTATAATCCCCTGCTTGCATGGTGTCAAATAGTCCTTATTATTGGCTATTAGACTCTGTAACCTGCACCATTGTTCCCCACAAAGCCATTAGATTGCTTTTAATCAAGATGTTGAGATGCAATTGCTGACATCATACGATAATGTGCAATAATCACAAACCTATTTTAAGTTATTATTAGGTTATTTCATCAAGGCTATCATTAGGTTATCAGGGGATAACATGAGACATATTTGTAGAATGCATGAGTTGCTGCAGCTCTTGCTGAAATTTCCCAACTCAATGTTTCGACATGTACTTCTCGAGTTAATGTATCGAATGATGATTTTTGACTAATACAGATCGCTCAAAAAACCGTCGAAAATAATTATTTCGGAACAAAACATATGAGTTGAGAAAACGACAGCGATTTGGAACTTTCATAAGATACAGCATATTTGCAAAATATTTACATATATACATTAATAATTTATCCAAAATATCTGTCTAAAGCTGAGAAAAAGTGCGATGAACCTTCAGAGATCATTGCTCGTGTTACTCCTTTAGAAAGTGTTATGATCTGATAAATTTTCTCAGCAAATTATATTGTAGTGTAAAAACGTTGTTATCGTTATGTTATCTCCAATTTTTTTTTGGAAAAATCACATTAATGCTCAATAAAAGTACGGTCTCAAACATTTTCTCTATTTTAACTGATTTTTTACTGATTCTCAGGCCGTTGAGGTTTAGTTTCAAGCGAAACAAACCAGAAAATTGTAAGTTTAGCCTAGATTCATACCTTCGTGATTCAGTGGTCAATTTTTACTAGCATAAATCATAAATTGAGTAAATTTCTATTGCTCCAAGTTGGTTGATGAAAGCTAAATATCAAACTTCGATCAATAAAATGATTAAAGCTTAACTTAATGTTCATCTATGAACTAAGCTCGAGCACATAGCTTCACCTGCTTTAAGGACCGGTATTTAATGCCGTTTATATAGGAGAGCAAATTATATTCAAAGGTCTCAAGTTAACTTTTTATCACACTTATGCAAATGAGGGCCTACTTATTTTGGCAGTTTTCATCATGATTCTGTCACGAAAAAAGCAATCTCAGCCTTGGTGACAATGTAACAGTGTAACCACATAAATGTTCGATTCACGCACTTCCCTTAAATTACCAACCATCATAAAACTGAATATATTGAGTAATAAAGGATTAATTTCACGTCTAATTTCAGGTTAGACCACCATCCTGCGAAGGAAAAGTGTCGTTCCACAACGATGCCTACCAACAAGTCCACAGCCGTGTACTTGTGAAGAACCTAATTGGTGAGAAGTTAATTCAGTACACTTTTGATGAGAAAGCAGTTTCGGTGACAGTACCGCTAAACAGATCTTATGAATTTTCGCCGTCTTCTTTACTTTGAATTATATTCAGCAGTACAGATCTCTTATCAAGGCAGTCAAGTGAAGTATGAAAAGGTTGAAGAACTCGTGGTGAAGCATTCCTCCCCCTGAGGATGTTCCTCCAGCATGATTTACTATGGTTAACATGGTTACCATCAAGACAGCAAAGACGGTCCCCTTGGTAACTTCTCAGGAAGTTAACTTTACCTCCTAATTGGGATCTATAACCACAGCTTACTCTGCGGATCCTGAATCCTGATTATCAGCTTATCATATTATCTTGCTTCTTGAACAGTCTCACTAAGGGTCTACCCATTCCATTTAACTGATCGAACTGGACAACGAATTGTTTTGAATCCCGCTCCATCCTGATAACCCTTCTCATGAACTGTCCTCTTCATTCATTCTACCCCGTCAACAAGGACTATAAAAACAGTTTTCTGAACAAAAGAATTCAGTGATGCCTAGACTACCGGACTATATTGACGACCTTTCACTCATTAACCAGTTGTCCTGACCTTTTGAGGCGCAGCTTGATACGCCGCGCCTGGGGGCTTTTTTGCGCGCTAAGTTCTTTCTAAGCAACGCGCATTCAAAAAGTGTACCCAAGCGCGGCGTAATACGCCGCGCCTCAAAAGGTCGGTACATCACGGTTATTTGTGTGCAGATTGTTCGATTGACGGAGGGCTGAATAAAGACGCGCTGTACTTTTGACAGAATACTATTATATCGAAAGTTGACGCGCAAACAGAAGGTTTGCGCGTCTTCATCAAGCACTTCGTCAATCGAGCGATCTACACAGTACACTTACACGCATAGGTCTGCGTTACTTCACAATGTTGTCGTAACATTTAATGGCATTTTAGTCTTATGCATTTGGAATGTCATGGACACCATATTGGAGCACAAACTTTCATTTTAATTTTATATTATATCATTTCAGTTAAATAATCTATCTACAGTGAATTAATGTGATAAATTTACTTAAAGGGAAAGTTATGAGCTTAAAGTGTTTTTATCGATAAGGGCTTAGGCCATTCTGTGTTAATTATTTTTATTGGGATGGGAAAAGTTGCAACTTTCACAGTCACTAATTATTTAGAACGCTTACATTTAGAACAAATTTGATCATTTTTTCTAGAGATTCTGATCGTGGGAAACAGTAGATTTAGTTCTTAGGAATATAGAAAGTTAAATCAATAATATTGGTTGGTTAATTAAAATTAATTATACAATGTCGAACATGAAGACTTTTTCGTATCATAAAAGCAAGCAAAGAAATGGCGAAATTTATTTTCCAAGTATATTTTCTGGACTTTCCATCATTGTTAAACAAGTTTTAGAAAGTTAATTTATTTTTATGAATGTCTATTTACTGTACTTATTCAATCAGAAAATTTTTACTGTTATACCAACATATGATTTTCATTGCAATTTACCTTATCATTAATCTAAAAGTAAACATAAATATATTATCTATTTCTAACATATTAGTTATATGATGAATTTTTATCGGTTCATTAATCTGACAAATACTGGTAATGCTAAATGGAAGCTCATTTTAGAAAAACAGTGCAACTCAAACAGCAACTCCAAGCATCCGATATAAGAGACACAAGCCCATTTAGATAACGATAACGAAATCGCCAATTTCACCGAAAATAAATTAAACCCCCGTGATGGGTTGTTGGCCAGGCCACAAGGTCCCAAAGTGATCATTATCAAGATTAATCTATTAAACCGGTAGCAGACGTGAGGTGCGTCAATAATAATCTAGCTGAATAGGTACCAAGATCAAATAACATAACCTATGCACATTGCACATAACGTATTTGACACATGCATTAATCCTTCTAATACTACTGTTAATGTATCTTCTGACACAAAATCTGGCGCAAAGTCAATAAATATGGGAGTTACTAAGATGGTCAGTGTCATTTATGCAGTAATATAGTGTTCATTGTTCATATAGTGCCTAGCAGGGATTAAGTATGTGAGTTTTGCCAGAGCTAGGAAAACATGCATCCGTTTAAGTGCCTTATTGCCGAATGCCGGGGATGGGGGTCGACATGGAAAAAGTATTACAGCAATCGGCATGGTAAACCCCAAGATTAATTATTATTACCTAAGATGAATTATTTTTGAAAATTCCGAAGACCAAAATTCACCGGCCTTGCAGATTTTGGCGTTAGGAAAGATCTTCTTAACGTTTTATGTCCGGTTCATCAGATGCTTGTGTAAAGCTGTGTCCTGTAAGTGCACTAAATTAGTGCACTTGCAGGACACAGCTTAACACATTAAATGCACTGGCATAAGCCAGCTATATGTCTTTTATAATGCAGGCTCTACAAGCTGCAACAGAGCAAAGCTTAAGCACCTAATAAACCTGATTGCAATGGAAGCTGAACATTAATGCAAATAACGGAAAACCAGTTTATGATCGATTGGACGTTCTAGGTTGATGACAGACATATGGACGACCAAACAGTTCACTTTGAGGGAAAGATTAGGATTATTCCAGGGAAAAATTATACGAAATCTCAGACAAGATTAAAGAGCGAAGATTAGGATTGCTTAGATTAGAGGGTTAAAACAGAATGTTTAACTTAAATATTCGGTACCAGACTGGCATCTGAGTCTGGCATACAATTGCAAGTCTTACCATCTTCGATTTTGTGGGCAGCGCCCGAATTGATTAAAATTGCACTTATAGTAAAATTAGTTATATTAATCAGTATCATAATTCAAGTTATGTTGGAAGGTTTAGCAAATTGCAAAATTGACTCCGTAGAATGATCTATCTTTTGACGTTTTAACTTAAACGAGTATATATTTTAAACGGGTATAATTATTCCAGTTCCAGAGCTCAGTTAAAATTTAATCAAATTGATAGATCAGTAACTCAGAAGATAGGATTGTTCCCGAATTCCAATCCAAATCTTCTAGGTACACCAAAACAAAATAATTCTGAGAATTATGGTAGCTTAGTTCATTATGGTAAGTTAGTGCATTTGCTAATTTTACATCACATTTTCTTCTCTATTCTTCGCCTTTTAGCAGCGGGTATGTATAATAGGGGAGGAAAATTAATCCATAAATCAATTAAGGGTTTTAATCAATATAACACAGGTTTATTACTCCCAATATTAGTCATGCATAATCTGAAATTTCCAAGTTGCGCGGCGCCATTTACAAATGTTCTCTACAGTATCACGTACGTACAAATGGCACTCTTGTGGAAATTAGCCATGAGGTCTTCTCAGAACTTGCGACATAAACGTCATCAAGGAAGCCAAGCAAATGATGTATTCTTAGACTTTAGGATAGTCTGAAAGTTGTCCGTACTTGAGATCTTGTATTATAAAAACCCGGATGAAGGTCAAGAGATCATTAGGAGTTATTTGTCAATATAATCTCTTGGTTCTGACCTCATTTTAAATCAAACAAACTTTTCTGCTGAATATTTCATAGTTACTTGTCCCTTTTGCGACCGCCTCCCCTTTCGTCATCATCTGTATTGTTCCATATAAATGATTTGAAATGACGTCATTATCATAGCTCAAAGTATCACGTTCATGACGTTGAACAACCTACTTTAGTTCGCAGGTTTTGAATGGATTCGTAACCGGTGTAGCATCACGTTATATTTTGCCTAACATATCTCATCTTCCTGTTCCAAGATCTGACAAATTGATAAGAGAACAATAGCAATTATTATACTCTGGTATAACGACATGATGATCAATCAAAACATCAAAGTTTCATGCCGAAAAGATATTTTGGGCCCGACATTAACTAATAATTTGTGCTAATGACCCTTTTAAAGGTTATTTTGGCTGTTTATAGTCAGATTGGTGGAATTGATGTCATGATCATGGTTTAAAGTGTGCAATTGATGAGGCTAAACAGAGTATTCATGGTACGCCGCTTATAGACACTTTACTTATAGCTAGCTAATGATTCATTGGTTAAGTCACTGTATATGCTGGAAGGGTTTAATTCTATCAAGGAACAATTGCTATTCACAATTGTAATCATTGGCTGTCTATACCGCATCGTAATCCGGTGTTCGCGTGATTATTGCATGCTTTCACCAGATCTGACTATTATTATAGCATAATATGATGCGAAATGTAATGAAATTCAAGGACTGGAATCGTAAAAAAAAAAATCAAATTAGGATTTATTCAATTTATATGGTTTTAATTTGGCCGGATTAGAATGTGGCCAGATTAGAATTTTTTCAATTCCTCGTCACATTCTTTTGGAAATTCTTTTGACTCTATAAAATATATGTCCCTTCTAACCATTGTCATTCCATATAGGCATGACATAGATACCATGGCAAGAAGACAGAAGTCCACCCTTCAACCCCCATCGGCATCACAACCCTCGCCATGGTCATGGTGGTTCGTCATAACGTTACGTCACGTCATAGAACCAGGCCACGTGATGTTGTTGAGGAATCGCGTGACAATGACGACTCAGAGACTCATTGTCCTATGGCGTACTTCAACTTGAGGTAAGATTAAGAATTGATATGCGAAACATATTTATGCAGACAATTATTAAATATTATGGGGATTAAAATTCAGGGGTTCGAAAGAAGGGGGATTTTTCATCTTAATCCACACGTTGACGTATATTGATATTGACTGGGGAGCCAAAATAAGGGAATTTTTTTCGTAAAATTCCCAAATTTTGGTCCGAATTATTTTATCTCGTAAGGTTTTTTATTTAGGAATACAATAAAAATCCTTGTGTCAACGAACCAAGATATACTGATAAACGGTACCTGCACTCAAAATTACGATTCGACAGAAAAACAATAAAACATTTAATTTTCAATATTTTTGCCCAAAATTATAACGTGATAAGTGACTTTGGACTGATCAACATAGCATTAACAAGCACCGTTTATAAATTCTACAGAGAAACTAATCGCCAGCAGCCTTCTACAAGCTCTTATAAGCAACAATTAATCTTATTATTGTATACCTAAATTGAGATAAACGCCATTATTTTCATCAAATATATCAATCTGTCGTGCTGATGTATAGTCGATAGATAAGCTGTCAGTACCTCAATAAATCTATCATAATCAAGGGTCAATCTCACTCCCCATATTCCCCTGCAATCTTCACTAATGATAGATCAAAGGATCCATGGTGCTGCTTGTAGTCTCCAGATCTAGGTTCATGAATCTGGCGCCCATAATTCATGTATGTCTGCTGGCGTCGTGTGTTTTTGCCACTTTACTAATATCCAACTTTCCACCAATTTTGTCATGTCTGACTTTTTGCAGGTGGAAATGAAAGACATGTCTGTTAGTGACGTCAGTATCACTTTTGAAAACATACAATTTACGACGCCAGATGGGCAACTTTTCATGGGTGACATTTAGGAAACATATCATGGGGAAGTGTTGTTTTTTGCTCCAATATACAGAATATCTTGAATAACATACCCGAAGCAGTGTGATAAATTAGACCTAGACGGATTGGCAGGTTGTGCAGTAGACACCGCAAGTTTCACCATCCTTGGACCCCTCACAGACTCTCTGACGTGTGTTTGTATGTTTGTAGCTGTGTTTGTATGTGTTTGTCTGCACGGGTGTGTTTTCCAGACATTATATATCTTGATATTATCCGATGAGGTAACGGCCTACAGTGCATTACGTCATCAGTTGTCTGCATCCTCTTGCACTTTCTCCAAGGTGTCTGCTACCACCAGTGTTCCAGCATTTGCACAGGAGACTCCCTTGCTTGTGTTTCTTCCAAGCTACTTTTTGCGTTTGTCGTGTTTGTCCTTGTCTAAATATGGTTCCGCTACTTAGTAGCTCAGGAATTTGCTGCAGATAAGTGCGCTTTCGGGGGTGGCCAAAAAATCGCAACTCGCTCATAGAATTAAAACGTGAGCATTGATCTGGCTTCGGAATTATTCTATCCGGCTTCTCAATACAAATTACAAATGATCAAGTTGTATCTTAATTCCCAAATGTATCCTAAATTATAATTTTCTATTGATGACGTTCAATGCATTGATTTCTTGATGTATTATTGCTAATGCTAAGTTATGATTTTTGAACCAGTTGTATATAGAGAAGGTTTTTCAGTCGAAGTTGTGCTAGTAGGATGTCATGAAGTTTTTTTTCTTGGTATGAGGTGCTTTGAGGAATTTTATATAATTTACTGTGCCGTCATGACAGATTCTACAAGATTTGAGATATTACATCGGAGAAATTACGTTTTTCAAACTTATAAAGCCATTTTCCTGCTATTTTGCACGGCACAAGCTCTTCATTTGGAGTTGACTCATTGACCTCATTGACTCTTGAGAACAATCACAGATGATTAAGTAGCTATATTTTGTTACATTAATTAGCTACTTTGTAACGTTTGTCTAAGCACAATAACTAGATCATATACTGGTGATGTATGAGCCAATCACACCTTCCTACGTTACTTGTAGCAATAACAAGGACCGAGAACAGCCCCTGGTATTTCCTTTAGGGCTAGGTCTGACACCCAATTAGCCCCACTTAGACTGTGCCACGTCACCCCATTGTTCCTCTTACTGTCTACACAGCAGCCTCCCAATTGAGTTTCTATTGTCCGGGATTAGCCGGGTTAGAACACGCTATACTGCTGCTACTACACAATCCCAGCCATCTGATTGGTTGTCAGGTCCTACGGGAAACACGTTGGAGCCCGCGTTTAATCTCGTTTAGTCCTGTGAATTAGACCCGTGTTAGGGCCACGTGACCGCTGGACGAGGTAGTGCCATATAATCTGGAGCAGACCTCGCTCATGGTAGAATTGTGAGGACGCAGCGCCTCATCTGTTGGTTCCATGAGTAGTCAACTTGGGAATCTAACATTTTCAGTTGTTGATTCCATGCCATGAGTAGTCAGTGGGCATTTCAATCTAACGCTGTTACTTTCAAAGCTCCTCATAGATTCTCGATTTGATGCCATGAGTAGTCAACTTGGGTATTTTAATCTAACATATTAGTATGATGCCATGAGTAGTACTCAGTACTCATTGAGTACTGAGTAGTCAGTGAGCATTTTAATCTAACACTGTGACTCTGGGTTATCAGTAGCTATCGCTTTCTGACACACGCCTGAGGCGACCCTTTTCTCTCCCAAATTTACTCCTTCTGCCTCACAGTTGTCCTTCATCCTTTCAAAACCAATTTTTGTTTTCTCTCTTCCGGAGTAGCTTATAGCCCCTCTTCTCTTAACACAATCCCAATCTTGTTCTGTCTAGTGTAATCTACTCCGTGTATCAATCTTCTCGTGTACCGGGCGGGGTGCTTTAAACATGACGTCAAACATTTTACTGTTGGGATTAACTTTATGCAACTCTTGTAGTAGCAGTATCTCAGTATGTGCTACAAACATTGACGTAGTTATGTTGGCAACAGCCCTAATTCCTAGAATTCCACCCGAACTTTGCTCACAATGCAGTGAAACCCCAAAACATCGCCCCCTCCCCCCAGCTACCTATATTCTCCTCAGAATACAAGAATAGGCTGTGTGATAGATCACCCTCCTCCTCTACGACAGATAGCTACTCCATTCCACCCTGACACCCCTAAATTAGATCACTTTTCTCTTTAATTAGAAGAGCAGTCAATAGCTATTGACTCGTTGAGGTGCTGACTGCTGTCCGTTCCTTCTATTTGTGTCGAGAGTATTAGTTTTGGCAACTTAACATTCGACCAAGTGATTCAATGTCCCATCCAGAGTCCTGTCTGACTTGGTCTGGAATTCCACCACGTGTTTTTGTTCATTCTTCTTCATTCCCTTAGAGGCCATTGTTTTTTGTGAAAATATTGACATTCATACGTTTTTTGTCATAGTTTGGTGCCTCAGATTCGGGTTTTGTTCGTTTGTGAAACGTCTGAGGCTTGGGCATTTCTAAGTTGTTACATTTGAGACGGTATACACACATACTCAGACTTTCGTTAAAGGGTTGAGTTCTGAAAGACCTCTGTGAATTTAAATTAGATTTCTTCATTCATTCCTGGCTTTTGTTTGATTTTTTCCAGTCTAGCATTGACTTTAATCATCACCTATTGAGGATGATCTACACGCATACTTTCGATTTTAATGTACATTTTGCTCATTCAGACCAGAATCTGTCTGTCATGTCTCGAATGCCTCAGGGGTTGTTGTTCAACTGATATATTGGACTATCTTCTCTTCACATTGTTAACTTTCTCTGATAACAAAGTCTGACTTTTCATCTCCGACTTCTTCCTCCATATTTGGAAAACATCTCTGCAACACAGTCTACTGCTAGTCGGTTATATATCAACTTAATCCTGTCTATATCCACTCCAATAATAACCCCCTACACCAGCTATTTACCAACCCAACATGTCAAGACCTGTCTCTTTACTGCTGACAGTCCTGTGTCTGTTCTGTACAGAGTGCGGTGGGAGTTCTGTCCTCCTCTCCTCCGGTGGTGAGGCGGCAGCCGAGTGTGAGGAGCTGCGGTACAGCTTCCTCTGTAGTGATGAGTACACCTACACCTCCTTCCCTAACTCACTCGGGCATCGCAATCAGGAAGTGAGTCTAATATACTAAACAGCTATACAATGCCGCGTCAGGGGAGTGGGGTGCCAGGGTCTGGCGTGCCACACCATGGGGGCGGGTGCCGCGTTAAGGGGGAGCCGCGATGTGGGGGATACCGTGCTTCTTTTTAGACGCATGAGGTGGTATTTCGTGGGTCAATTTTCATCGGCTGTACTTAAATCTGTAAGTCATAATTTAGAAATAAGAAACTATACGTGCAATATTTTACTCGTAAATGTCTGTTTTTTGAAGTTTTAGGGACCTCTCGGATTTGACTCAAGTCGCCCTCGTAACTCCATAAACTTTTTCCGATTTCTGTGCAGACCTCCACATGAAAACACATAGGTCATCGTAAAAACGGTCTAATAAGTAGTGATAACGAGCGACAATTTCAATTAAGGGCTTGGATCGACTTATGAAATTAAATGACAACTGGAGCCAGGCGAGACTGGTAAGAGATATCTCCCTTTTTGACAAACACCGCGGCTGCATGTGCTGTCCCAGTATAGCCCACCCGATGTTTTTCAGATTCGTCAAATTTACAAAATTCAGAGAACGGTCTGATATTACGGGGGACCTATATCGTAATATCACGGTCTAGTTATCCACATGGCCTGTGGACCTGAATAATATATGCCCATAATAATCAGGGTAGCCTGCAATTCATCAGCAATGTGCTATGATTTGAGACCAGTTGGACCATTATCACGGCTGTGCCCCAAGCGTAACGATTAGGTAATAGTTTTTGCGTTGGTTTAATCTACCCTGTCTGGGGCTTGCGATCGTCCACGCCTGAAGTTTCCGTGATGCTATGGCAATTTTGTCTAGTTTCAGAAAACATCGTCCATTATGTAGAAGTGTATTTTCCACAGTTTGTGTTTGATTTGTAGTTCAAGAAGTGCTGCGGGGTTTAACATAATGTTCTGTTGATATCTAAAAACCAAAATATTTGTCAAGTAAGAACTTTTGATCGATCGAGCGAGGAAATTTCTCCTATCGTCGGTTGTTGTTTTTGGAAATTTGCAGTATTTTCTGTTCCCCTGCACTTCATTCAAGTAGCTTGGAATGCACCTTTAAGATCATCATAACTCTTTGATGATTTCCTACTCAGAATTTTAATTAAATAACGGTCAACTACATAAATAATCTGCGTCTGTGTCTGAAACTTTCTAAATTTAACTAAGTTAGATATATTTGTCTATATTAGATCACGGTAGGTTATAGACTGCTTGCACAACTTCAGTAGGTACTGAGTAGGTACTCAGAGGGCTGCACTTTGAAATGACCCGGCCACACTCCATGTTGACTTTAAAACATTGCGAATATATTGACGTCTACTGGTCAGGGTGAGTGGCCGGGACAGACAAGCAATCGGGCTACGCGGAAAATGGAGTGTCGCAAGATTTCACCGTTTTTAATCTACAAACCACAGTGCAAAATTGTTGTATGATCTGCGAAAGTTCTTGGTCTTATCGGCATTCGCAGTAACAGCGCAACTTGAAATAACTACCTCAAAAAGATATTAAGATAACCCATTTTCGAATTTTCCATCAAATGGGCAGTGCAAAAAATCAAGAAACCTCATGGCGAACTAAACGTTTTGAGGGGCAATACCATGTTTAGCTACTACAATACAGCTTGTCAAGCATCGTCTAGAGTAGTAGAGTAAGTTATAGCTGAATGGCTTCTTATAGAACAAAAGTGCAAAGCATTTAAAGTGTACCTGTAATGCTGGTCACATACAGGACAGATTGCATTACTGAATACTGTTTAGTGCAAAGCTGACTCAAAACCTGGACGCACATTATGTCATCGCTTTGCACAAAATCTTTTGTCCGGACTTTTTCTATTCTTACCCCATGTCCTTCCCAAGTCCTCACCCCATGTCCCTCCCAAGTCCCTCCCAACTCCTAACCCTGTGTCCCTCCCATGTCCTAACCCATATCTCCTCCCCACAGGAAGCCTACGACGCGTTCAACAGTCACTTCTACCTCTTCTACTTGGACGGAAACACGGACTGTCACCGGGACCTTGACAAGTTCATGTGTCTTATCTTCTTCCCCAAGTGTACTGCTCCTTCAGCAGCCTCCTCCGCTTCTGCAACCAAACCCAGCATATTCGGACCTTGTGAGGACCTGTGTCTAGATGTCAAGAATGTGAGTTTGTGTGGGATTGTGTGAGAGTTTATGTTTGCGGAAGGGTATGGGGAGTCAAGAATGTTGCCTTTGTTGGTGTCCATTTGTGCGTCAGTTTTCGTGCCGAAATTCTACAAAATCCTGTTTTGGAATATTGATTCAAGTTTTGGTTTGTAGCGTAACACTATTTTTATGGCATTTTGTTCAATGAAAAGAGTTTAAAGTACGTGATGAAAAGACTACCTTATTACATGAAATTAAGAAAGCAGTTAATTAAGAAACCGGGCAAAAAAGTTTCTTAATAAACTGCTTCTTAATTTAATGTTTTTTCAATTATATGTAGATTAATTTTATGTACCTTAATTTTGTGTCTCTTATTTTAATGCAATATCAATTTCACATTAACATTTAAAAAAATTTGTACTTCAAAAGCCAAAAAAGACTCAAGAGACACCTCGGTTGACTTACTGTTAGATCCTTTTGCCGAGTTGAGCACGGAATTTGAATATTTTACAAACTTATAGGAATAAATTGCTTGTCTGTGAAAAAATTTGCAGTAACAATTTATATTCTCATTCTATGGAGCTATGAAAGTTTCTTAATTTACTCCAGTTCCAAAAAAGTTTCTTAATTAATTTTTAGCCTTAAAAAAGTTTCTTAATTTGCTGCTTTCTTATTTTCCTGCGGATTAATTAGTTGCTTACTAAATTTGTTACAATAAGGTACATCCTGTTTCTTCATATCCGTAGTGATTGATAGTTAAAAAGGGAGTCACGAAATAACGTCACTTACGTCAATAACGTTACCATGAGCCGTGATTAAAGGTCTCCTAGCTCCAGTTGATGACTTATCAAAGCATGAACTTATGGGTGATTTCAATGATGATTTCAAGGATTAATTCATATGTGATTAATTGCCTTGGGCTTGGTTAATCATGTGTGATACTGTGATAATCACATGAATCTGGCAATGCAGAAGTAACAGCAAATTAAGGTGTGACCTAACATACTTTAGTACATTACCCACGATGCCAAGCCCTCTAGTATTTAACTTAAGCTGTTATTAAGACTGAGACAAAGAAGTGATTAACATCCCATCAAGGAAATTATTGAAACAACTTAAGCCTAATAGTTGGTAGTTGTGTGATGGTATGATCCGCGAATTGACATAAGCAGACGGTTTTCGCAACCACGTCCTCATTTCAGAGCTGTGAGCTGATAATAATAAAACCCTCATTTCAGAGCTGTGAGCTGATAATCCAGCAGATAATACCGAGCTACGAATGGGAGTATGACTGCAGCGCCTTCCCTCGATCCGGAGACTCGTGTGTAAACGCAGCCAGGTCCAGGCAGAGAGGTATCAAGATAGGATTGGAGGATGTCACGCCTCTACCAGGTGGGTTTCCAGTGGGGTATGGAGTTCAAGTGTGTGAGAGATTCGGGTGGGTTTCACTGCTTCAGTTAGGGTGGGGTACAGATTGGGAAAAAGAGGAAGGTTAGGAATGATGAGTTTGTAAAATTTATCAAAAAGCATGAAGACACTTTATGGACAGTTCTTCTCATGCCCTGGCTGCTTTATTGGGGTGTGTTAGGGTTTATGGATAGGTTTAAAGTAGGGCAGGGGCCTCCAATCGCAACTTGCCAACTTATGTGGATTATTTATATCAAAGGGCACTTGGGTCCCAAATTTAAGGGTCTTCAAGCAGCATCGCTTTGTACCAATGTTTTACTCATTAAAGTGCTGTTTGAATTTGTAAATTCTGAGAAGCGAAAATTTTGTGCAATCACATTTAAGATTAGTGGCATTCTACGGTTTTTGTTGTGCTAACAAGATGATGAATTCACAGTTTCTAATCTTGTTAAACCAGAAAATTATAGCTTATTGTAATATATTATTTTTAACGCTAGTTCAACTTATAAGGGCTCTTCTAATCGTCTCAACAAGATGCTAATAAGCTTTAGACCTACCCCATTCATCAGCCGTCCGACCAAAATTCTTGCGTCCTGCAATCGATTCTCTGTGATGCAATCGTGTCACCCATTTGTTTGCACCGTTCAATATTTTAATGATCAATAAAACGGGTGCCATTAATCTATTCTTCTTATCAAAGGGTGGGAAAATTTATGTTTCTCATTTTACCTTTTGGAAAATTAAAAATGAATTACACTATTACAGATTTCTGTGAAATGTTTATTGAAATTGTTCAAGGGAAATAGGACCTGTTTATCCGAATGAAATAATTATGGGCGTTTGAACACGCTAGCTTTTCAAGCTTGTGCATGATAAATCTCACAGGGCTACGCCCTGACTTTTATCAATTTAAGGCATATGGCATCCAATAAAGAAATTTAAAAAAATAAGTTCGCTTTTGACCGGTTAGCCCTTGTTTCCTTTGAGCAATTGAGCATCGCTGCCAATCACTATAGTAGAAGGGACGATAAACAAACACCCATTTCTCTTCTCAAGATCCTCCTCTCCTTTCGTAGATGAAATACAATCATCCATCCATTTTCACAACATAACCCCTCCTTCAGATCTCTAACCCCTTCCTCCCCTCAGATCTCTAACCCCTTCCTCCCCTCAGATCTCTAACCCCTTCCTCCCCTCAGATCTCTAACCCCTTCCTCCCCTCAGATCTCTAACCCCTTCCTCCCCTCAGATCTCTAACCCCTTCCTCCCCTCAGATCTCTAACCCCTTCCTCCCCTCAGATCTCTAACCCCTTCCTCCCCTCAGATCTCTAACCCCTTCCTCCTGATCTTTAACCCCTTCCCCCTCGCCTCAGCACGACTGGAATGTAGACATGACCAATTCAAATTCCTCCCCTCAGATCTCTAACCCCTTCCTCCCCTCAGATCTCTAACCCCTTCCTCCCCCTCTCAGCACGACTAGAATGCAGGCATGACCAGTTCAAGTGTGGAGATATGTTAACATTTTGCTCAGCGAATACTGAACTCGCGACGAACGTTCATGTGGTATGTTTACATTTTCATTGTTTCTTTTTTTTAATGAACACTGAACGTTCATGCGGTACGTGAGTAGGGTACCATCATCAATGCTTTTTTAATTTTCTATCGGTTTTCTATCGGTTTGACACCGATTTTATACTGGCATGTTTATCAAAATGAGATGTGTTAAATGAAACAAATTTACTGGAATTCAATGAACTTTTTGATACCCTTTATCACATCAAGTGATACCACAATGCATTGCAAGTATCACTATCAACACTTGAGCAGTTGAAGTTGAGTAGCACTATTAAAATCTCTTGATAAATTGAAGTTCCACTAAATTCCCATAACACTTTAACCCCTCAACAACACACCGTGTTAATTGTTTCTGTGTCAATATGTTGCGGAAGCTCCATCAGTAGAGAGAATTAGAGGAAAATCAGAATCTATCACCAATTTATTGAGTAGATTAAGTAGATTTATCATGAGTAGATTAAGAATCCAGCTAAAAACATGACGCACGCCTGAACTCTTCTTTACGCTTCACGCTGCCTCGTTATGCGCTCACTGCACCAAGCCCCAACTCATCTGCAGTGTGTTAGTTAAACGATAGTTCAGTAGTGAGACGGCTTCTAATGCTGACGATAGTTACATCATTTAGCGATGTGACAAGTGTGAATAATCGTGATGATAAGTAGATTATAACAACCCTAATTTACAGCTTTTACTCTTCAGTGATGTATAGATATCGCAGATATCGCAGTACTTGTTGCATAAGGGTGCCAGTGTATATTCAATGTTGGTGAGTGGTGTCAGAGAACAAAGTGTCAAGTTGAAAGGAAACTAATGTCAAAATAAACTGGTGTCAAAATAAACTGGTGTCAGCGTTGTCTTCTGGTGTTGTCTTCTGGTGTTGTCTTCTGGTGTTTAAACTTTGTCAGAATTTCAAATGTGTGGTGCTGAAATTTCATGAAAATCAAATAAAAACTCTTTGAGAATTCAAAAAAAATAATAAGTTTTTCTTACTCGCCCTCCCCCAGGGTACTGCAGCAACCACGCGTACCAATGTGACAACGGGAAGTGTATCCCCCACCTCCAAGTGTGTGACGACTCTGACAACTGTGGAGATGGGAGTGACGAAGTGGACTGTGGTCAGTACTAAAAAGCTAAAAAGCTTAAATATTACTTGATTGAATCACCTTCCACTTATCATCTACCAATCACAACTTTAAACGTTTTATATCCTCTTTTGATTATCAGTTTTTCAAAATTTATGGAATTTGAATTCACAGCTAATTCATCATTGTCATCGTTTCCATTTTTCAAAGCATCTCCAGTTAAACTTTGCTGATTTACCAACCTTTTCACTCAAGCAGCGCGAGACAACCTCATAC
The DNA here is from genome assembly GCA_011033025.1 of Beroe forskalii. Classification (NCBI taxonomy): domain Eukaryota; kingdom Metazoa; phylum Ctenophora; class Nuda; order Beroida; family Beroidae; genus Beroe; species Beroe forskalii. The sequence continues at coordinate 28,279 of WFMF01000604.1, read as the reverse complement.
AAGCGCTGATAAACAACATGCTGACCTGCGACTGCAGCAACTCTCAAGTTCTCGTGCCCTCAGAGACAGATGCCTGCATCGCTGAAACAAGTGAGTGATCAACTCCAAGTGACTTTATCTCAGATTTGAATCTGGCTTTCCCATGACTTTTTACCAACTTCAGTGTCATAGAAAATAATTGATAATGGATTTTAAATAAATTTTTAGAATTCAGTTGGGAAGATCTAAATCTCAAGCCCCTAATTTAAATCAAAATTCCAACAATTTCAGTTCTGAAGATATGTTAGGGAATATTCAGGGTTGAGACAAAGCAGTAAAAGTTCCGATTTCAGTTCTGAAAGTAGGGTGGGTTCTGCGGAAAAAGGTGTGAAGGACTCAAAGTACGAGTGGAACGGTAAGATGAAATCTTCTACACCGAACGATTGATGAATACAATGAATACAACCCTTAAACTGTAATGTTGTGATGTTTTAGTTTAGTGATGTTGCGGTGGAACTGCAAACTTTTGCCAGTTGCCTTGCAAAATGGGCGGGTCAACCTGATAATTTCCATTTATTTTACTGCTAACCCCCTCGAAATCGACTCACAAACATCAACAATTTTATCATGCTGAACCCCGTCCTCTCGCAGGCGAACTACGAGATGTCTAAGGTTGACGGGTGTGAGTGTGTCAAGGAGCAGTATCCTCCCCGAAAGCAACTCTACATCTCCGGTCTGATATCCGTTCTCCGGAAAAAGAAGGGCAAACGAGCGATAAACATCTCCGATACGAGCGTGGGAAGTTTCGTGTTGCCGATCAACATGATCGATGTCCGGGAGCTGAAGGATAAGATCAAGGAGTGCCGAGTGAATTCCAACAACTTCTCACGAAACACGAAGCGAAGTATGGCTAAAAGAGGAGAAGGAGGGCCTGGGAATGGTGGAAAGAGGGACGGGTCAGGGGTGGGAAAGGACAGTAGAAGTGAGGGAGTGGACAGTAAAAGTGAGGTGGACAGTAGGAGGGCAGTGAGAAGTGTGGAGAGTAGGGACAGGAGGAGGATTAGCTCCAGAACATGGAGCACGGCAAACCTCTCGGCTGGGTGAGGAATTGGAGGAGTATGGGGTAGGACATTGCCAGATCAGTTTGGGAGCTGAGAGTGGAGGATTGAGATGATTTATCGACAGGAAACGACAATCTTATGTTAATTCAGATCATTATTATTATATTGCTTTTTATATAGGCTTTGCCATTAATCAGACTCGACGCACAATCAAAATAGGCGTCTTGAGTATCCTTTTTAACTTAATATTTGATTCAGATAGCTTAGGGAAACCTGTAGAAGTAATTGAGTTGGATTTATTTGACAATAACGTCCACTGAATTTGAATGCCCAATAACGCCACCTTTTTCATCGGTAAGTGCTCTCAGGGTGCACCTTTTTGCAGCCGTTTTTGCCGCCTCAAATTTGGCTTTCTTATTAAATATTAGCAGACACCAACGTAAAAGTTGACGATTTGAAATATGTTTCTGCAAAAAGTTTCAGGATAGGTGCTGGGAGGCAAAATGTTCAAAAGGGTCGTCAACTGGGCAGTCAATGACTTAACTCGGTAAATTCAGTGGATGCTATCCATATTATATTCATTCATGGCCCTTGCACTCTGATTTTCATTCGATGAAATGAATAGAAGGCTGAAGGATTTTACCTTGAATACGAATAATATTATCCTTGTCAGACGTTGTGTGACCCCCTCGCCTTCCACAGTCTCATATGATTAGACTCATGCGTTCTCGAATTGATACCGATTATATTTCGTGAATATGCAGTATTTTTATTCAGAATTTGGATTTTGGTAATTTTATTTTACCTTATTATCATGTGTATTGTTAATTTATTTAACTTTAAACAGACTTTGTAATAATTTTATTTACATTTGATCAATAATCATAAATGGTTTTTTCAAAATATTGTGCTTTAATTTGTTTTTCAAGAAATAAAATTTGAATTCGTCACTCACTGTCACATGTACGTCGTAGTCGTACGACGTACGCGCTTCTCTACGGGAAGCGGTCGTGTAACGCGAACAAGGGTCCGGGTATACGTGGTCCATGTTTAGCTTGCCAGGCGTTGCCTGGCCCCCTCGCGCGCGCGAAGCGCGCGCGCCCCGACTCGCAGAAAAAAATATGGGGCAGACAACGTCTGGCAATGTTTAGCAACTTGAACTTGTAATTGTACTTAGCTTGTTTGAAATGTTTGACGTCGTCAGCCACGCGCAATTCGCTTCCCTGGCCTGGAGAAGCGCGCCGCGCGGGATCATGTAGGATGTTACGGCCCTACCCCCGCGCGCGGCGCAACGTTTCACGTTTGGACGTCCCTTTGCCATCCAGTTTACTAAACACGTAAATCCGGCTGTGTGGCTCGCTTCTCCAGGGAAATGCGGGCTTAGGCCTTAGTTTCACGCGCGCGCCTTGCTCCAAACCAGTTTCGCGACGACCCTGCTTAGGGATCTGGTTAAACGAGCTGCTTGCCCTTTATTATAATAGGTGTGCGTATGCGCGCCTAGGTGTGCGTAATGCGTATGCGCGCGGCGCTTCCCTGAGGAAGCGCGCAGCGCAACGCAAACAGGGATAAACGTGTTGAGCTACGCTTGCCCTTACCAGGGCCCTGTTGTATTGACACCCCTGGCTAGGGAAAACGCGCCGCGCAAAGCGTTCCTAAGTCCGCATAAACATTAAAATAAAATTAAATGACGACGCGCGCTTACATCCGGAATATTCTGAGTTTCGGTAACCTCCGCAAGCAATAAATGGAACTGAAGCATGCAATGCGTTGAAGTCAAAATAACTTGGAATTATGTTGCGGTCGAAATTCTTTAATTAATAATTTTCAAAACAGAATTTACAACAATAAATTTAAAATGTGGTTGCTCAGCCCCTCATAACGTAAAACAGACCACGTTTGTCCGGTGACACCAGACCCGCTGACACCATCGATAGTCAACTCCACGCTAATATTTAAAAGTTTGAAGAAGAGCCGACAACCTGAAATCTCAAAACCACATCACCAGTAATTAATTAACTAGCACTGACATCCTGAATATTAAATCGCCATAAATTAACAAATCTCAAGCCTACAAAGCAAATGTTCGCGAACACTCTGCCTTCAAGTCAACAGTAGGACTACACTGTGATTGCACCGTACAAAATGCACTGTTTTAAGTTCTACTCAGCTACTCTGAGGGTCAGTGACAGAAAGTGCCATCATTGCTGTCGTCTGTCCGTCTATTTCAGCGTTTCTGCCACACTATGACAGTTCCTGAGGAGTCTGCACTAACCAGGAACGTTTCGTCGTAACTCAGACACACAACGTACACAGGACTGAAAGAAAAGGGGATCAGTAAAATGTTGGAATCATCAGTCATTCCTTTTGAAGAAGGTTTGTAATATTTTGCCCCACAAAATGATGATAACATGTTTCTAGGCCTGTAAATTAATGTTCATGTGATGCAATAATAGGTCGCCTGAGTTTCAAAACCGTAGAAGAAATCAAGGCCCCTTTCAGGTCAAAAACCATGCAATGGTATGTCGCATCTGCAGCCCTACTATCATCCATTCCCATTGTTATCCTGATTCCCCCTCTCTGAAACCCACCCCTCCCTCCCCTTTAACCCACCTCACACTGACTTCACCCTCTCTCTGAAACCCACCTCACACTGATTTCACAAGGCCGGAGTACGCTGCGTTAGGTGATGGGAACACGGTCCTAATCCCCGACACCACACAGGACGGCAGCGTCTGGTGTGCCCAGTGTTTGCCCAGCTGCGCTGACACCAGGTTAACGAAGGCGTTGTACGCCAAGTGCCGGTATTCCTGGTTATCTCGCCGAGAGAGGATCTTCTTGCGGGCCAGCCAGTCGCCGTACCGCAGCCCGCGGGTGTCGAGTACAATGTTCCGGAACAGAGCGGAGAGGGTGACGCACTGTCCCCCGGCTGTGTTGAAGTGGTGGGCTAGCTCGGGGACATGGGCACAGCACACCCGACCCCCGGGGTCGTCAGACGAGCAGTGCGAGCAAGAGCACCACGAGGGAGTGTCGGTCGAGGGGGGCGCCGCCTCGGTTATAGCATGGGGCGAGGCAGTAGGGCTGTATACGTTTGACGAAGTGTTTTTGGGGGTGGAAACATCAGACCCCGGGAATTCTTCCTCCGTTTCCTTGAGAGATAATCGCGTTATCTCGTTCAGGGAACTGTGCAGAACATCAATCTGCGTTTCAACCCCGCCGTTTTCTCGTTTTACTCCCTGCGAGTCCGAAATAATGTCTTCAGTTGACGGATATGTAGGACAAAAACTAGCGGTACTCGTTTTCTTCAACACCCTCTTATCTACCGTCGAACACGAACCATCAGAATCACTGTCATCCCTGTCATCAAGGTTACCAAAGGAGGAGGAAACTTGGATTTCTGAAGAGGCAACTTCCTCCTCTTCTTCTTCAAGCTGCACATGGTGCTCGGAGGAGTCCGTGTTTATACCTTCCATGCACTTTGGAAAAAACTGTAGTATCTCCTCTTGAGATGCATGCGGGGATGTTGATGAAGGAGCAGAATAAAGGGGAGGAGCTGAATAAGGGGGAGGAGGGGTATCCAGTGATATGTTGGATTTTAGGGATGTGTTGGATTTTAGGGATGTGATGGATTGATGAGGGCTGAGAGACGAGGGAAGGAGAACCAGGGGTGAAGCTGAGGATGAGATATTCGAGGCAGAGTCTTGTAGGGCAGCACAGTTCAGCGATGTTAGAGACTGGGAAACAGCTGGAGTATCATGAAGTGGGGTAGTGAGAGTCTGTGAGCCGTGCATTGCCTCTTCAGCTTCCTCCTGATGAGGAAAAGAGATGATGGGTGAGGAGAAGGAGGGGGTTTTAAGAGCCATGTTGGGCGGTAGGGAGGAGGATATCTCGGAGATAGACACTCTGGCAGGTCGGAGAGGAGGGAGGGAGGTGGAGGAGAGAGTGCTCATGTTGTGCTCCTGACTCATAGCCTGCTCGCTGACTATGGACGGGGCTGGGGAGTAGCTGACATTTGACGGAGCTGGGGATGAGAAGCTGACATTTGAAGGAGGAGGGGATGAGAAGGAAGTAGTGGACGGGGTGACCGCCTCCATCCCTGACTTCATACCAGTAGTCCCGCTGATGTCCGGGTTTAGATTCCGTCCTGAAACAATATCACTGTCTGACTGGGATATCCCCGGAGCGTACCTGAGTCCACTGATAGCAGGAGGCAGAACAGGTACCGCCCCAATGTGAAAGTGAGGTAGCTGAGTCATGCAGAGAGGCGGAGTGGTGTCGAGACGGTAGTCTCGAGCTGGAGACACGATGAGACCACTCCGAGACAGCTGTATCTCTGGTGAGGCGGAGGCAGCCCTCTCAGTCTCTCCTGTTGATTCGTGTCCCTGTGAGTGTTCCATGAGTTCTATTTGAGAGGGGGAAGCGTCAGACATGCTTCTTGTCACAGAATCTCCCACCGATTTCTTAGCCCTCCAGTAGCTGTAATCCTCGCTTGCCATTTCCAAGAGTTTGGGTTTCAGCGGACGGTAAACCTTGCGGCACCCGTCCGGCTCCTGGAAAAAAGCGTCCGACTTCTGAGACATATCCCCCGCAGACACAGATTCCCCGAACTGAGTGGAAGTCAGGCTGGAGGAAGCCTCACTGCCCTCCCCACCACCTGCTGCTGCTCCAGATCCCAGGAACATGGACTTGACAGACTTGAGACTGGAGAGGAAGTTGTTGTTGACGAGCGTTCCGAAGTGTGCGATGTTAAAGTCCTCTTCCTTACGTCGTGTCTGACAGGAGTACTCTGACATGTCATGTGAGAGCTGGTGATTATTACGTAGTTATAAACGCTGCTGCGCCGTACTGCGCCGCAAAACACTCAAAATATACGATGGGCAGAAGCAAAATTACGGGCGCGAGAGGAAAGAAATATAAATACACCGTTTAACCTTCTAATTTTACGAATTAACAAACAAGATAATTAGCCCAGAATTTACCTGGTTATGGTAGATTAGTCAGCCGAGGCATATAATAAAATACACCGTATTATACGATCCATGCAATAATTTACTGCGTACGCAAGGTAATAATATAGCTCCTTGTGTACAGGAGACCAACAGGGCATGCAATGTACAGGAGACCAACAGGGCATGCAATTTATATTCATTACAGAATCCAGCAAGTGTATCGCAGAGAAGTAAAGAAGGAGGAGTCAAGAGGAGGAGGCAACTCCTTAGCACTATAACATAAAGTCTCCCATCTCAACAAAGAGAAGGAGAGAGAGAGAGAGATGGTCTGACCAACTGAGATCCTCCAATCTATATATATATGTCAGTACTATATAAAACATCATGCGCGCGCACACACATCCTGTAGGCGGCTAAGATGCCGTCATCTTCATAGCTCCACGAAACCAGCAGATGCTGATTGCTAGACCACTTAATCTGCTTGCAGCGGCTAGCTAGCAGCTGTAGTATATTACTACAGCTATTATTATGATAGCTGCGAGTCAAGTAATAGGAAGTGAGGGCATAAAAACGAGAGGCACTACAGTGGTTGTGTACACCCTGCTACTACCTTATTGTGGGCACTAGATTTCATATAATATATGATGTAGGCACTAGATTTCATATTATATATGATGATGAGCTCGGTAATTATTGCAGCGATCGTAAGCACTATATATTTTATAGTAATGAGACATCCCCAGCGCATATGTTTTAGAGTTTGACGTACGGTCAGTACATATATAATTATATATATAGCTATGGCTGACCAAATGCAGAAAGAGAGGTAGAAAGAGAGGTAGAAAGAGAGATGGAAAGCATAACTACTGCCATCCTCGCATAATCACGCTGATATATGAAAGATTAGAGAAATATAATTGGTGATCGTGCATTAGTATCTGGATATAAAACGTGTATACATGCTCAGTGTACATGACAACATGAAATTCGCCAGTGTAATTGGGATGCTTGGAATATCAAACCTTCTCCAAATAGAAACGACACACCCAGTTTATAATTGAGTGTATAACTGACTTCGAGCAGCAAAACAACGGACGAGAGAGCTCATGTGTCATTGCCCATTGTCCATAAATCTGCATAATTCTCGGAAAAAACTCGAGTTTTTATTGCTTTCCAGCAGACCAGAGCATCAGCTCTATTTCAATAAAAACACAAAAACTCTGAGCTGCTTCGATTCAACGGAGCCACGAGAGCAGTGAGCATTGAGCAAGTCTGCTGCAGTGGTTCTCAAGAATCAAGATATCATATAAATTAGGGATTAAAATTATGTATGATCATTAAATTAAGATACGCCCGTCAAGTCAATTAGTAGTTAAGTAAGAATAGAAGTAAAACCTACCAAGAATGACCCTGGAGCTTGTTGACCGCTTTTCCCTTTTCCATGTCAAACACGAGCACAGACCCGTCAGCACAGCCGGAAACTATGAACACTCCCTGCAAGAGGATTTTCATGTTAGAGGATGCTAAGATATACCCGGCCCGATTTTGTTCTCTTTGTTGCCATTTCGGGGTTCAAAGAGGTTTTTGGAAGGTCACAAAATTGGAATAGAAGGTCGATTGCGAATAAACGGAATGACTCAGTGAGCTAGTAATCTTATCAAATATTACTGACCCTCTTCGCAGTAGCAATAGGAGAGAAGACACTGCGAATGGGAAGGCCATTCAACTTAACAGAGCACTTTCTGATCAACAGCAGCACGTCTTCTGCAAGAGATAATACCGTAAAGATCAAAGATGTGATCAACTTGATCAAGGATCATGGATCAAGACGTGATAATGGGATAATCATCATTCATCAAGCCATCATTTTGATTAAAAGTAGGCGTCCCGAAAAACAATAAATTGAAAATGTCAATTTTAAATTTCAATAGGTGAATAAATAACAATAAATCATTCAATATATCTGTTGGTATATCCACTGACTGTCAATGCTGAAGATGAAGATGAGGTCGGAGGTGGAGGAGGCCAGGAGTAGAGGGGCAGGGTGTCCGGCCCTGATGGACAGACTCACTACTGACCCTCCCCCTGGGACTGATGTGCACTTCATCTTCTTCAACTGACACGACTACGGGAGAAAGGGGTGTTACCAGCGACCATTGAAAATGCGGTGTTATTATCACAATTATCACATTGAATTGACGCGACTGCAGCAGCAGGGGGAGGGAGAAGTTACCAACATAAGTATAGATGGGAATATCCCAGAGTTGGAATTAAAAAATACAAATTTTCCTATTTCTTTGTCACTACGACTAGCAGCCACACGGTTAAAAAACGAAACAAAGGACTGACCAGGGGGTTGACGCTGATGGAGAATATCTGAGCCTTGTTGTTGCTGACCCACAGAACACCGCTACTAGGTCCGAACTCCAGACATGTCAGACTGTTGCCTACCTTCTCTCTGGATCCTGATGGGAAGCATGTGACTTAGTATCAAGACTAAATTGTAGCAACAATAAAACATGATTTTTGATAGGAAGAATAGACAAAATGATAGTACTGTGAACTTCATCCTCGAATTCAAGGTACCAAGTAAGACAGAGTCTTTGCGAAATTTTCGATTAATTCATGACATTAATCATCATCAGCTAAATTGAGTCAGGTTAATATTTACATTGAATAGAAGGATATTATCAGAGTTATCACGTGTATATCTCATAATAATTCATGATTAAGTATACATAAATTCATAATCTCTACGATGTCACGAACGAATATTCAAACATATTTCATATGACAAGTCATATTTAACAAGTATCTCCACGCGCGCCTTTCATTAACTAAATAACTCGTATGCCCTCAGTTCCTCCAAATTAATTGCCAGAATATAGCTGTCACTGGTGTCACTATGTGATCTTACAGAATTGTCGGATACATCGAATACATAGGCACGTGCTGCTATCGGGTCTACTTTAGGATACCGAATGTGCAGCCCGAGGGGTGTGCCCGGTTGAGGCCCACAGCCTGAAGGGTGAAGGTTTACACCAGTATTGACCCGATCAGGCAACAAAAATGATATTTGATAAGATACATAGACACGTGCATCTCGGGTCCATTTTGGGGCACATCCTGAGGGCCGATTGATGTATCCTGTTAAGACCCACATCCCAAACAAGACAACTCACGAAATAAAAGTTGATATAAATCAAAACCACTGACTATAATCCGTGGGAAGTTTTTGTATTCAAAATATCATGATCACAGTTCCATAATATATCCAACTTTTGAAATTGATCATGACCTCTCCCCTAAAATATGCTTTTTGTTTTGTTTTTTCGTCAGACTCGCTAATAATGGGTGCCCTGCACATGCCTCTGAGTTCAACAGGACTCCAGCCACGGGGTCCACACCCCTCCGAAGAGGCTCGGGTCAGAGGCAGGGTCTCTAGGAACATTCCTCGGCATGATCGCCCTGGAATTGTAATAATCGATCCTGTCCAACATTTGTTGCACAATATCTGGGTATTTCTCAGACACTTCCTTAGTTTCAGACGGATCCTCCACGACGTTGTACAACTGCATCGCAGGAGGTTTCGGTTTCCCAACGTTTTCAGCAAAAACGTAATCATAATCACTTTCGTATTTCTCTCTATCCGCCCTGTCCTCGTCGAATTGAGCATCAAACTTCTCTCCGTTAAGTTTAGGGGGAGGAATCCAGGGGCCTGCGCCAGGGTTCCCTTTGTAAAGTTTCCACGGGCCCATCCGAAGTGCCGCGTTGTGGGCCGTCTGGTCGATGTTTACAAGGAATTCTGTTCGGTTACTTGGCGCGGATCCAACAATGGCTCCCCATTGGTTGACACCGTCTATGTCTCCTAACTCGGGACCTCGGCAGTGCCTGTCATGTTCCTCCGTCCCACAAGCTGCAATGTGAGTGAGGGTGGGTAACCAATCTGTAACGTGGATAAGCTCGTTGTTTACCTGCATTCCTGGGAGCAGGGGTGAATGTAGGAAGGACACTGACCGGATACCACCTTCCCAGTAGGAATACTTGCCTCCACGGAGAGGGTAGTTTACCTGTCCATTCCCGATACCTTTCAGGGGACCCCCGTTATCGCTGAAGAAGATGAAGATGGTGTTTTCCCACATGCTGGTGTCTTTTAGTGCTGATACCACCACCTGAGCAGCGTCATCCATTGCTGTGACCATGGCCAGGAGAGTCTTCCTCTTGTCGTTGTGTACAATGCCGTCGTACATGTCCTTGTACTTCTGAGGTACCTCGTTTGGTTTGTGTACAGCTTGCATGGGGATGTACAGGAAGAGAGGCTTACTTTGATCGTGCCCTTCTATCACCTGCTTAGCTCGAATTGCGTAGAGGTCTGAAGAGTAAGTCTCATTGGCACTCCAAACCACCTTACTGGTAGTATTGCCATCATCACCCAAGCTATCTAACCTGAAGTCGAAGTATTTGTGCGTTATCTTGGAGAAGTAGGTTTCATGTCCGTTGTAATAGCCGAAAGAGGTGTCGAATCCTCGCTGGGTTGGGGTCAGTCCCCACGAACAGTAGCCAAGGTGCCACTTTCCTGACAAGTGGGTGGCATAGCCCAGGTCTTTCAGGTGGTTGGCGATTGTCTTTTCGTCAACTCCTAGTCCATACGGTTCGCCAGCATTGATAGTCATGTGGTTAAGTCCCAGTCTGGACGGGTATTTGCCCGTCATGAGGGCTGATCTGGTGGGCGAGCAGATGGGTTGCACGTAGTGGCGATCCAGGATGATGCCGGAGTCTGCCAGACCCGAGAGGGTGGGAGCAATAGTCAGGGAGTCGTGCCACGGCATATCCGCCCAGCCAAGATCATCAGCAACCATCATCACGATGTTCGGTTGGTTAATCTTTCCTTTGACTCCCTCCATAGCCGTAACCCAACTCACTGAGTCCAACAGTAAAATAGCGAGAACGCCGCCAAGGATTCTCATTTTACCCCCGATACAAGTATAGCGCACGCTGATCCTCTTTTGCTTGCTTGGGTGAGATGATTTTAACTATTTCGTACAATATAAACATTAGATCTAAGATTATAACTTCGCTATGATTGAACAAAGCTTATTCATGAATCAATTCTTGAACGGGTAACTCATATAAGTATCATACTTATAATATAACCGGCTGTGCTTTATATTAGTAATCTGCCAATTCAAAATACCAGCATAAAGAAAAGCAATTCAAATCAAAACGTATCATTTCTAATGGAAACGTACGCTAAAGGACCCTGTAACCCGAGCCTTTCTATTCTAATTCTACTCATTTTCCTTATCAGGAAAATTTCTTCTGCAGCCTGATTCCTTGTTACCCAAGGGTTGAAGTTTAAACCAAATAACTGATACGAGAGAATTGTTATCAGAAGCTTTCGAAAATCATGTGATTATCGTCGTCAGCTGTTACCCAGATAAAGTATGCATTTACAAAATCAACTTTGAGTAATCATAATGATAATAATAATAAAATAACCGTGCTTGATTTCACACTGGTGTATTATATGACGCACCAGCAGCTATTATTACGCATAGGTGTGCAGACCGCTTTATTATAATATTGCAGTAGAATTCTACTTGAAAGTTATTTCATCTGGAACAAACCTGAGAAAGGTTTTCCAGTGCTGAGATTGAACCCCCTGAGTACCCAATCATAAGTTACCTGACAAAGGTTTTCCAGTGCTGAGGTTGAACCCCCTTAGCACCCCCCTCATAAGTTACCTGACAAAGGTTTTCCAGTGCTGAGGTTGAACCCCCTGAGCACCCCTTCATCGTCCCCAGCCACACACACGTTGTTATTCCCCGGCTGGAACCTGACACTAGTCAGAGGGTGCGAGGAGGAAATAACCCGTAGACACACTCCCTGATCACAGTGCCACAGTCTGGCTGTACCGTCCTCTGCTGCAGACAGCAGCATGCTGTTGTCTATTGACCAGTCTAGGTCCCTGGGGAAGGTAGAAGTGAGATTACGTGGGGAGGGGTGGGTAGAAGTGAGGTTACATTAAAGTGGGTTAGCGTTTGTGAGGGTGGTGAAAAGGGGCTAAAATGGGTTGTGAAGAGGGACCGAAGTTAAAAGCTCAGGACTCATGTAACAAGGGGACAAAAAATTGGAACACGCGCGCCGCCAACGCGCTTCTACAGCACCAAATCTCAGGGGGAAATCTCTCGAATAAGTGATGAATTTTAATTTACAATCTGCCATTTTCTGAAGATGGTACATGAAGTAAAAGCAGTTATTGAAATCGTGAATTACGGCATTGGGCGCGTCTACTCCATAACAAATATAAATTGAGGAAAATACAAATATTGTTCCTTTAAGTCTGCCATAATGGCCCAATTATTATGGCTTGGTTGATCACGCTGTACGAAATTTACCAAATATTACGTAATTAGTTAACTATGGCCAATTTAAAGGCGCCAATCAACCAAATTCGAAACACAATTTTCACAAAATACAGACAGAGAAAAAACTTGCAACTTCATTCTAACGACTGTCGAATACCAATTTATGCCAACATTAAACATTTTATTCCTTGTTATTTCATGTGAAAGGGTCCGGTCCTTTTATTGTTTAGTGAACAAACGTCTCAGTTCTAGTGCATGTCATGCATGCTATGCATATCATGCTCACTGCCCTCCATGATACTTCCATCTGGCATGACATGGGTTTCTACACTGACAGGAGGAAAGGGCACTGAGTCAGGGTGGAGTTGGTAGTAGTCCTGAGGAGACGCTATCCAGAAGAGTTCTCTCAGCGGCGGCCCTTCCACATCCTTCAAATCAACTGACGTGTAGGGGTTAGCCATCCAGATCTGGTGCAACGTGCTCAACTCAACTTTACTCATCTGGGAGAGGAGGGGAGTTTATGTCGCAAATACCACTGGAAAACAACTAGATTAACGAAGTTTGGGGAACGACCGGTAACGAATTCTTACTATTAGTCCGTTTTATCAATATCCCCAAAATAAAAATGCTTGGCTGTGATTTTTGACTTTGGTCTCGCGGTTGAGTAAAGTCACGCCCCATTTTCACATTGCAAGGTGGTCTTATTACCTCAGTCTCACTGCTACACACACACTGTATAATATTACCTCGGTACCAGGGCAGTCTGCAAAGCTGACGATACCCTCGTATGAGTGTACTAAGCAGTCAGGATCAAGACTCACTCCAACCATCATTGTCAGCGCGTAGAACGTACCAGCCGCCATCTGACAGGAGGAAAACAATTTGAACAAATTTAGTCACAACGTTGGTGAATCTTCAATGGTCTTAATCAATAAGATAATTATAAAACCCTCTGACGTTTTCATTCGGGTCAATAATTTACAGACACTTGCCTGATTGGGTCCATATTGGTTTAGACCATCGCCCTACGGGCTCGGGCCAAAACCGGATACATCGCTCGGGAATTATCCCAAAATGGACCTGATAGGCGCGTGTCTATGTATAATTTTATGAGTTGAACCTACCGTCTCGTACACATCCGTTATTTCCCCCTCCACGACCATAGACCCGGCCCAGACATTGGTAGCCAGCCTTCGTGAGAAGTCGTGAAGCAGGTAAAACTTAACCTTCTGGACCATCGGATCATCAGCCCCTGGGAGAAGGGAAAGTGTGGGGTTAAAAATATCTGATAACCAAACCAATTATAAACCGGGCAGTACTGTGTTCAAAGGACGATGTCGTTGAGTGACCAGACAAGATGCTATTTTCTGGATATATTTCGAGTATATTGGAAACCTTCCACCTACCCGCCATAACATGGCCCGCATGCCCACCACCTACCCGCCATAAAATGGCCCGCATGCCCACCACCTACCCGCCATAACGTGGCCCGCATGCCCACCACCTACCCGCCATAACCACCCACCTGCCATAACGCGTGGCCCGCATGCCTGCATGCCCACCACCTACCCGCCATAACATGGCCCGCATGCCACCACCTACCGCCATAACTTGGCCCGCATGCCCACCACCACCCGCCATAACATGGCCCGCATGCATGCCCACCACCCACCCCACCTACCTGCCATAACATGGCCCGCATGCCCACCACCACCCACCTGCCATAAAATGGCCCGCATGCCCACCACCTACCCGCCATAACGTGGCCCGCATGCCCACCACCACCACCCACCTGCCATAACGTGGCCACCACCACCCACCTGCCATAACATGGCCCGCATGCCCACCACCTACCCGCCATAACGTGGCCCGCATGCCCACCACCACCCACCTGCCATAACGTGGCCCGCATGCCCACCACCACCCACCTGCCATAACGTGGCCCGCATGCCCACCACCTCCATCCTCCTCATCTTCCTCAATCTCATCCTCCATGGGGAGGCCCTGCTTCACCCTCCCGTGGTTATACAGGTCCAGTGTGCACGCAAACTTAGTGTCCCTCGTGCAGTCCCGCCTTATCCTTCTCTCTGCTGCCCGGCAACCGCGGAACTCTCTGGTACTTGCCATCACGTCCCTGATAAACACGTATTTTAAAGGCTCCCCGGAACTCCCTACTTCTTTACATCACGTCCCTGATAAATACGTATTTTAAAGGCTCCCCTGAACTCCCTACTTCTTTACATCACGTCCCTGTAAAATACGTATTTTAAAGGCTCCCCTGAACTCCCTACTTCTTTACATCACGTCCCTGTTGAATACGTATTTTAAAGGCACCCCGGAATCATTCCCCTGATAAATACGTATTTTAAAGGCACCTGAAACTCCTTTACATCACGTCCCTGATAAATACGTATTTTAAAGGCACCCGGAACTCCCTACTTCTTTACATCACGTCCCTGTTAAATACGTATTTTAAAGGCACCCGGAACTCCCTACTTCTTTACATCATCTCCCTGATAAATACGTATTTTAAAGGCACCCGGAACTCCCTACTTCTTTACATCATCTCCCTGATAAATACGTATTTTAATGGCAAACCGGAACTTCCTGCTTCTTTACATCACGTCCCTGATAAATACGTATTTCAAAGAAATAAGAATACTGCAAAAAACGATCTGCTTACGTTTTCGAAAGTAATTTTACAATAATTTTTCGCATTATTCCATAATTTTTTGCATTTCTTAACAAATCATTGTCCCAGGTGTATAATTCCTTGCACCTGTGCGGGTAGATCTCCTGTATCTCCCCGGAGGGAAGCATCTCCATGAACCTTTGTCCCGGATAGTTTGCCTCCAGGTACAGGAACCGGTCGTGCATGTTCATCTTTGAGAACTGGTACACAAGGTGTTCATTCTGAAAGTGCCGGCGCGCACATTTGATCCATTTAGTCGGGTAGCCTGGGAGATAAGGTGTGACTGTGTGAAGCATACCTGATGCATTTGCCATTTAATCAGGTAGCCTAGGAAATATGTTGGCGTGTTGCCGAGGATATGAAAGCGAAAAAGGCTGAAGTAATAAATATGCCAGTGTAATGACAGCAGATAGTCTCAGGGTATGAATAAGAACAAAAAGCTTGATATGCTCAAAACCAAGTTCTTTTGTAGAGTTTATAATATAACACAATCGAATGTGCACTTGCCGTAAGCGATACATTGGTCGAAGTAGTCATCCAGGTCCGAGCAGAGCTTATTTTCCCTTTGGTCAGGAAAAATTAGATGAGCACACCCGAGGTCTTGGAGCGAAAGAAAAATTAACAACAAACTAAGAAACAACATAGGAACGAGCTAGATATATTGGCAGGGTTATTAAATCGGAACGAAGTGTGAACTGGGAAGATTCAAATGCCATAAATTGGCAAGGAGCAAGCGAATGAAGGAAGAATCAAGAAAGTGGCCATAGAAACGTAGGTTCAATAACGTGCATTAGGAACCATCATTACTTATCTGAGATGCACGCGTTATCAAGATTAAATTAACGAGTAAATTTTCCTAGAAATCAGACAAACAATGAATTGAATGATCAACAAGTTAAATCTTCACTGTAATGTAGAGTACTTTCGCATATCTGACATCATCAGTACCTCAAATTTTACTGTACAAAGTAGTGTTGTAAAGTTTAAAACGGTTATAAGGAAGAGATGGCGCCATGAAATTGAATCAGGTGTTTCAACAACAAGGTCGCCACACTTCGCGGTATTTCATGTTAACATGTTGCACCGTGGTTTTCATACTTTGCGCATTTCGTGCGCATATAAATCGTTCGCACGTAACTAAAAATATCATAAACGCTCAACTTTCCGATATCCCCGCGCCTCTCTGACGCACAGGCCTTGAATTACAGGGGCAGTTCGAACTGCAGTTTTGTGTGCGCGGCGTAAGTTTGCGCGGCGTGCAGAGAAAAGGACGCACAGCGCTTAAATAGGAAGGTTTCAGGGTGAAAGTGACAATGGGGTGCATTGGGATATAACAGGCAAAAAGATGGGGGGAGGGCATTGGCAGGATTAGTTAAGCTTAGAGAATTGAAACCATGCTTCGACAGAGCAATCGACAGAGCAATCGAAAAACCGTCACAGATGTGGGTGTCTTCGGGAAATAAGAATCCTTGTGGGATTTCCGGAATTTTAGAAGGCTTTTCTCAGAACACGCGACATCACAAAAGCTCCTCCTTACCTGACTATGCCTCGGTGTCCCTCCAGGATGGTCTGGACACTGTAGGGGTCGAGGTGACAGAGGGAGATGGTAAAGTCTTCGGAGCAGCAGGCGAGCAGTGTGCAGCTGTTGTGCGCAAACTTCACTATCCGTACTCCCCTGAAAAGTTATATTGTGGAGGAAGGGCATGGCTTTCTTATCCCAAAACTTAACCATAATTAGGACCTTTTGTTAATGATACCATTTCAGTTGTGATCCAATTGATTTTTATCGTATTTTCTGATTTTTCGAAATTATACCAGCGGGATAGAACACTTTTCCAGGCTCACTCTTCATGTCCAAACCACTAACTTTGAGTGTTGGTCGAAGATGTGGGGCATGTCGGTGAAGGAGTAGCTGACTTTCTCGCTCTGAGTCTTGCTGCTGGTGGACGCCACTCTACGACGAGGTGTGCCCTTCTTACGACCTCCTGACGTAGGAGATGGTTGTTAATAGCAGTCACATTGACACATTATTTCATGGAAATACAACAGCATGTCATATTTCCAAGTTATAATTCAGCGGCGTATCAGCTTGTCCGAGGCATACCGAAATCGTCAAGACGTTTACAAATCAGCCTGTTATACTTGTTTTCTGTCAATTAAACGCCGTCAACAGTAGTATACTAGTGTTGTTTGGCGCGTTTCAATTCAGATTTCTGAGTATTGAGGTATGAAAATGAGCACCATGATCATTAAACATGCCTGGAATCGGCAAGGCATCCTAGTACCTAGTGTTACGATCTTATACCTTGCTTTAATATGGCAGATTTCATCAAATCATCTGTTGCAGAATGGCTTATTCCTAGTTCGTCGTTTACAACACGCATTCGCGGATAGGTCGAGGCCGACATGTCGAATGGCAGCAACACAGTCCGATGGTAAAACCGGGGAAAGAAAGAGAGAAATTAGGCAGAATTACGTGTTTCTCTCACCTAGTAGAGAGTCGTTCGTCTCGGCTATTATCTCTAGACTTTCCATGCTGCAAGTTCTACTGCCCGTCCTAGAGCTCGACCTATTATCTGAGAGGGAGAAGTTGACAGAGAGGGTGTGGGAGTTGGGAGGGAGTCAAAGTTGAGAAGAGAATTTGTGAGAGTTGAGGGAAGAGGGCGTAGATGGTAAGAGGAGGGGGGGGGTGAGAAAGTTGCGAGGAGAGGATGAGGAGGGATCCCATATCTTTGCAGATCCATCGAACAAATGAGGGATCGATACTAAGGCGAGTAACATTTTTGTTTGCACTTTTACCACTTAACTTTCGATAAAAAAATTTAATCGAAAGTAACCACACAAGCAGCAAAATTGACGGCATATGTGAAAGCTCCCTTACCCGATGAGGCAGAGACAGAAGGGTACTTGTGAGCCAGGAGTTTGCTCCTGATCTGAAAGTAGTTCTCTCGGTCACACTTCTCACGTAGCAGCTGGGATCTGAAGTGGAGAAAAAGGTTCACATTTTACGCTATCAGGCAGGGGGAAGGAGGGGATTTCCAAAATCTAAATGTTGACGCTGCATTTTATTGTAACAAAGTAACAAATACTTAAATAAAACTGATGTTAACACCTGACCCTTTCCTGATCGGGTCCATACTTGTGTAGACCCTCGCCTTTTGAGCAGCGGGTCTAACCTTCGGGCTTCGCCCTCAGGAAGTATCTAAGAATGGATCTAATAGATGCGGGTCTATGTAACTCACAGATCTACCTTCGTCTCATGTAGAGGGTTTTGAGGTGTGGTGCGGTACTCCTGTTGTTGTTGTACCGGGCATCTAGAGCCAGGATCTCCTGGATATTCTGCTGCTCACTCGATCCCAGCGAGGGGATCATCATGCTGTCTGTCTGTTTGTCTGTGGGCTGTCTGTCTGTTCGTCAGACAGTGGAATTTCTGCCTAATTCGTGTGCTCCAAATCTGCTCGTTTGTTCGTATGTGTGTCTTATTTCTGTCCAATTCGCGTACCCCAAATCTTATCCTTTATTCGTATGTTTGCCTAATTCTTCACCTTCAAGTCTCTACGCTTGATACTTGTATACCTGTGGTATAAACAGGGATCTATTAATCGGTGTCGATGAAAGGCATTCTGGTTATTTCTTTCACACTTTGAGACGCACTCACCGCAATAATGAAAATTGAACAATACCAACGGTTTGCTCTTATTGTCAGCAGGTGTACCCAGTCGACTACAATACCATTGTATGCCATTTGTAACAAAGATATATAGACAGATCAAATCCCATTACTATATATTGTGGTTTGTAGATTCCAATCTGCAGTGGATGGCGCGCCAGGCTTTGGTTAGCTACCTTCAAGTGACCATGCTAAGATAGAATGGTTTGTTAGTGGAGGTAATTATTGCGCAAACATTGATGGTTTCGGCTGATTCATCATAAAGATTGCTTCTTGACTTCTTACACAAATAAATGGTATAGGGTTAGCCATACATTAGCAAGAAATTTACTTAGTGAACTAAAGGTAATTTCCTTAAATAATTTGAGAGATAACAGTGGATGGTAATTTACAGAAATACGTATTTTAAAATCGTTTAAATAGTTAAATTATGGCTCATAAGACAGCTAGAAGAGTCTCATAAATACTTGTTATATTTTCATATAAGTATTGAAGTAAATTTGTCTTGTAAGCTACCTTAGGAATGTACAACTAAAAGCATTAGGCAGATGTCGCGACATCGAGAAACAAGAATAGTTTTAGAATTTACAAGTCGTAATTACCGTGTGCGTACGTGATTATAGGTCAAATCAGTTGGAAATTTCAGAATCACTCCCACATGTCGCGACATCGGACATCTCGGTAGCTAGTGCAATGCCACTAAATTCTGAAATCAAAGACACGATATGAAACATTAGATGAATTTAGAATATTAAATAAGTATATATATACACTATGAACACTAAATATATAGCAATAGCAACATTACATTTACAAAACAATAAGATAAAAACTCCGTATATGTTACACTTTGTATAAAATTATACACACAGCCTTAATCTGCATACTGATAAAAACTGCCATCTTACTACTTATAATTCTTCCTCATATATAAATAAATATATATCTGTCTGTCCGGTTTATGATTTCTGTCTGTCCGGTGGCTTATATATGATTTTTCTGACACCAATCAGTACCCAATCACATGCCAATTGCCGATGATCGGAATGTTCATACCAGAGTACCAGTGACGTTTGACACCACCTGACATATAGACATCACATAGAGGTATCTGATTAAAATATTACCTCATCACTGATAAGAACCTAAGAACCACAGTACTGCATTATACTGTACAGCGAAAAATTGTGAACGATGGCCGGAGGCCATGGGTTCTGCTAGTACGTATAATTTGTGACATTATCTAATAACTTAATCACATAATACTTAATATATTAGTGAACCAAGTCTGCATTTGAAATTCCCCGATTGCACCAATGGAACGTTAAATACTTCCAAGAAAGGTTCACCTATCAGAAATCAGAATAGGGCTTTCTGATTATGTAATAATTGTAATATTTTCCCAGTAAATTAAAATTTAGTTCATGATATTTACAGATAATATATAATGTTCAATTGCTCTTATACCTCATTGGATTTGAAAGCAATCATTATCAAAAAGATAAATTGAAAAGTCCCCAATCTGACATAAACTCAAATAAATCGCTGATCTTCTGAAACTTCAAGAATATTTACAAATATTTTATCAATCTTAGGACCACAAACACGAATACTAAAAGCACAGGATACTATAAACTCACAAAAATGAGGCTGTATCACATATTGAATGGAAATATGTACAATATCCCATACTGAGCCGTTGTAAGCTGCATTCGAGAGCTAGAGCCGATCACCGCATCAGTAAGGGAGATTTTTTGCTGGTTTTATGGGCCTTTCATCAGGGTTTCGGATGAAGACATCTTCACTTTTCCTGAATTCAGGTTTCGAGCCCGGCCCAAGTTGGGAGTGTCTGAGTTGTGAATTCACTGCATTTGGGTTTGAGTTGGGACCCAGATTCTGTCCTGAAATCCTATCCAGGGATTGCTGGATCGTATCCTCCATCTCAGCGGTATATCCACCTCCAACACCCCCTCTTGATCCACCCCTTGATCCTCCACGCGAACCACCACCAGGAGACCTGGCGGGAATTCCTCCAGACCCACCCAACTCTCCAGACCCACCTAAACCTGGCCCCCCAGACCCACCTAAACCTCCCCCAGACCCACCTAAACCTGGCCCACCAGACCCTCCCAACCCCCTCCAGAAGTGGGTTGTCCTTTAGAAGAAGCCCTGGGCGGCTGCAGATCATCGTCATCATCTAGTACCAGAGAATCCACCGTTGGGGGCTGGAGTCTGAGTTTCATGTCGGTGAGATAGTGGGAACAGAGCAGCTCCTCGCCTTGGAGACCTCGCTTATCCAGCATCTCAGCTAACTGGAGATCCATCGTCAAGGCGTCAGGGTTGTCCTCCGACAGTCTGAAGAAATAAATGTTGACATGATATTATGATGAAATGTAAAATGGGGGTACGGTGAATGTGGATAAGCCAACAGAAAATTTTGTTCGGATATGGCGGCGAACTGACCACATTTCTGGCGACAAGCTGTTTGCGCGCGAACACCGCACGCGTTTCTTGTATAATATTGCGCGCTCTCGCAGCAATTTACTAAAAATAGATTGCTAAATTTGTAAAAGTGGACAAAAACAACCCGGGATTGAACGGATAAGAGAATAATTGATACAGGATGTGCCCTCACCTCCTCTTCCTCATCCTCGCTATCCCCCACGTTGGGATCTATCTCTGAGGCAGGACTATCCAACTGATCCAGACAGAACTGCAATTGTTGCGCCGTGTCCTCAGGACATATCTCAATCAACATGGACACAGACTCCCCTAGTCCAGTTTCCCTGGCCTTCTCACGGACTTCTTTCATGTTCAGGGCACTGAGAGGAATGTCAATTATGTGAAGCCATGAAACAAGCGGAAATCAAGTATCAAGTTTACAAGACATACCTATCAAAACTTTAGTCGAACGCTATTGCTATATTCAATGTACCAATGTACGATTAAACTGTAGAATATTGCATTGACCAAATGTACCCATTGTATCACATTGCACATCCAACCTGAAGAGTATGCCGTTGATGTACTCCCTCACTAAACTAGACTCGTGTTCCAGCAGTCCTTCCACCACTGTCAGTAGCAGAGAGGAGTTTTCAGCCAGATAGATCCTGCCCTGGGTTCGCAGACTCAGGTTCATCAGCAGGGCAGTCGTGTGGTGAAGTGTGTACTCGCCTGCGGGGAGGGGGGTTTTACAAGCGGGGTGCAGTTTTTAGAAGAAGGGTGCGGGTTTTAGAAGAGGGGTGCGGGTTTTAGAAGAGTGGGGTGCGGGTTTTAGGAAGAGGGGTGCGGGTTTTAGAAGAGGGGTGCGGGTTTTAGAAGAGATGGTGCGAGTTCTAGAAGAAGAAAAGCAGCGATGGATAGAGCTATGGGTAGAGAAAGAACCCTGCTCAGTAGGCCCGCAAAACCACTAAATGAGACTAAAATAATCAAACACTATAATTTAACAAAGTAAACTCCACTTAAACGCTCCTGGGACTCGCACAGGTCGTCCGGGTCTGTAAGTAGCGTCAACATCCATATCACAGCGTCAGGAGACCTCAGCATTTGACTCTGTACTGAGCGGGTCAAACTGAGGGTCTGCAGCGCTCCCAGGACCACCTGATCAAGGGAGCGCGTGTTAGATATGCAACTCAGAGAGAGATCTAACAGACCGAAATCAGCCGAGCCCCGGAAAATCTATTTTTGAAAAACCTGCAATCCCAACATCAAAAGGTCCAATACACATAAGCCATGTTAGTCCCGGGTATTCTTTTAAAAATGGCGACCCAAGAGATCCAAAACTTGGTAGAGGCAAATGAAATTAGGATGTTTGACCACGGTTTAATACCTGTCTGACGACGTCATCCTCAGTGGAGGATGTGAGTGTCAGCACGAGATGTTCCACAAGGAGAGAGTGATCGGAGAGGTAGATGCACCCCGTGCTCAGAGCGCAGAAACAGTGGATCAGTCGTGTGAAGTTCTCCATCGCGGGAATTCCTGGGGAAAGAGAGGTAAAATGACTGTTTTCAAACGAAATTTGATTCAGAAAGGGAACGAAGTTTTTCAAAATCAAAAGGAATGGTCGGAATGGAATAGTTTATTTTTGAAATTCATTCCAATATCTCAATATCCCATTCCGAAGCCGGCAAGTGTCACCTGAGTTAGCGTGTAGGAAGCGGTGTAGGAGTGCCCGACACAGCTCCTGATCTCTCACCTGAGTTAGCGTGTAGGAAGCGGTGTAGGAGTGCCCGACACAACTCCTGATCCTGCTTCCCAAAGAAGTCCTCTGTAACACAGTGAGAGAGCAGCTGCTCCCGCTCTCCCTCCGTACTCGTCTTAGTGATCCGCCACCGAACTGCCTGCGAAGGGGGACGAGGGATAAAAATACAGTTTGTTTACGGGATGAGGGAATCCTGTACAGGATGAGGGTGTCAAAATACAGACATACAACTAGGTGGGGATTAGGAACGGGATGAAGGGATAATGATATAGTATGCGGTGATTGTGTACGTGATGAAGGGATCACCATACAGTATGCAGGGATCAGGTATGGGATAATGAGATTATGTACGGGATGAGGGGATCAAATATATGATATTACGGCCTCTATTTGCCACAGCCTTACATAATATAAACGTCTAATACCTGTAGCACATAGGAGGCCTCGTTGATATCCCCCGACTTAAGGACCCCCTTGATCCGAGGAATGTCCAGGATTGCCACCGTCTCACTAACTGTCTCCTCCCTCCTCTTGGACTCCACAACCATGCTCTGCCGTAGCATGTTGGATGCAGTTCCTGGGATGGGTGAGTCATTTAAAACTTATGACAAACAAGACTCTGGATGAACACGATGTTTACCAATTTCCATGAAAGACAAGTAACAAATCTAAGATCATTAACCTGGTCGGATCATTAACCTGGTCGGTTCATTAACCTGGTCGGGTAAAGTCGATGTGTTGAAGAGAAGCTGACATTTGTGGCTGGAAGAGCTGTGAGCAGACCCGTTCAATGGTCGATGGATCCACACCCTTCCCTAAAATAGAAAACTTGTTTAATATCGGAATTGCAAACCTAAAATAGCGTTTTCAAACCTAAAATGGCGTTCTAAAACCTAAAATAGCGTTTTCCAAACTCAAATAGCGTTTTCCAAACCTAAAACAGCGGCTTTCAAACCTAAAATAGCGTTTTCCAAACCTAAAATAGCGTTTTCCAAGCTCTCCACGAGTTCAGTGGCTACTGCCAGCACGTTGTAATACTCCTTCTGCTGCTTTGCAAACATGCTCTTATACTGGATGCACCGTGCTTCCAGTACCCTCATATCCGCCTCCTTATCTGTCTTCTTACCCAGCTGCTGCTCCACCAGAACCTTTGAATTGTAACGTTACAAGGGACAGGAATGAGTTGCCTAAACATATGGGAACTGCGAAGTGAGGGAACCTGTAATATAAGGATCTCAATTTTTGTTGAAAGTATAAACACACAAAAACCCCAATTTTGAGTTTTATAATTCTGCTACCAGCGTCCAGCTGTTCCACAGAAAGCTGTAATATTTAAAGGTCCCCCAATGTTAACATGCGTATTATTTATGTTTATGCAGACTAATATTCTGCTCACCTTAATACTAAATTAACAATGCCTTAGTGGTAGAAATTAAGGGGTATAATTATCGAGGAGCTGAGAAGAGACATAATATTCATTGATAGCAGCCAGAATGTAAGGAATTTGTGACATTGGCTTATTTCCGTCCTGGCAAGGACGGCAACCCCCTCACAGTAAAAAAAAATAAAAAAAAACAAAAAAAAACTTGCGTTTGAAAAGGGTGAAGGAAGCATCTGAGAGCTTTGAAACCTATCTTAAACGATTCCTCGTCAAATTTTACGTAGGAGTCGACCCCTCTCGAGTGAATGCGTATACCAAAATCTCGAGATATCCTCCCCTCGAACGTAACCTTGCCAGGACACTATACTTACAAGAAATAGATTATAATCAGGGGGCTGGCAAGCCCCCCGCGGCGGTTTGCGAGCCCGAGGGCCCGAAGGGCCCGAGGGCGAGCTTTGGACGGCGAACCTAACTGGGCGAGGGCCGAAGGCCCGAGCGCGAGCCCGAGGACCCGAAGGGTCCGAGGGTGAGCATTGGACGGCGGACCTAACAGTGCGAGGGCCGAAGGCCCGAGCCGCGAGCCCGAGGACCCGAAGGGTCCGAGGGCGAGCATTAGACGGCGAACCTAACTGAGCGAGGGCCGAAGGCCCGAGCGCGAGCCCGAGGACCCGAAGGGTCCGAGGGCGAGCATTGGACGGCGATCCTAACATTATACGAGCCCCCGAGCATCGGGAGTGAGTTTAGGTAACTTTGCTTGCCAGCCCCCAACTATATGTTTTCATGGATTGGCCATATTTCACGTTAAAATTTGAGGAAGTTCCCGTTGCCGAAATCGCACTAAAATTTGAACATCACATCTTTAGAGGTCAAAGGTGCAACTGTCAAAATTTCAGATCGATTGGATTAAAAATGGCCGAGTTATTACAACTTGAATTTTGCCAAAATCGAGGGTGTTCTTGTTAAATTGGGTTACGACCATATATATATAGATCAGGGGCTGGCAAGCCCCCCCGCGGTGGTTTGCGAGAGCCCGAGGGCCCGAAGGGCCTGAGGGCGAGCATTGACGGCGAACCTAACAGTGCGAGGGCCGAAGGCCCGAGCTGCGAGCCCGAGGACCCGAAGGCTCCGAGGGCGAGCATTGGACGGCGATTCTAACGAGAGAAATCTCATGTATTTCCCCACATTTCACGAAGAAATTTGGGCAATTTTCCGTTATTGGATTTCCACCAAAATCGATACGTTGCATGTTTGAGGGTCAAAGGTGCAACTGTCAAAATTTCAGATCGATTGGATAAAAGATGCCCAAGTTATGACAACTTATTCGCACTGAAATCGCACACGCGATGCGTACGCATCGCTGCTTTGCCAGCCCCAACTATATGTTTTCATGGATTCGCCGAATTTCAAAAATTTTTACGGTACGTTCCGACGATCAAATCAATTAAAAATTGAGTTTCCGTGCCTTGCTGTGCGCGCGCACGGATTTTAAAATTTGAGATCAATTCGTTCAGAAATGGCTGAGTTATAACTACTTGAAATCGCCAAAATTGAGGGTGTTCTTGTTAAAAGGGTTACGACGCTGATACATATACGAGAGATGACGCTTTTTTTAGTGCAAGAAGTATACCCTATTTAAACGGCCATATCTCGGGAACGGTAAAAGATACAGAGCTCATCGACCCAGCGTTGGAAAGTAGAAGGATAGAACTTGCGACAAATGCCCTTAAAAACTATTTTACGTCACGATAATGACGTCATAATGACGTCACAAAACTAAGAATTTCAAATGTCGATTTTCCCAAAAATAGGCGTTTTTCAGTGCAAATTTTCGGTATGAAGGACTCGAGATAGGAAAAAATGCTCCTCCTAGCGTGGAAAGTAAATTTAATGTACTTTTTAAAAATGTGGTCGAAAAGTTCTAAGCTCCCCCAGCATCTTTGAGATATATGCGATTGTTTAAAACACTTTGACACGAAAAATCCCAAAAATGGCAAAACTTGTGAAGCTAGTGGAGAGAGAACGGGACAACCCCAGAACTTCATCTTTGGATATGTTGTCGGTCATAGTTCCAATTGTGTTAATGAATGGGTCTCAGATAGCTTATCTGATTTTATGACGTAATTGTGACGTCATCAGTAATGCTAGGTAACGCGAATTTTTACGCGCGATTTGACGCCAAATTTCAATATCTGGGCACAGAAAAAGGGTGATATTTTTTCCCAAAACCAAAAAGGATTTGGTTGTGATGGTCCGCGGCGGTTTTAACTTTAAGGCGCTCTCCACTGCAAAACCCATGATATGAGAAAGAACGCGACGGTCAAAACTGCCGCAACGGCACTTTTTCGATGCATTTAGGTTAGGTGAATGCTGTAAGTGTATATTTTATAAGTGACGTTGCAGCAGTTTTAACCGTCGCGCTCCCTCTCATATCATGGGTTTTACAGTAAAGAACGCCTTAAAACAGCCGCGGACCATCACAACCAAATCCTTTTTGGTTTTGGGAAAAAATATTTATATACTTACTTATATACTTATAGCTGATAATTTAGGACCAAATTTGAATCGCTGAGATATCGAGAACCACAAATGGTAGAGCCTTGATCGAGGGCGGGGTTTTTTCAGCTAAGATGAAATTGTGGCTTAAGCTATGTAGGAAGTTTCGCGGATCGATTTTTTTGCTGTTATGACGTCATCAAAATCGATAAAATCGCGATTTTTAGCGAAAAACGTAATTTTGGACCACTTTGAAGCACTGTATCTGAAAAGTTTTCTACCGCGTCATGTTTTCCCGACTTATGTAGCATCTATACCTCGAGATTTAGCCACAAAAGAAGTTTCATGGTGATTGGTGAAAAAAATGAGGTCGTGGGGGCCTCCAAAAATCGAGGATCTTTACTAGGCCAAAATATGGTGACTTTGAGCATCTATATCTCAGCTCACCAACATTGCTCCATCTTTTTCCAGGCGTATCAATGTTATTTCTTAGTCAAATATCAAGGGTAAAAAGTTTCAAGTCTTCCCGATTTAAGGGGAAGGTGTGGTGGCCCCCTCAAAAACGTAAATTTGAGCCGCGCGAAAAAGTCGAAAATTTGGCTAAGTCCAATTTCAGGCCGAGTTTCAAAAGTGCAGGGCTGTTGTGCTACATGATAGTGACTGAATCAACATTTTGATCTACTTGGTACTTGAATATAACAAGAAATGGCCTATGGAAATGAAGTGCACGTGAGTTCACGTGGACGTTTTGTAGAAATTAGGCAAATTTGAAATTTGAGTCTTAAGACCGAATTTTCGACTTGATTTGATTGAAAAAAGTCACAATGCAATAGACAAAAACCTCTTACAATTAAAAGGCGGCGCCCCTGTGACTCTGTGAGGGGGTTGCTATGACGACCGCTTGCGGTTTTGTCTGAGGTTTATACATCATTTTTTCAAAAAGGTTATAATGCCAATCTTTTCACATAAAAAGTTAGTTTGGACATCTGTGGTGACCAAAAAACTTTTTTGAACATGATATTACCTTATTTGTGGCAACTGTGAGGTTAAATATGAGGCTGATTTGAGCAAAAAATGCCTTATTTCACAGCTTTTGGCCATTTAATGCATCAAAGGAGTGTTTTAGTCCTCCAAAAGTATTTTTTCTTGATCAGGAGGTCAAAATCCACCTTTTAGGTCAAAATTTAGGAATTTGTGACCTTGCGTTGTCGATTTGAGGCTAACACAAAATCCAATTTTGATAAAAACATGGGAAGGAAGACACTTATCCTCACCTGAGATCTGCCAACAAATCCTTATGAGTTAAATTTTGATTTGAGGTGATCTTAGACAGTTTCAGCTTCATTTTTGGTATCAAGAATATGTCTTTACTTGCTTTTGTTGCTGTTTTGAGGCTAAATTTTGTCGCGACATCTCAAAAACCTGGATTTTACTGTTTTTAGCCACTTCAAACATCAAAGAAGTGTTTGAGTCCTCCCAAAGTCATCA
>WFMF01000603.1:0-93095 GCA_011033025.1 Beroe forskalii | reverse complement strand
TGGAGGTGTATCTGGTCATAAGTTATGCGCCTGAAACCACTGAACCATTGATATTCACCAGTTTTCCTTTGTTTTCCTGTAAAATCTAAAAAAACTATTTTACCTCTAAGAAAGGTGATCCAGGCGTGTCTTCATTTCTGAGGCACCCAAAATCCAAAAAATGTGTCTTTTGACTGATAGAGCTGAAACTTTGCACGCCATTCACTTTATTTCTCTGATTTTCAAGGTGCTTTCACCTTTTTTCATTACAAGTTTATAATAATATGTCATCGAATTCAGGGGAGCAAGATCAAGCACTAGCGTGCCATGAGCAGTGTGTCGCTTTAGCGCAGGAGATGGATAATAAGGTAGCAGAGGCACTTGAATATGGTATGTTGTATCATGCTCACCTGTGAACTTACCTTTCAAAAGCATTTTTCGTCCTGATACTCACCACATTTTTCCCCACCAAATCAAAGTTTTATGCTTTTTGCAGCCCGCTTGCTTCGCGCGCAAACTGTCCTTTGAGGGCAAATATTATCCATCATATTCAATATTTATAATTTGAATGAATGTGGACTCTGGAGGCTAGTTAGTATGCAGAAATCCTGATGCTCTGACATAATATAAAGAGATGAAGGTAAGCCCAACAGTTTTGAGCAGGGGTCTGAGGCAGCAGCCCCCAGTGAGGCAGACGTTTCAAGTAGATATTTAAAAAAATTTACTGCCGATTTTTTCACCATGAAAAAGTGGAAAACCCACTTTGTCACCGAGGAGGGGGGAAACTCCTTCCTACTGGGAAGTGAGAAGATTCTTCAATACAGTCAAGACTTTTAATAAAAGTCTTTCATTTATATTCAACATACTGAAATCATCGAATTGGTTTATGTGAGTGAGTTATTCAGGGCAATAATTATGTCAAATATAGCTGAAAAAACTTAACAATGACAATTTTTCCCTTGTTTGAGAAGAATCTTCACATAGTTTGATTGCTCAACAACGTCTATTATTAATATTCAACAAATCAGATCCATGAATAGATTTACATATTTGTGAGAGGGGAGAGAGAAAAGAGAGAAAATTAAAGGTCACAATTTTTAGAATGTAAGAATAGTTGCTTGCAGACTTGCAGAATCAGTTGGTCACGCATTCTAAGTATTAAGACCTCCAAAACTGTTGGCAAGTGTCGTTGTAACCCCTGCTGAATTGAGTGTGGTCAGTCCATATTGTCAAATCAATTTTTAGTTCGTAACCAACGTAACTTAACCTCACGCAGTCCGAAACAACGTTATTATAACTTGGAACTAACAACATTGATGTATTTTTTATTTCTACAACTCATTGACGTGAACTCACGTGCTGAAATACAGCAACCGTGTCAATTTCACGTGCATTGATCGTATTTGAACTTTTTTAAATGTAACCAAGTCGAAAATCGCGTGTAAAATCAATCTCTTCAAATCCCATAATTTCTACAAAACGTCAACGTTAACTCTCGTGCTTCACGAGTCCAACGTATATTTCTTATCCATATTCACGGCGAGATAAAGAGAAACCATTATTACTTTTAGTTCACCATCGTATCACTGAGTAGGACTACAGTACAAATTTTCGTCATAGATGTAATTTCAAGCATTTTGCAGCTCCATATCTGCTTATGTCCAAAAATTTTCAGCCGATCACCCTCAAACCCGTTTTATAGCTAAATCTGGAGGTCTAAAAGCAACATATTGAAGTTAGAGATGAGTTAGAGCCAAACTTCAAAGTAGCACAAAATAGCGTTTTATATTTATTATCGCAAAATACGTAACTATCTTAGTGGTTTTACGCGATTTTGATGACGTCATCACAGCACCAAAATAGGATCAAACAAACTTCCCATAAAGTATATTATACAATTCTGCCTTAGTACAACATACTATGGCCGGTCTCATCTCAAGATGAGTTCTTGATATCTCACTCGTTAAAGTTTTGGACTAAAACTTCGAATTAAAAAATCGTGATAGCCCAATAATCCATTTGATTTTCTGAAAGCTCGAACAAGTTTAAAAACAGACGTCACCAGAACTTTTCTTATAGCCTATTACATATTCCTATCTTTGAATCCAAAAACCCTGAACTGTCAGTGATACTTCAGGATTTCAGGATTGTGGCAAACATACATCAAATAGTTGTCTGTGGCTTGTCGGACAAGTGTTGGTGATAGGTTATAATTTCGAAAAATGAAATGAAAAATTTTTCATTTCATTTTTTCGAAATTCCTTCAACTTTTTATTATATGTTTAGGTCGTATGAAAGTATACCAATGACCCCCTACTGACCCCCTAATGAACCCCTGCTGACCCCCTACTGACCCCCTAGTGAACCCCTGGTGAGCCCCTACTGACCCCCTACTGACCCCCTATTGAACCCCTGGTGAAACCCTACTGACCCCCTGGTGAACCTCTACTGACCACTTTCTGATCATCTTCAGCAGGGGTTCAGTAGGGGGTCATTGTTATACTTTCATATGACCTATGTTTATATGTATATAGACCACATCTCACAGATCTACATTCTACATCATGGTTATAAGGATTTTCTTTGCTGTTGGAATATTTTGTTTCCCCGTCACATCCACCAAAGGATATCAAACTGAAAGTTTCCAAACAGTCAATCTTCATCCGAAGGACATCAAACCACTTCAAGGTTTAGGAGTGAAACAGTGCGTATTTGTTGTAGTGAAGGGATACATTAAAGAGCGATGCCTCCTGGATGATAATCATTGGTACTTCAAGTGTCCTTTCTCTGACCAGTTTTACATTGTGAGTCATACGAGATGTGGCCGGCAAGAGTTTTCCTACATCTGTCCTGATGACCCCTCCTTTTACCAGTCTTGCGGGCATGATCCCTGCCAAAAAAACAACATTGTGATAAATCCGGGTGAGGGGGTTTGTGGGGAAATATTGTGTTCTGGAAAACTAAATGCCGTTCTGAGTTATGACCAATCGCTCAACGTGAATACTACGTTGTTAGGTGCACCCCCATTTAATCTTTGGAGATGCAATGGTGTGGAGGATTGCGACAATTCGTTGAATGGTTCTGCAGTGGATGAGAATCAGTGTGATGGTCATACAGATAGCAGGTTATTTCACTGCGGGCCATGTCCTGGCAAACTCACTGATGACAGGAAAATCTCGAGAAAATTGCTTTGCGACAAGGTGTGCGATTGTGACAACTGTTTTGATGAAGCCAGGTGTACTGTCGGTAACATGACAAGTTTCGGAATTATCTGTTTAATTAGACGAAACATCCTTCTGCCAGGACGGAGCTGTATTGATTTTCATGGGTGGATTGATTACGTACAACCGAGATACATCTGTGATGGCCTGGTACACTGTAGAAACAGAATGGATGAAATTGGATGTGATCCAAATGATGTGTGTCAGGCAGCATATCCCCTCTACAACAACCAGCTTTCGGGTAATGACACTGTGTACAGAAGGATGCTGCATCCCAAAAACAAGTGCTCGAATCCACATAAGCATGGGGCACTCATGAAGCTCCGTGTGTGTCTCGATTATCGGGACCAGATGAACTGCACAAACTCAACCATAAGTCCTCTCATTTGCGAAGTGAATGGTTATCTTACCACCCTTTCCGAGCATGTTATCTGTAAGGGCTATAACCTGTGTGACGACAACAGTGATGGCACGTGCATCACTTTCAGTAGGCAGTGTGTGATTCATAAGCACCAAATGTGTGACGGAGTTAAGGACTGTCAAGATTTCTCTGATGAAAAAGCATCGTTATGCGAGAAATTCTTACAATCAGAAATATCTTGTGTGCGAAGATTCTCATATACAAATGAAAATCTGTCAATTCCTACTTCATGGGTCAGAGATGGCATAGCAGACTGCTTGAACAAACTTGATGAAGATTCTAGTATCTGGTTCAAGGTCTGTGGTACTGGAGATCAAGTCCTTTACTCCTACGAGAGAAAAAATTCCTGCTCTAAGGTGCCATTGCTCAAGTGTCCAAAATCAGGAAATAACATGGCTATCACTAACCTTTGTAAAGATTTTTCAAACTGTGATCAAATTTTATGCAAGAAATCAAGACGAAGTTATGAAACTTCTTACCAAATGAAAATATCAAACGATCTCAAAATATCTGGTGGTCTCAAAATATCCGCTGATTTCAAAAGAACCTTCTTTTGCTATCCTGGCCTCAGGAGCCTCGAAAACTTCATTGGAAAGTGTGTGATGACACTGATAAATAGAAAGTCTGCAATATATGGTGTTGAAAGATTCGACGTTCTTTTGAGCCCAAATTATGCAAAACAACTCAAATGCCGGAGCATATTTGGGGAGCTTTACCTTCTGCTTTCATGCACAAATCTCTGTAGTGATTTTGTGGCATGCCCACTGAAACTTATAAAACCCAGTTCTTGTTTTTCCAGCCAATCCAGGGTTCTCACCATAACAGAAAAAAGGGAACTAACTGTAGCCTTCAAGTTCCATGATGGATCATTCAAACAAGACGCTTTTGAATGTGAAAATAGTGTTTGTATAGGTTTTGATAAAGTTTGTAACATGAAGGACGACTGTGGTGATTCGTCAGATGAAAGTAACTGCTACAACAACTTCAAATGCCTTGATTCAGGAGAATACATTCCTGTAGGTAAAAAGTGTGATGGGGCATTCGACTGTTTGGACTACAGCGATGAGTGCAATAACTTTTGTGACAACCAAGTCAAGATATTCAGAAACCGAGCATTATTTCATTTGGCATACATTTTTGGACTGTCTGCAACATTTTTAAACTTGTGGGTGATTATCAGAGGCTTGAAGAATTATTCTGACCTAAAGACAGCCACTGCAAAAATAAATGAAGCTTTTGTATTGGTAGTGTCCTCTGGAGATCTTTTACAAGGTGTCTTTGTCGTTTCAGTTGCCGTTTCTGACAAATATTTCAACAAGAGTACTTGTAAAACTCAATTTGAGTGGGTTACAAGTGACCTTTGCACAGCTTTGGGGATCATATCAACAATAGGATCGTTGGTGTCTCTTTATTCAATGTCTATACTGAGTGTATTCCGAGCTATTAAAACGAGATCAATAAAAAGATCGCAGGAAAGTTTATCAACAAAACAACGAATAATATTATCAGGGGGAATATTTGGGATTTACATTTTAGCTGGCTTGGTTGCTATTGCACCAATATCTAAATATCTTGAGTCATACTTCATTCAATCATTAACATATGACAACAATCCTCTATTTGTCGGAAGTTTGGATAAAGACCGGCATGTTTCGATTGTTGAGGCCTATTATGGGAGACTGCCAAAGCTGGAAATTACATGGAAATCTATTGGCCGCTTAGTAGGAGATATGTTTGTCAGGGGAAAAATAGTTGGTGAAAGAATAAGTTTCTATGGAAGTAACGGCTTTTGTTTGTTTGACTACTTTGTTGATACTAAAAATCCCCAGATCTGGGTTTCTGCGACAGTCATCATAAGTAACATTGTCTGTGTGTCCATCATAACAATTAGCTACACTTTCCTCAACTTGTTGACGGCCAAAAGTTCTAAAGTTGCAGGCAAAAATAACAAATCTGTGGTGGCAAGAAACAAAACCATCCAGCGGAAAATAACCATTCTCATTATCACAGATGTGCTTTCCTGGGTGTCATTTTTCATCGTGTGGCTGATTCACATCTCGAAAGCATTCAGTACTGTGTCCAGCTGGTATTCTCTTTTCAGTATTATCATTCTACCAGCAAACTCTATCATTAACCCTCTTTTAATTCTGGAGGATTACTTTTTAGATTTTTTGAAATTCCTTCTAAAATCATTCATGAAATTTTTACAATTTTTTGACAAGTCAAATGAAGTTGAGATGCAGGATGTTGATCCAAATGTACAGTCTACCATCACACATCTAGGAAAAGATGTAATTCATATTACTGAGGCATTGTGAGATTTACATTGTAGAAGCTTAGATTAATAGACTGGTATAACGACTCTGGATCGGTGCTGTAGGACATTTGCCATTAACAATGAGTCTTCCTATCTCTTCATGGATTTATTAAAAATGTACCTGTGTACCGTTTTTGATAAAGAGCATCGTAGAAATAAATCAACTAAGGGTTTTGATGATGAAAAAATATCTGAGAGCTTCAAGGATTTCTTCCATGATAAAGTTCATAGGATTTATTCAGGAATTGATTCCCTACAATGCATATCTGACTGTACAAAGACTTGATCTGACTCTGATGAATCACTTACTCCAGATGTTGATGTAGCAGCATCATATTTCAAGCGTCTATTATCTTCCCAAGTTAAAGAAGTTATCCTATCTATGGAAGTGAAAAGCTGCTTACTTGATCCAATTCCAACCTGGGTATTCAAATCTTGTCCCAAGGAACTTCTACCTTTGGTTACATTAATAGTAAATATGTCTTTGCAAAGTGGTCAGTCGTTTCCAGAAGAACTCAAAAATACTTTTGTTAAGTTGTTCAACCAGTGTTTAAGAAGTACAATCTACATTCTAATAGCTCAGGCAATTATCGTCCATTGAGCAACTTATCATTTCTTTCATAAGTCATTGAGAAATGTTTTCACATACAAATCTCAGAATACCTTGATAACATGTGCATTAACAATATCAGTCCTGACTATTCATCAGATATGTTATCTCTCAGACATCAAAATCAGCACAGTGTAAGGCATGATAATGACTTTTTCCTACTCAAGGAAGCTAGTGAGCCAAGTTTTGAACAAGAGCTTTCAGTTTTAGTGCACCAAAAGTGTCGTACAGGCTGCCTTGCAAAATCAGATGTAAACCTAATTTTGACAATTTCAAAGTTCCATTGAAAACTTATTTTTATCGCTGTGCATTTGGTGGTCAATAAGATGAGACAATTTTGACCTTTTAGCCTCTTCTTTAGTTTTAGGATACCTACTTTTCAAGACTGTTTACAAAGGTTATTTGGTAGGCTTCCGCTTTGACGCTTCGTTACTAAGAGCTTGCTCCATCAGTCGATCATGGTTTAGCAGAACATAATAAGTTCATTCTTTTAATTATTGTCATCAAGTTTGTTTGCTGTGGAATTCATATTTCATTTGAAATTTTATTCGTTAATTCAAACTTGTGTTTCATTTGTTTACGAGAAAACCCGATTTTTTCCATTTAATTCGATGTTAAATCAATTGGACGTATGGTCAATTGGACGAATTATAGAATCGAAATTTTGAAAAGTTTAACATTTTGTAGCACTTTAATGGTTATCTCATTAATAACAATAAGTTCTAATTTTACTCTCATTGGCAAGCTTACATCTTCATTATCATAATAACTAAACTTAATTCTGCATTTCTCTCATCTCTCAACTTAACTGGAAGTAAAGACTACCAATGGCAATATCCCAGGCAATATCGGGTGTCTGTACCTGGCACAAGGCCAGCACTCCCAAGCATTAGAATACCACGAGCGACATCTGAATGTGGCGCAGGAGCTCGGGGACATGTCGCTGCAAACCAAGGCTTACTTCAACCTGGCGGCTCTTTACCAGCAGCTACAGGACTACTCAGAGGCCCTCAAGTGCTATCAGGTGCTATACCATTCGTTCCTCCTGGTCTGAGAGTGTCCATCTGAGGGGATTTATTTATTTCTTCTGTTAGTCTGTTGTATCACATTGAGAAACCAGCAGCGCCTATTGTACAGGAGATTCTCACATTTGCGGTTAAGATGCGGCACCGAGAGACGGAGATGAAGGCGTACGCTGGCTTGGGAGCGTGCACCAGACAAATCGGAGAACTGAAGAGCTCCCTCAACTACTACCAGCAGTACCTCAGCATCGCTCTCAAAATACCGGACAAAAAGGCCGCCAGCAAGGCTTACTGCTGCATAGGTGAGTTGGTTCACAGTCTGGAGAATCATACAAATATCAAAACATGTTGAAAATTCAAAATTTGAGGCGTTTCATTTTAACTTTCATTATTTTTATGTTTGCACACTGTTAATTCTTGTGACATTTGTTTTCTTCAGGCAACGTAAACCAGTCACTGGGCTGCCTGGAAGAAGCCCTGCAAGCTCACAAGAGTCACTTGATAAAAGTCCTGGAACTGCGAGACAGAGTAGCAGAGGGGAGGGCGTATGGCAACCTGGGAAACGTGCACTGTGCCATGGGGCACTTCACACGCGCAGTTAAACTGCATGAGCAGGTAAAACATGCACACGCAGTTATTCTAGTGACAAGAAGTCAAACAGTTGTCCAGTAGTCAAGTAGACGAACAGTGGCAGGTTCTCGCACGGGTTTTCAGTCTCCTATATACTGGGCCTCATGCATGGTGCATTGGTGCTTTGCGATAATTTTATCTTATCTATACTTTCTTCGACTAACCGATAACCAATGCCGCTTCAGGCGCTGGCTATCGCAGTTGAGGAAGGGGACACGCTGAGTCAGGCATCCACTAACGGTAACTTGGGGATAGCCTACCAAGGCCTGGGGGAGTTGGAGCGGGCTCTTTACCACCTGGACGCCCACCTCACCATAGCCCGGGAGCTCCACAACCAGGACGCTCAGGTGAAAGCTCTCTCCAACCTCGGGAACTTCCACGCCAACAAACAAGACTTCGACACGGCCCACGATCTGCTGCAAGAACAGCTCGACATCTGCAAAAGCAAAGGTAAGACACCTAGACATTTGAATGGCGAGTGGTAAATAACGAGTGGTAAGAAATGTTAGGCGTTGGCGCCTGCTGTCAAGTGCATCTGAATGTAAGCCAAACTCCAGTGAACCACAACATGAGACAACCCAATATTTGAACTTTTGAAGGATTCTGGGACTTAGGTATG
This sequence comes from Beroe forskalii, assembly GCA_011033025.1. NCBI lineage: Eukaryota > Metazoa > Ctenophora > Nuda > Beroida > Beroidae > Beroe > Beroe forskalii. Next base: position 84,276 of record WFMF01000603.1, on the reverse strand, counting down.
TGAGGTCTCAAATTTGTGTTTTTTCGGGGCTCTCAATTGACTTTCTTTTTCTTGAAGGTTTCACTTTTATTCCAACAGCCGTACGGCCAATGGCAGGAATCGAAGGATTCAAGTGTTATCAAGCCAGTGGCGGTTAATAAGGAAGTGTAATCCATACTTTATTCGCCCGAGACTTCGCTGCAATGGGCAGCTCCTCCTCCCTCCCGCTTCGGGTATAGGACACTACGGCACAGGACTCTAGGGCACTGGACTCTACGGCACAGGTCACTACGGCACAGGACTCGTGGGCACACTTTTCAGTTTTGGGGGGACGCTGCGGCACACTTTGGTTTTAGGGTGGACTCTGCGGCACATACAATTTAAGCACCACTTGTTAAGAAATGAATATCTCTTACTAACAACGACTTAGTCGTGAAACTGAACCTCATTACCCAATGATAAGCAGATCAAATAGGCCAGCCGGAAGACCACCATGATGGTTTCAGGAGCGAAGTATCTCAGGGCACCCAGGGCTTGGAAGCACTCCGTGTAGGTTGAAGTATCCTTGTGGTGAGGACAATGTAGACACAAGGGGAGACCCAGAAAGCACCGTTGGGGTTCAGGATTTCAACATGTGTTTTCAGGACTTGGAAGAAGAGTTGAGGACAGGAGTTGAGGTTCCGTCAATGTACCAGGTCAAGCTCTCCTCCGGGATGTCAAGCCTACTGTTGGTAGCCAGGATGATGATCCGCTTCTTCTCGTCGTTGTTGTCGAATTTCAGCATCAGGTCACCAGCAAGGGAAGTATACAGTCATCATTCTCAATCTCCAGCTCCGCAAGGCAGGTGGGGGCTCTAGGACGATGCCTGATGCGTTGAGCTCTCTTCTTGGTAGCTTCCTCACTAGGAAGTCTTGCCCTGGTGTTGTGCGAGATTGAGTCAGTGGTGGAGCAGTGGATGAGGTAAGGAGCAGTTTGGGTGTTCTCCGCCATATCAGCAATGTTGGACTTGGAATCTGTATAGAGCCTTCCAATGCAGCGATAGTTCATCTTCAAGCACCTCCAAGCCTGTCTGCCATCCAAAGTAGCGGAGTCTAAGGTGAATGAGGTTCTGAGATCCAGCTGTCCGCCCCCTCACTATCTTGACTTCTTCGTTGTTGAACATTGATAGGATCCTACAGAGGCATCTCTCATACAATCTGGTTTGTTTCGTCAGATGCTTGGAGTTCATGCAATCAAGTCATAACTGTTCTTCTCATGCTCTCATGGGAACGGAAGTCCGATGAGTCCCGGAATCCTAATGAGGAATTCACAAGCAGTATCTACCGTACGTTCCTTATCTCTAATCCTAATAATGTCAGCTAACAAGCAGTATCTACCGTATGTTCTGATCTCCGATGAGGGGTATCTGTGTTTGAGGACAAATGTCCCTACTCCATTACCCTAAATGCAACCGTGCCGCAGAGTGTGCCGCAGAGTCCACTCAAAAACCAAAGTGTGCCGCAGCGTCCCCCCAAAACTGAAAAGTGTGCCCACGAGTCCTGTGCCGTAGGGTCCTGTGCCGTAGGGTCCAGTGCCCTAGAGTCCTGTGCCGTAGTGTCCGAACACCCAGTTTTCTGTACGCTCGGCTGAGTGAACCCTCAGGCTGCATAGACTCGAGATAAATCTCTCACTCTTAGCTCAGTAGCGCTGGCCAGGATTCGAACTCAGGATCTCTTCCATCCTGTGCTCAAATCGATACCACTACACCACTGACCACTATATATTAGAGTGAGTGTATATTATATAGAGTGAGTGTATATTGTATAATTATATCATATAATTATACAATATACATATGGACTGCTGCTGAGGGGCGGTCAGAGGACTCCTGCCTTGCACTGGTATTCTATCTAAAATATGGTCCTGTAATTTACCTGCTGCTTTGTGCGATAAACAGTAAACTACAACCCAATTCACTTTCGGAGTGAGTTTTGGAGAATATTATTTTCCTATTTTGAAACGCAAGGAACTATTTTTCTTGGGTCTTCAAAGCTGGGCAAGAAAGGTCATCTATAGCATATGTCCCGCTTAGCGTTTTAGCCCTTGGCTGGCACCATGATGGTCCTCTGTTTATGAACTGCTGAGGGCGGTCAGAGGACTGCCGCCTTGCACTAGAATTCTACCTAAAATAAACTTTGGTTTCCCCCGTATCAATTTGGGCTCCCCCATACTAACATTGGGCTCCCTCTACTAACATTGTGTGAAAAACAACTAGCTACCCACTAGCTACCCACTTTTTGCTTAATCTCTTAATGTACGATGGGAATTTTCCAATTTTTACTTTGGATGGAAAGAATTGATTAGCAAAAAAAAGTTGACTTTGTTTCATAACTGAGAAACATGTTATACTAAACATAAATTATACAATGACTAGCAGGCCCGTTGGGCCTGCAAGCACAAAGCTCACTCGGCGCTGCTACGCAGCACCTCGTTCGCAAATTTTAGACATGACCATTCAAATTGATTGTACACTTTTTTTAAACCTTAAATTGCTCTTAACGGTTGATTTCACAACTGCAGTTACTACTGTTATCACCGAATAATTATATGAAAACAATCAATCTGAAATATCGTCCACGTTATTCAAGTTATGCCCATTCTCCATCTTGAGATCGTGAATTTGAAGTTTAGAAATCGTCAAATTTTCAAAAACTACAGCACAGCACTTAACAGTAGTAGCGTAATAGAAAGCACTCGCATAGAACTGATTATAATCTGCACGTGCAAAAAATTTTGTTTCCATAGTAGCGGCACCAATATGCACCATTAAGCCTTAATTTCTCTTGATATTTACTTGGCAAGCTCAAAAAAATTTACAGCGATGGGGAAAAAACGTGAAACTTCACTTTATATATAAAGATTCTAAATTACTTCCAAATTACACGAAAGTATTGTCCATCGGAGATCATTACATTATTATTATCACTTAAACGTTTTAAACTTGCTCCCTCAGAAATAGTTATGCATTATGGAAAAAATTTTGAAAATAGGTGTACTAAACAAAAATATCTAAAAAGTACTTTAAAATTAGTTATTAAAAGAATAGTCGGAATAGAATGCTTAATAAAACATGCTTATAACTAACTACTTATGGTAATAATCCCGATCATAACAACTAATAAACAAACTGAAACTATCAATAACCAGACAAAAGATACACCCTAAACGCCCCCTAAATGCACCCCTTCAGAACCAAGCGTGCACCTTTTAAAAATTGCCGCTGTATGTGCCCTAAATGCATTTAGAGGCCGCCAAGATATCGCCCTAAGTGTCCGCCCAGGTCATTCAGGATGCATTTAGGGGGGCTTGTCATTGACCGATTAAACATATTCAGCTAAATGTCCTTTTCTCAACGCTAATTAAATTCCATCTGAACCACTAAACCTTTAATCACTTGATGCTGATGCAGGTACAACCACAACATAGGAGTACTCGTCAACACAGACTTCAGTGTCTTCAATATCACAGCAGGCTCTATCCTCTCTTGCTTTGCCAGGGACATCGCCATTGGCAGTGTGACAGACAGCGCCCCATCTCTCACTTCCATCCGAATCAATCCCCAGGATAGCTCCTTCTTCTTCCGTGGGTGGGGAACTGCCCTCCCATAGCTCGAATGTGTAGCCCTTGTTTGGCTGGAGGAAGTAGTAGTCTGTATAGGTAATTGCGTCACCATCAAATGTGTGGTGTGCTTCACTGCCATTGCCTTTTCCCGGGAAGAGGTTATCACTTGAAAGAACCATCAGCACCAGGTAATCGAAGCCGTCTCCAATAGTTCCAACCTTCAGCAGGCCTTCAGAAGGTTTTCTGAGATCCGATACCGAGATTTTCTGGTAATTTTCATAACCAGACGCAATCAGGGCAGGTACAACCACAACATAGGAGTACTCGTCAACACAGACTTCAGTGTCTTCAATATCACAGCAGGCTCTATCCTCTCTTGCTTTGCCAGGGACATCGCCATTAGCAGTGTGACAGACAGCGCCCCATCTCTCACTTCCATCCGAATCAATCCCCAGGATAGCTCCTTCTTCTTCCGTGGGCGGGGAACTGCTATCCCACAGTGCGACAGTATATCCTTCGTTGGCAACTAGGAACTGATAATTGGTGTGACTGATGGCTTCGTCGTCATAAGTGTGGTAGGCCACGTCAGCATTACCTTTTCCTGGAAATAGATATCCGTTAGACAAGCGCATCATGACCAAGTAGTTAACTTCCGGCTCACCACTAACTGTTCCAACCTTGAACAGAGCATCAGGCGGGATTTGTCCATAACTGGGTACGGTGAAGTAATTGGCACGAGAGGCCATCAGGGCAGGTACAACCACAACATAGGAGTACTCGTCAACACAGACTTCAGTGTCTTCAATATCACAGCAGGCTCTATCCTCTCTTGCTTTGCCAGGAACATCGCCATTGGCAGTGTGACAGACAGCGCCCCATCTCTCACTTCCATCCGAATCAATCCCCAGAATAGCTCCTTCTTCTTCCGTGGGTGGAGAACTGCCCTCCCATAGCTCGAATGTGTAGCCCTTGTTTGGCTGGAGGAAGTAGTAGTCTGTGTAGGTGATTGCGTCACCATCAAATGTGTGGTGTGCTTCACTGCCATTGCCTTTTCCCGGGAAGAGGTTATCACTTTCAGAAAGAACCATCAGCACCAGGTAATCGAAGCCGTCTCCAATAGTTCCAACCTTCAGCAGGCCATCAGAAGGTTTTGTTACATCCGATACCGAGATTTTCTGGTAATTTTCTGCAAAACCAGACGCCATCAAGGCAACAGTGAGGAGGAGAAGAGTGGAGAAGGTACGCATGGTAGCCATGTCACTGCAAAGGGATTCAATCAATGGAAACTAGATGGGAGACATGAGCGATAAAATTGTTTAGAAATATTATGGTGATAATAGGATCCAAACTACAGCATTCGTATCTTGTGGGGGCCTGTATAACACATCGGTCGATCAAATTGAAATGGTCGATCGGTCAACCCCATTCGAACAACTGACGTGTTATACAGGCTCCAAATGATTAACTCGTGTAAATTAAGGTTATTGTTTCTTTGCTACCTAGTTTAGAAACATTCTGTGCAAAACACACCAGTCGATCAAATGAAATCGATCGATCGACCAATTTCATTCGATCAACTGATTATCATGCATGGTACAACTGCTGCAGGCAAATACTAATAGAATGATTCTCTTCTTCCATGGGGCTGGTTTATAAAGACGCACTCTGCGCTTCTCCGGAACGAATGGATTAATTGCCGTGTGGCACGTCACATCTCACATGCTACAGCTGTCATGATGTTCACGTTCTGTATAATAAGCTAATGAGCTAATGAGTGCTCTTTCATTGTGCAGAAGCCAGAATCTCACCAGTTTTCTATTCAATTATTTTTCCCAAAACCAAAAAGGATTTGCGTGTATTGGTCCGCGGCTGCTTTGTCGTTCTTTACTCTAAAACCTTTGATATGAGAAAGAACGTGACGGTTAAAACGGCCGCAAATTCACTTCCTGTGCCGAGATATTTTGTAACAAAAAAACCCTAGGGACTTGACGTTACGTCGCGGCCGTTTTAACCGTCGTGTTCTTTCTCATATCAAAGGTTTACGAGTAAAGAACGACAAAACTGCCGCGGAACAACACAACCATTAAAAAGGGGGTGGGGATAGGGGGTTCAAGCCAATTTTTTTGGAAAATACATTTTTTAGATAATGGTTGAACCAAAAGGTATACCCCGTGGGCCAATTTTTTGGCCGGGTGTGGTACCCCCAGACCCACTTGCGCCGCCGTGGCGCCGGCGCCAAAAGTGCGCCCAAAATAGGCGCATTTTGTCAAAAGCGACCTGGACGGGATCTGAGGTTTGCAATCGATAGATAATGGTCCCCTGAGTTACCATAAAAAATTGAAGTCGATATCTCAAAATATGGCCGTGTTATGGCCAAAAAACGTATGCCCATGTATGGGCATATGCGCGTCGCGCAAGCCTATTTTGGCCACTAATTTGGCAAAATATCAATATTTTTGAATTAAAAGATAAACCAACTTTATTCGATGAATAGCGTTGGGTTTCGAATTCTCTGCAAGTTTGGGGTTGATCGATGCTAAAATGGCGATTTGAGGTCCAAAAATCCTCTAAAAAAAGAAAAAACTATAAAATCGCCATTTTCTCAGTTCGCGTTTTTTCCAAATTGAACTTTACTCAAATGCTTATAACTTCTGCCGTGATTGATATGTTTGCACAATTCTTGTTAACGTGAAACTAGACAAAAGTTCCCAGAAACAAATAGAGCCGGATTTATTATTTAGGCCTCCAAAAATTTTTGGCGCCAAGGGCGCCGAAATTTTGGCAAAAATTTGACATTCCTCAGATCCCGTGCGCCAGGTGTGAGGGTACCAAACCCAGCCAAAAGTTGGACCACGGGGTGTACCTTTTGGGTCGATCATTTTCTCAGAAACGTGTTTTCCAAAAGATTTGCCTTGAACCCCCTACATTGAACCAAATACTTTTTGGTTTTGGGAAAATCTATCTATATAATGGTATAATTTATATTGTCGCACGAAGTATCAACTATCAGTAAAGTATAGAAATCCCAATGACTAATGAGTGAGATTCTGTGTAATGGGAGGGCACTTAAAACATTAAATTATGCAGAACGTCAAAAATGACAGCTGTGGCAGGGGGGAGATATCCTGTGTTGCCCGATATGCTATTTCCGGCAGCCCATCTCATGACGCGTAAGCCATACCTTCTGGAGAAACGCAGCGTAAACTGAGTTGTTTTAAATTTAAGTATCTAGGAGCTGGCAAGCCCCCCCCGCAGCAGTTTGCAAGCCCAGGGCCCGATGGCGAGTATTCTACGGCTATCCTAACAGTACACGAGCCTCCAAGCATCGGGAGTGAGTTTATGTAGCTTTGCTTGCCAGCCCCCAACTATATGGTTTTTATGGACTCGCCATATTTCACGTTGAAATTTGGCACAAAAGTTGATATACCACATGTTTCGTGGTCAAAAGTGCATCTGTCAAAATTTCAGATCAATCAGGTTAAAATGGCTGAGTTATTACAACTTTAAATCGCCAAAATTGAGGGTGTTGTTGTTGAAAAGGGTTACCATTCAGTGAATGGTAAACCGCTGCGGGGGGCTTGCCAGCTCCTAGATACTTAAATTTTAAAAAATACTATCGGTTTACGCTGCGTTTACGCTGCGTTTCTCCAGAAGGTATGGCGTACGCGTCATGAGATGGGCTGCCCAAAATAGCATATCGGGCAACACAGGATATCTCCCCCCTGCCACAGCTGTCATTTTTAACGTTCTGAATAATTTAATGTTTTAAGTGCTCTCCCATTACACAGAATCTCACTCATTAGTCATTGGGATTTCTATACTAAACTAATACTTCGTGCGACAATATAAATTATTGAAAAAGAACATACCAAACCATTCTTTAATGAACATAACATTTTAACTGTCCGCAATCTGTATAATTATAATGTTCTACTCAGTATCAGCATTATCCTTAAATTCCGTAAGCAAATAGTTCTCCTACACTTCAAAGTATCACGCCGGAAACCTACTCTCATTAAAGCGCCCATACAAGTTGACTCATTTATCTTTAGGGCTAGTACCGGGTGGGCCAAAAAGAACGTTAAAAACACCTTCCGTACCTTACCTGAAGCTAGTTGGCATTAGCCTTTTGAAGAATACAATTAAATGTCTCGTTAATAGAAGACACAATACTGGAAGTGAGGAGGAATGGTTCCCAGAAGTAAATTTAAGATCACTGACTCATCATGAGAATACGTCGTTATCACGTGCCAGGGCTTATCCATGATTGTCTATTCTCGACAGAGTTACCTTGCACACATGCTGTGGTCTTTACTCTTGCTGCAAGGGTTCAAGGTTCTATAGGTAGCAGGTAATTGAGACCAAAGTTTTAGTAGTGGGTGATAACATGGACTCAGCCACAACACATTTCACTCCAGCTAGCACTTTACCACTCGTTATACACCACGCCACTCGCGATCTAATTCCAAGTCTCTAGTAGGTGTCTAATGAAATCGACAGATGGGGCACTTGATTATAGCCCCACGATTTCTCTCCAAATTCAGTGATTTGCTCCCATGCTCAGGCGATGTGGAAAGTGAGAGTAAGTCCCTGATGAGTATCGGAGTCCTGTACAAGTTGGAAGGGAAGATGGACCTCTCTGTGAAGAGTGCCCGGGAAGCTGTCGCGGTGTCTGGCAAAGTCCCAAAACTACTCGTCAAGAACTTGGTGTCTCTTGCCAAAATCCTAACAGTTAACGGTAATACTAGACTTTTATGTGCTCTTCTTGATTCATTACTATATGACTATGAAATTATTAAAATAATTTACAAATTTACAAAGTAATCAGTGAGTCAACAAGTCAGACTCAGTACAACAGTGGTCGACTGGGAGCCTGGCCCCGGTATGGCCTAGATTCCTGTTATTTAACTGATTATAAATGGTGGTAAAACTACCTGCTTTTCTAACTTGAAAGTTCAGCACACTCCATTAAAGCAGTTTACTCTCAGGTCAGTACAGCGCTGCACGTGCGACACTGCAACGCGCGCACGACACCCTCACAGAGGAGCATCCCGGTGGTTACCATGGCGACGGGCAGCACTGCGAGGTGCTGAGTGAGTTGGGGGACGCGCACTTGAGGTGTGGGTACGTGGGGGCTGCCCTCACTCTCTTCTCCAGTCTCTCAGACATGGCACAGGAACAGCAGTTACCCCTTTACGAGAGTAAGTGATAGGGTTCACCAATCATAGTGCCATAACAGTAACACGATCATAATCATATGAACACAATCTAGATTCTATTTCTAGTCATTCGTCAAGATCAGTTTGCCACTCTGTTGATGATTTAAGATTTCTTTATTTTGTCTCAAAAATTGAAAAAATAAACCCCCCTAACACATCCATCTCCACTCACCAGTGAAAGCAACTTCCGGTCAAGGGAGAGTTAGCTTGACGTGCGGCCTCTTCTCTCGGGCCAAGGATCAATTTGAAGCAGCCATCTCGCTATGCCGTGACAAAGCCTTGCAAAGAGAAGAGATGGTGGTGGAAGTGAGCCTCAGCCGAGTGCTGTGTGCCCTGGGGGAGTATGAGGATGCGCACTCCGTCCTGGTGACCGCCAGGGAACTCCTGGCCCCGCGGGAACACCCGTCCCAGGACCACAAGAACCTGGAGGGGGAGTTGGCAGCAGGGCTGGGGCAGCTCAGCATGGCTAAGGGGGACTACAGCGACGCCCTCCACCACTTCCAGACACAGCGGCGCCTCCTGGCCGGGGAGGAGCAGGTCAGGGAAAGTGTGAACATGGTGAAGTGCTTGTGGTTGCTGGGAGACAGGCACCGCGCCTACCAGTTGCTGGACAGCCTGGATCCGGCTAACCAGAGGACGAGTTTCCTGGAAACCCGTGCCTTGCTGTGTCGGAGTGTGGGCCGCCTGCAGGACGCAGTACATTACCAGGAGCTACGAGTAGACCTAGCAAGGCGAGGGGGAGACAGAGAGTTGGAGATGGCCGGGCTCTGCGACCTAGCTGACGCCTACCTTCTGGAGGGACACTGCGATCAGGCACTGGTGCACTTCGACCAGGCCCTCCTCATATCACGCGACATAGGCCACGTTCTGGGGGAATGCACGGCTCTGGTGGGACTCGCAATGTGTTACTACCACATGTCAGAGTACGACACGTGTTTGGAGCGGTGCCAGGACGTCGCAGAGCGTTGTCAAGGGAAGTGCAGCTCGGTGGAGGTCACGTGCAACATGCACCTCACCAGTGCACGTGCTCACCTAGCGCTGGGAGATGCGGACTCTAGTGTCAAACACTCGCGGTTATGCACCGAACTCGCTACCTTCCACCCCCTCCTCCTAGCCTCATCTACTGCTGTCTTGGGACAGGGCCTCCTCCTCCTGGGGGACAAAGTGTCGGCCCGGGAAGCCATCCTATCGTCCTGCTCCCAGTTCGAGATCCTGCTGCTCCAGAAGAACCTGGACTTTGTGTACGAGGGCGTGACCGGGGTCCAGGAGACATCCTACGCCTCGTTAGTAGAGGAGGAGAGGGAGAAGTTGTGGGTGCAGGAACGAGTGTTGAGGTGGGAGAGGGCGAGGTATGTGCCCCTCTCCTCCCCCTTCCCGGCACACAACACGCTAGGGCTGGGGGATGTCGCCAGTGCCATGGGCACAGGAGGGAGTTGTGTGGTGATCAGGGTGGACAACAGTCTCCTTCACACCTGGCTCATACACGAGGCAAAACAGGTATTTCCTAATTCCTTGTGCTGGCAACAGTTGTGTTACATTTAAACATACTTATCTATGTTCCATTATTTCAGTGTTTCAATTTACTAACTAATCAACTTACTAACTTACTCACTAACTTGCTCACTAACTTTGATGCTAGAAACTGCTACCGTTTTCACAGAATTTACTGCTTCCCATAGGGATCAGCTGTGGACTACATCCGCTCAGAGATTCCAGACAAGGCAGAGACTCTGGCGTCTGAAGATGTGGGGCAAATCCTCCTGGGTTCTGTGATCAACGAGAGCAGAGCCACTGCCCTGTACATCGTAATGTCAGAGGAGGTTATATCTCATCAACTAGTGCAGTACCTCAGCCTTTTCACTGACATTTACTTCTCTTTCTGGTAAGTTGCTTCCGGGATGTTGAAGATAGAAATTTTGGCGGTACCTATAATATGTGGAAATCACCAAATTTCTTTACACATAAATATGTCTTGTAACTGTGAGGTAACTTTGTTTTTAATTTTTGCGCTTGAGCAAAATGGCAAAAATAAAATCGCGGGTCACCAAAACATTTTGTGGCCTCTGGAGACCCTATATGAGCTGATCCATTAGCCATAGAATTTTCAGGTGGGCATAAATTGTATTCGGGTGTAGAATATTCTTCACTTTTATGGAAAGTTAATCAACTTTTCTTAAATTCTTACATTGTGGTTGCGAAACTAAAGTATAATTATATTATTGTTTAAAATAGAATTTTACTTATTTGAAAATTTGATGAAATATCTATGAATTGGTTTCAAATATTTAGGATGGTTCAATTTCAAAGTTACGGTAATAATATTATGCAGTCTTATGACAAGAATTTACCACCATATTGCGCCATTGCGGTATTCTGACCCGGTCCCCTGTTTCAGTGGATGTTTAAACGACCTGGGAAGGTACGCTCAGGACCGCCCTGAAGCTATCCGGAGTCTGACACCCTGCGTGTTCCGAGGTCGCCATGACAACCCGCTGCGTGACCTGTGTGACGTGACCAGCAGGAGCGTGACGTCACTAGGGGAGATCTCACTATCCCACCTGTGCCACGTGTCTGCCGAGCAGCTGTCCCTCTCCGACTCCTACGACGCGGTGTTGGTGGGGGAGGTGCGGTGTGAGTGCGTGGTGCTGCACAACACGGGGTCCGCCCCCCTGGACCACCTCCACAGACTGAGTCTGTGTCTGCTGGCCACCGTGCGGTGTGTGGTGTTGTGCTGTGACGCAGTGTCCCGGGATTGGGTGGCTAACACCCACACCCACCTCAGAGAGGGGTTGTCTGTCTTCCAGAGTGTGGGGCGGTCTTCTCACCTCCTCCCAGACTCCACCTCAGTCATCTGCTACGGGTGTGACTGGTTACCTAGACAACCCAGTCACGTGTCCGGGGTGACTCTGTTACTGCGCTCTGCGGAGGAAGGAATGGCGGGCAGTGCGCTGCGAGCTACACTGGAGATCATAGACAAGATGGAGACGGGGTTCAACAGACCGGGTCCTCTGACAGTGCAGCAAGACATCCTGGAGCCCCTGGTGGGGTGGAGGGAGGTAGTGGGGAGTGTGGGTGGTGAGGTGGTGGGGGACAGTGTGTCTCTGAGGGGGGCTGTCACCCGGGAGGAAGTGAGGACTCTGATCACCTCCCTCCTCGACTGCGGAGAGGAGGTGACTGAGGAGATAGGGCGGTTACTGCGCGCCCCCCACACCCCAACTCTGGAGGGGGTGGTGGGGGTGCTGGAGCTGTACCTGGAGACGGAGGAGGCGCCCCTGCCCTTCCCTGCTGACAACCCCCATCTGGAGGTGCTGACAGCCCTGGGGCTGCACTCCTCGGGGGAGGTGGTGGGAGGTAACCTTCTCCTCTTCCTTGCTCAGGACACCTCACTCCTCAGACTGGAGGCTGCCCTCTTCGCTCTCAAGACACTCTTCCACATTGGGTCAGCTGAGTACCCCTACTACTCATCCCATGATGATGTGGAACCTATTGAGATATGAAACAGTGACGTACAGATCATACGTGATGAGAGAACATAGATATCTGTTGAACATGAAGATGTGACCGAATTTCAATACAGAAATCAAGGGGGGGGTTCAAGCCAAATTTTTGGGAAAACACGTTTCTGAGATAACGGTTGACCCAAAAGGTATACCCCGTGGGCCAACTTTTTGGCCAGGTTTGGTACCCCCAGACCCACTGGCGCCGCCGTGGCGCCATGCCCAAATATGGGCACAAAATGGGCATATTTTTTCAAAAGCAATTTGGGTGGGATCTGAGGTGTGCAATTGATAGATAATGGTCCCCTGAGTTACCATAAAAAATTTGAAGTCGATATCTCAAAAAATGGCTGAGTTATGGCCGAAAAACGTATGCCCATATATGGGCATACGCGCGTCGCGCAAGCCAATTCTGGCCCATAACTTGGGCAAATATCAATATTTTTGAATGAAACCAACTTTATTCGATAAGTAGCATTGAATTATGTATTCTCTGCAAGTTTGGGCTTGATTGCTGCTAAAATAGCGATTTGAGGTCCAAAAAACCTCTAAAAAACCACAAAATCGCCATTTTCTCAGTTCGCGTTTTTTCCAAAGTGCACTTTACTCAAACGCTTATAACTTCGGCTATGATTGATATTTTTGCATAATTCTTTTTTTACGTGAAACTAGACTAAATTCCTCAGATACAAATGGAGCCGGATTTTTGAGTTAGGCCTTCAAAATTTTTGGCGCCAAAAGCGCCAAATTTTTGCCAAAATTTTGGCGCTTTTGGCGCCAAAAAAATTTGAAGGCCTAACTCAAAAATCCGGCTCCATTTGTATCTGAGGAATTTAGTTTAGTTTCACGTAAAAAAATAATTATGTAAAAATATCAATCGTAGCCGAAGTTATATAAGCGTTTGAGTAAAGTGCACTTTGGAAAAAATGCGAACTGAGAAAATGGCGATTTTGTGGTTTTTTAGAGGTTTTTTGGACCTCAAATCGCTATTTTAGCAGCAATCAAGCCCAAACTTGCAGAGAATACATAATTCAATGCTACTTATCGAATAAAGTTGGTTTCATTCAAAAATATTGATATTTGCCCAAGTTATGGGCCAGAATTGGCTTGCGCGACGCGCGTATGCCCATATATGGGCATACGTTTTTCGGCCATAACTCAGCCATTTTTTGAGATATCGACTTCAAATTTTTTATGGTAACTCAGGGGACCATTATCTATCAATTGCACACCTCAGATCCCACCCAAGTTGCTTTTGAAAAAATATGCCCATTTTGTGCCCTTATTTGGGCATGGCGCCACGGCGGCGCCAGTGGGTCTGGGGGTACCAAACCTGGCCAAAAAGTTGGCCCACGGGGTATACCTTTTGGGTCAACCGTTATCTCAGAAACGTGTTTTCCCAAAAATTTGGCTTGAACCCCCCCCCTTGATACCGACGTATTGTTGCACTGGTCACGTGGAGTGGGTTATTCAGATTAAGCATGTGACATCTCAGATTTGACGGAGGGTTCAATTATAGTCAATATAATTATATTGTCAGATAACTATACATGTAGAATATTTAGGCTATAATATTGATATTTTAGACTGAATCAATTTATAAACCATTTAAGTTATTTTCTATTCAATTCCAGATTGAGATAGCCATGTCACAGTCAGATAAGACTAAAACAGTCTTGTGGGCACGAAACATGGACACGGCGAAATGCATGTTTAGATTTTCATTTATATTGATTTAACTGAAAGATAAAATTAAAACTTAAGATTAAACTTAAAGTTAAAGCTTTAAAGAATTGGGCTGGACATTGCCAGACGTTGCCTGGCCCCTTTAGCGGAAATTCAGTATGTCTCCCATATAATTATAAATATAAACGGCTCTGAATGACGTCACAGATCAAAACCTCAATCTTTTTAATGTCCTAAAAGTAAAAGTAAACCTAACCTGAACCATAACCAATAGTCCAACTCCTATTCCTGACCCTTAACCGAAGAAAATCCAGTATGTGTCCCATATAAGTATAACTTTGGGTATGTCTCCCATGTAACAGTAAAGGGCTCTGACTCTGAGTGACGTCACAGATCCAAATGTCAATTGTACTTGTTTAGTGTCGTAACAAAAACCCTAACCGTAATCCTTACCCTAAACCTAACAAATGCTTACCGGTACCCTAATCCTGACCCTAACCCTATTACTTAAAGCGCTAGATGCGCTTAATTATATTTTCTGAGTGACGTCATTGTCATAGATAATCATAATGAAGGCTCCCGTTTACATGGGAGACTCTGACTAGCCTAACTTTGACACAGATCAAAACCTCAATATTTTTCATTTTGTATCCTTACCACTTGACTTAACCTAAACCTGACCCTAAAACCTTAATCCTTACCCTTGACCCTAAAACTAACAGTAACAAATCCTGACCCTAAATCCTGATCATATTCATAACCCTAACCAGAACCTTTAAAGCGCTAGATGCGCTTAAATAATAAATACAAGTATTTTTCCGGGTGACGTGTTGTACTTGTCTATCGATGATAGACCCTTCCGAGCCACGAGGGTCTGTCTTGTCTGACGCGGTTGGGTCAGGCAACGCCTGACAAGGTCTGTCAATGGTCAACGGCCGACAATTTGATTATTGATTTGATTTTTACTGGTACATGGTAGTGGTACTTGGTAGTAAATCAAAATTTATTATCGACGGCGTAATGAATTTGATTTTGAATGAATCAATGAAAATTATCGATTTGGAACAGTTCATTTAATTTAAACTCCAACTTCAAGATTAAATGAGACACTGACAGACAATGTTGTTAAAATAATATGATTATGCTTGATTGATTCAAATTTTTAAATTCATATTTAACTTGTCATATATTTTTTTCAATCATGATTCCAAGTCCAACCCTAAAAATAAAAATTGAAACAAATGATATTATCCGAGTTATAGTAGGCGCAAAAAGTAATGAGCAGCCTAAGATCGCGAAGTGTTAATTTTCGCGCGTTCCGTCACAAGGAAATCCATTAAAGTATAGATTACGACTAACGACTTGCAGGCGTTGTTATTTTTGCGTGACCCCTGCGTTGTGCGCGTCTCTGCGAATTCGAGTTGCGAATGCGCGGAGAAAATATCTCCGTTTCTGGAGAAGTGGAGAAATCCCTATTGGATAACATACCTCTTCACTGGCTTATAAGAGCTCTCATTACAAAGTTACAAGGAAGAGAAAGCTAATAATAGCTATGATCTTATGTGTAGACAGGGTAATGTTTCGTGTTTGTTTTGACAGTACTGTGCTGCTCCAATATCCCGCTCAGTTCTTGCTCTATCGATGTTTTCGTTGTATACCTACCTTTATTGCATTGCGAATTCTATTCACTCGAGGTTCTTTGGTTGGCAGCTTTCAAATTTGACTTACTGTAACCTTAAATGTTGTGTGGTGATAATGTCAGATGTTGGACTTGGAGTGAAACGAGAGTGCAAGAGAGATGAGTGGGCGAGTCAAAGAATTAGAATAGCTAATGGGACAGTGCGATGTGGAGTGAGATGAGTGGGTGAGTCATGGGATGGCTGATGGGATAGTGCAATGTAGAGTGAGATGAGTGGGCGAGTCATGGGATGGCTGATGGGATAGTGCGATGTAGAGTGAGATGAGTGGGTGAGTCATGGGATGGCTGATGGGATAGTGCGATGTAGAGTGAGATGAGTGGGTGAGTCATGGGATGGCTGATGGGATGGGATAGTGCGATGTGGAGTGAGATGAGTGGGTGAGTCATGGGATGGCTGATGGGATAGTGCGATGTAGAGTGAAATGAGTGGGTGAGTCATGGGATGGCTGATGGGATAGTGCGATGTAGAGTGAGATGAGTGGGTGAGTCATGGGATGGCTGATGGGATAGTGCGATGTGGAGTGAGATGAGTGGGCGAGTCATGGGATGGCTGATGGGATAGTGCGATGTGGAGTGAGATGAGTGGGCGAGTCATGGAATGGCTGATGGGATAGTGTGATGTAGAGTGAGATGAGTGGGCGAGTCATGGAATGGCTGATGGGATAGTGTGATGTAGAGTGAGATGAGTGAGCGAGTCATGGGATGGCTGATGGGATAGTGCGATGTAGAGTGAGATGAGTGGGCGAGTCATGGGATGGCTGATGGGATAGTGCGATGTGGAGTGAGATGAGTGGGCGAGTCATGGGATGGCTGATGGGATAGTGCGATGTGGAGTGAGATGAGTGGGCGAGTCATGGGATGGCTGATGGGACGGTGCGATGTAGAGTGAGATGAGTGGGCGAGTCATGGGATGGCTGATGGGATAGTGCGATGCAAAGTGAGATGAGTGGGCGAGTCATGGAATGGCTGATGGGACGGTGCAATGTAGAGTGAGATGAGTGGATGTGATGTAGAGTGAGATGAGTGGATGTGATGTACACTGTACAGTGAGATGAGTGGGTGCGATGTTGAGTGAGATGAGTGGGGGATAGTTTTCCGCCTTATTATTTTCAATTTTGAGCCAATAAACAAAATTGGAAATATGTCCAATCGACACCATGATCTTCGTCCCATGGTTTAATAATAATAATAGTGGATCCATTGGACAAAGATAACAAACTGATGTTCTACTGCCGAATGAGTTTGTCAAATATGCCCTTTGGATCCATTGCTTCATTGGGCATGGCCATTGATCATCAAAAATGGTTACAATCATGGATCCATCGAATCCAGCCGAACTCTTCTACCTCATTTACCTGCATGACTGCACGACAATACTTCTGTATTTCAGGATGGTAGACATGCAATAATATGGCCGTGTAGGATGGTTTACGTGCAAATAGATCTGCCATGGCTCACTGCATACGACTGATTCTACCTTCAGACGATGACATTCCACGCACAACTGATGCTCCGACATCTCCCGGGATCGGGACGGTTCGAAAACGGAACCACACTGCCGGCTGCAGCTCAACACATGTATAGGCCATGTCACATTGGTATTGAGGAATTTGGACACGCAGTAACATGTACTCAACGAGTGTGTGTGTAAGGTGTGCTGAGTACATGATATTGTAGACGTTTCCAACTTTCCTGTACCTTAGTACACTTAAGAACGGCGTCACTTAATTAGTGCGGTTTGGAAAAAACCGCACTAATTAAGTGTATAGTATTTAAGTGCGCATAAAATTAAGTGTATGCTAATTAAGTGAACAATTTTGTGAATTTTGCGTTTTTTCGATTTTGTTTTTTTCGGACATGAATTAATGAATAACTGTACTACCGGATTTAAATGTATAGGTACTTGATAAGTTTATAGTGGCCAAAATAAATAAGTACAATTCAAAAACGAGCTGTATATCGTGACCGTTAGCTAAAACTTAAATAGTTAAAAGAAAGAAATTGTAATGGATACTATAACTTATTTAGTGGGTCAGTGGTGTATTGGTATCGAGTTGAGCACAGGATCGAAAGATCCGGGGTTCGATTCCGGTCCAGCGCCACTGAGCTAAGGGTTAAAGATTCATCTTGAGCCTATGCAGCCCGACGGTTCACTCAGCCGAGCGTACAGGAAACTGTGCGGGAGGGTTAAATGAGGAGCTGCCCATTGCAGCGAAGTCTCGGGCGAAGAAAGTATGGATTACACTTCCTTAACCGTCACTGGCTTGATTATACTTGAATCCTTCGATTCCTGTTATTGGCCGTACGGCTGTTGGAATAGAAGTAAAACCTCCAAAATAAAAAAATAAAAGAAAAATTACTGTAGAAAATTTGATTTACTTTCATAATTGCAAAATTTTCGATCGTTGGTCCTATGAAAGTATGAATATGATGTCCTGCAATCAAGAGGAAAATTTCAAATTTATTCAAATTTCCACATCGTTTTCTATCTCATAAAAACCGCACTAATAAAGTGCTCCGATCTTAAAGTGCGCGCAAATTACGTGATGCCGTTCTTAAGTGTACTAAGGTACGTTTTCCAGCTCCCCAGCAAGAGTTTCAAATTACCTGTCAAGGATGTATGTCTTGTGGCTTGTACATAATGTAGAGAGAGCTCTTACACAAACAGTTACTGTTTCTTGTCTCATACTGTGATTTGATTACCAGGATATATCATCAGATTACTTGGAATTCTCTGCTCTGCAGGCAGAGGCATGTACCTCAAATCGATCAAAACACAAGTTGTCAGTATAGAAGAGGGCATTTGGCTGGCTGAACGCGCATTTTGTGATCTAAAATGAATGATACTGAAAGTCGATTATGAAGACAACGGTCCGAGAAATTTTTCTAGGATGATTGAAATTATGTTGTAAATTTTGTACCAATGAAAAATGAATTATTAGAGATAATACGAACAGTTGAATTTTAATTTGATGTCATATTTGATGCTCTATTTTATGGTTGATGCCTTGCATTTGCAATATGCCAATATCTCGTATACGAGGGGTTAAATATGAGAACATTGTGATTGAGATACAGCGCGGAAAAGAAACGCGCGCGTTCGATGATCGTGACAAGTATCAATTATGTGATTACCATAACGTCACGTGCCGTGAACTGGAGCACGTGACGTCCACTAGAGCGCTGATTGGTCGGGTGATCCTGACCAATCACAGAGCGCGTACAAACTCTGCTCATTACTTTTTGCGCCAACTATTTGTTTATCTAGATTTTTAGTGAGAAGCCTATCTACGATGGGTTACAAAAAGTTGTCTTGAAGCAACTTTTCTTGGTGCAGTTATCATTAAAATAGCTCCTAAATGTACGTCTAAGCGTGTGAGGGATGTTATACGTTATTTATCTATCTGCTGACTCTCGGAGGGTATCCTCTTGAGAGAGTTGCAGTCCAGCCACAACTCCTCCAGGTTAGCAAGGTGGATTATGTTCTGGGGCAGGGACTCCAGGTGGTTTCCACCCAGGTCCAGGAACGCCAAACGAGACAGCGACCCTATCGACCTGGAGTTAGATATGGTTAGTTGAGTGTGGTGAAAAAAAATTAAGAATTCAATTAAACTGGTTAAAAACTGAAGTAAATTGCATGGTTAAAAAGCTCCTATGAAATACAGTGAATAATAAAGTTTGTGAAATTTTCATTCATTGCAATTTCACAAACTTTGCATCACAAAACTTTGCATCACAAAATATTCCACAGAAAAGCCTGCAGGCATCGGTTAAATAGCCTATAACATCACTGAACTAAGTACTAGTAACGTAACAATAGTAAAAGGTAGCATTATTCATCTTCCACCAATTATTATATCATCTACTGCAGTACCTAAGTAAAAGTTTGCAATTTTCCCAAAGTAAGACTGTCTCTCTCGGCACTAATATACCGGCTCCTATAATAATGGTAGGTGTAGATCTCACAAATATGGGAAAATTTAATACCTCATTTTCAGGGGGTGGGGGAGATGAAGACACAACATAAAGTACTCACAGTAAACTGTCATCAACTTTAAATTTTATTGTGTGTTTTATAATCAGGCATTTTTCCAGCAATTTTTTACTATATGCCTCAAAAAGAAAATTTTAAATTTTAAACGGAAAAACATTACTGTTTTCCCTGATTTAAAGTTGAAATATGATGCTGTCAGATAAGACAGTTCACATATGATTAAAAATGTCTCCTTTCACTATCTTGTCAAAACTGCAGTGTGACATGTATAACCCTCAAACTAGGATTGGTAAGTGAAAAATGTTAAGTTTGAATTACGATTTACTGGTAGCAGAGGGAAGAAATAAGAAGGATAAGATAAATTTTTAAAAAGGTTTGGGACAGAAATTTGGGAGAGTAATCTATAATTTCCACTGCAACAACTGTCTAACAACTAATAACAGATAGTATTTTTTATGAGGGATAAAATTTTTTTTTTTTTTTAATAAAGATGTATCTAATTTTTATGTGTAAATGCATTCAGTGATTATGCAAAGAATTTTTGAAAGGGATCCTCAACTTACTGGGGAATGCTTTCCAACATGTTCTCCCTGAGATCAAGTGAAACCAGTTGGGAGGTTCCAATGGCTGCGCCCAATTTGGGAATAAAGGGGAAGGGGGGTTAGACATTTAAATTAAAAAAACCCCCTTTGGAACCCCGGAAAATTTGTATTTAAAAAATAAAAAAACTTGGATTAATTTTAACAATTTAAATCCTTAATTTTAAAATTCAAAATATAAAAATTAAAATTAAAAAAAAGGTTTTTTAAGATTCCAAATTTTTTTTAAAAAATTTTAAAATAAAAAATTTTTCCCCCCCTATTTTAAAAATTTTTTTAAATTTTGCAAACTTGAGTTTTTGAAATTTTTTCCCGGGGTTAAAATTATTTAAAATGAACAAAATTGGGAAAATAAGGGAAAATTTTTTGTTTTCATAGTTATTTTATTTTATAATATTTAAATTTCAAAGTTTGGGGTTAAAAAATCATTTTAATACCCTTTTTTTAACTAAGATTAAAAATGGTTTGATTTTGATTTGAAAATAGCTGAATTTCCAAAAAAATCTTTTAATTTTTAATTAAAAGGTTAAATTTTTAAAAAAAAAAATAAAAATTGGTTTCCCAAATTAAAATTTTCCTCCCCCCAAAAAAAAACCTTTTTTTTTTATCAAAAAAATGTTTTTGAAGGATTATCTTATGCAGTTAAATTTTAAAAATAAAAACCCTTTGAACCCAAAATTGAACATTTCAAATTAAAATTTTTTTTCCTTTTAATTAAAAAAAAAATTTTAGAAATAATTTTTTAAAAAAATTTCCCTTGAACGGGAAAACTATAAAAATTTGGGAACAGCAAGCAGACAAATTTTACTTTTTCCTGCCCTTTCCCAAACCCACAAGGGGAAGAAAAAATGTCCACACCCCATGGTCTATCAACACTGCTATGTTAAATCTCACCCTAAATTTCCAACTGGGAAATGAGAAAAAAAGAACATGATAGGACTATCTCATCACAACATAAGCTTATCAAAATCTGCTACCCTAATCTGCAGAATTAACACAACAGGTGTTTTTATGTACAGTCTAAGTTGCTGACAATATGAATTCAATTGAGAACCTTAATATTGCAAGTATTCTGGAACAAAATGAAGATCCTAATCATGATCCAGCATCCAACACAATACACAACCACACAATAAGAGTTATAGTATCATGAATGGAGACCATCATGAATAAAAAACAAAAAGAATAATAGTAATCATGTTTACAATCATTTTTGTGTACAGTCAATTCGAAATGGTAATGAATTGTACATAAATGATGTCCAAACATAGAAATAATGAGGACATATATTGACAATGTCATCAATATTAACTTTTAGCTTAGAACAAATAGATCAATAGATAGCAGAGAAAGCTCTACCTGTTCATGATAACTGAATTGCACAATTTGCTGTTTGACAAACTAGAAGTACTCAAAATTAAGCAAATGAGCATGACAGGCTAAACAAATCAAACTGGATAGCTATAAAATAGCTGACCATACATAATTATCATGAACAAATACAATAAAATGATTATTTTGTTGAAATTAAATCAACATCCTTAAATTAATGCAAAAATACATGGAAGTCATAAAACTGCCAAGCAGTGCGCGACTGCGCGGCGTGACGCATGAGTGATGAGGGGTTGAGGGATGCAGGTCATTGACCCAATGGCCCGGTTTTCCGTTAATCAGCGCTTGCTTGTTCGTAGCATGTTACCCTACCCTCGCGCGCGCGGCGCAACGTTCCACATTTGGACGTCACTTTGCGCCTTCGGACATCGCCCGTCGATTGCTTGTCGGTTTAAGGAATTAGTCAAAAATGGCTCGACTGGCCACCACTACAATGATTTGAAGCAGCGCCGCGCGCGGTTGTCAGGTGCGCGGCGTCGTCGCTTGACCCCTTTTTTTTCAAAAGTTTAATTTGATAACAGATTACAATGACATTTCATTTAATCCAATGTCTTATCTATAGAGGTGTATGGGTAAACTACAAACATAACAAAGTACTGCATATCGATTTTCTAATTCAAGGATTGACATGAGAGGCGGAAGAGACTAAACTGTGAATCATCAGCGGTTACCCTACAGTTGTAAGGTTTCCCTGCCATCTGCGATGTGGTGTACCATCAGCAGGTGACAAAGGGAAACGGAGGGTTTCGGCCCACGTACCCCTCACAGCTTACAACTGCAAGGCTGGGCCACCCAGGACTCCGGATTCCTGAGCAACACAGTTTAGAGGGAAGGGGTAGAAAAAAGAAAGAGTTCAGTAGAGGTGAAAGATCAATGATTGCTATAATTGTGTGGAATATCTTAATATAAAGCTATTAAAACCTGAATTTGAACGTTGAAATAAAAGGGAGGTTGCAGGCATCTGCCTGTCCAGCCCCACATTCAGTCCCAGGCTAATCATACAGAAAGTTATTTGAGGTCAGCAACAAGCTGCATAACTAACCAGTACAGAATGTGAAGAACCTCGCGTGCCAATACCTAAACAAATTGATCTAAAATTGTACTGTTATCTAAAATTGCATATTTTTGAAAAACACACTATTAAAAAGTCTCATTTAACGTAAGATATCTGGTATCAAATAAGGACCTAGAACACATCCATTGGACGTAATAACACTAGTCCCGTCGACAAAAAATCAATCAAATAATATTGTGTAATAAATAATTATACAGATGGTGATGAGTATGAAATGAATATATAATCAGGAACGTCACTCAAAAGATAGCAACACGAATCCTCTCAGTAATGCACCACCACAATCAATTACAATACGAATAAATTGTCCCCAGACAGACTAAGTATCTGAAGTTTCAGTCCGCATGACTTGACCATTCCTGATGCTGTAGCGTGCACCAGGATTTTCAGTTCGTAATTGCTTCATCTGAGCAACAAGTTCCTTCTGAGTCTTCCTCTCTTCCACAGTTCTGTCAGGACAAATGAAAATCTGTCGACAGTCCTCCACGTTTTTCAGCTGCTTGCCATTCCTCAACACTTCTCTCGCAACAGTTGGGTTGGCAAATGACACCTTGACAGGACGAGATGCTCCAGCTTTCACTGTCCCCAGGCGACTACAATGAACGATGCGCGGCTTCTGACCGGCTGATTGCAAGATCTTCTTAACTTTCGACTCCAACACCTCATTCTTTTCCTCCGTCACCCCAAACAGCACCACGTTCTTAGCCCTTTCCTCTTTCTCTGTGACCTGCTTGACTGCTTCGCCAAGTTTCTTGGCGGTCACCACACTTGCTACATTTTCCTGAAACTGAGTGGACTGCGTCTTGATCTCCTTCTGTAAGACTGAAGAATATGACTTCATTTCTTTTTGAACTGACTTAACTTCTTCGTGCACAGTTTCTTGGATCTTTTTAACCTGAACTTCTCTCTCATCAATGATCTGTTTTTGCAACTCGATTATCTTGGCTTGATCACGATTTTCTCTTCTCTCAGTTTCTGAATTCGCGCTGCATCTGGGTCTTCAATGAAATCCTGTAGGAGAGGTACTGCGTGACAACTGAGAGCTGCAACCAATACCCTCACCCAGGAGCATATTTCATCTTTCGGGGCTTTCTTGAGCACATCTATCGTCAGTTCAGCACTGAAGTCATCTCCAGGAGTCTTTACTCTCTTACTGACTTCTTGGAGGAAAGCTTGTGTCGCATTGTCAATCAACTGCACTCCATCTTTTCTACCACGTCGACCACAATCGCCCATGAAGCCGATATACTGATTCATAACGTCCACATACGTCATTTTGTACTTGTATTATTGTTGGGTATACAAGCACAAGTAGCAATATACCGTAGCTGCTGCAGTTTTCTTATCGCAATTAGCAAGAGCTGATAAAACGCAACGTAATGTACAACACATTCAACACATTGAAATTTAAAATAATGGGTTTGACGACGTCATACAAGCGCGGCCAGACGTTGCCTGCCCCATGCGAGTCGGGGCGCGCGCGCTTCGCGCGCGAGGGGGCCAGGCAACGCCTGGCAACGCGGCGCGGCATTTAAATTTCACAATTGTTGCCCGTTAACAGAACCTCGTTGCTCGTGAGAATCATAATCATAATCATGCGGCGCGCGCGACGCAGGTGCTGCAGCTGATTTGCAGGTGCTGCAGCTGATTCGCTGCAGCTGATTCGCGTCAGCGGCTCATACGTTACATTGTGCGACAATCTCACAACGGTTTGTAAACGGTCGAAATTGAAAAGATTTCTAATGAAACGCAACTGCAACCTCCGGGTATACAATTGCTTTTGATAATGGCCGTCAGTTACAAGACTGTATTGCTGATTTGGATCAGAATTTGCAAAGAAAAGCTGAAATGTGGGTGATCAAACATAGGGGCATGAAGATATCATGCATTTCCATAAAAGCTGCTAGTCTGAATCTGCATCACATTAGCAGTGCTGCAGTGCAATGGGAAACTTATTTATTTATGAATGGTTCAACAATTATTTGTTAGTGTTTGCAATAATTATCAATTTGACACCTTATTTTTAAAATTTTTCGATCAGTGATTGCATGTCAGGAAACTTTTATATGATAGTCTTGTCTGACGTCGCCAGACGGGAGTTGTGGTGTGTGTGTGTGGTGACGTGGTGTGTGTATGGGACTCTGTGTCGGCATCATAGATAAGAATGAAAAACCCGTGTGTATGGGCACTGTGTTGTTGTGTGTATGGGATTCATGTCGGAATGCACATGCAGATGCAGATTTGGAAAAGTAGTTATGTTGCTATGGTAACTTTACTTTACTTTAACATGTGAAGTGTGTGAATTTCACGTCTTGCACTGTTTACTTTATTACGCTACTCACCTGAACCTGTAACTCTGATTTTGATTCAAATTTTCAATGCTGTATAAGGTTTTTCATAAATTGGTAGTGCATAGCAGTGCCCAATGAGCCATGTATTAGCAGACCCAATGGGCCTGCTAGTATCACCATAAAATCTTTCTTTGACATGAGGTGAAGTCCAAAGTTTTAATTGATATAATTGTGGATTATTTTTTCATTCAAGTAATTTGCATGATCATGAATCTATTGAGGAGAATCCATATGACTATCAATTTAACAATTTATCAACTCAGCTGTTTCAATGTCTGAGATAACAGATTCATATCAGAGCTGTGATGTGGACAATGAGGAATCATGTAAGTTTCAATCATTCAATCGACATTCATTTGCCATTCTTCACAATTTTATTCTCTGTTAAAGGTCTAAAGTTACACAAAAGTTAGGGATTTATTTGTCAATTTAATCAGAATAGGACAAGTAGAGTGGATATTGAATTGAAACCTCATGTTCTTGAGATATTTCAATGGATAGGTATATCAATCGCCATAGTTGCACATTCTGAGAAGTTTATTCGTTAGCACATATTACAAACAGAGCTATGTGTCAGTTGTATGTTCTGACCAATAAACTTCTCAGAATGTATTCTATGATGAATGATATACTCATTGGAATACCACAAGAACACTCGGCCTTTTAATTGTTACAATTGAAGCAAAGATGTTCATAAACATTCTACTCGTCCTTTTTCTGATGAGATTGAAGTCTTTAACATAGGTTTTACCATATCACACCCACTCGTGAATATAAGGTTCAATCTGGACAGCCTAACAAGTTGGAGGCAAAACAATTTCTGGTCCAGCTAGCAGCTTAATATTTCTGCCTCACCACTTACTTGAAACCTGACTTAACACTAATCTAGTCTGAAGTACCACTTACACACTTAGAAAGTGAAACATAGTAGTAGACTTTTGACATTAGGTATCATTGAAATACCTAATGTTCAAAACTCTACTACTATGTTTCACTTTCTAAGTGTGTAAGTGGTACTTCAGACTGGTGTTAAGTCAGGCTTCAAGTAAGTGGTGAGGCAGAAATATCAAGCTATCACGTGTCGAACCTATCACGACAGTGATAGGTTGGACTAGCTTCACTGACAACAGTTTGACATATCACTGACAATTGACTGACTTTAAATCACTGACACCATTGGTACATATCTCTGTCACCATATCATTGAACCTAGTCTTATAGTAATCGGAATTTGTAAGACTGCCACAAGTGGGACATATCACTAACATTATTGGGAAGTGTCTTCTGTCTGACACCAGTCTGGGATATTGCTGATTCTACAGTGCCAAAATATTTTCATCCTATTGAGTATTGAGTATATAAGCACTTAATAAGCCCCCTAAAAGGCCCTGTTTGTGAGTGTTTCATACTGTTTCTTACTGATTCTGATTGTTTCAAACTGTCTCTGTTTCAGCATACAGCTACAACACAGTGTACAAGGTAGAGCCGCCTGTTGGAGAGGAGATACTCACAAAGTTTGAGAACAGGAGTGCCCTAGCACAAGATCTCAACTTACTGTCAGGTAAATCACGAGCTAAACACGTTGTATATTGGAGTTTTCGTCATGAATTGGACACCGCAATGCTTTCACATAATAGTTACATCATTGTCAATCGTTTGCACCTTATAACAACTGACATCGGAAATTGATGCTAAAAAATTTTCATCTGACAAAACAGCTCTGCAAATGAATGTGATTCCCAACTAGCAGTTAGTCTTAACAACGTTGCAAAACTTTTACTGCGAATTTGATTTCCTGTTCAATTCCAGGTCTCCCAGAGTTGTGTGACATAATATTCCTGGTGGGAGAGGACAAGCAACCTGTGTGTGCTGTACGGGCTATACTTGCTGCAAGGAGCAGGTCTTACATAATACTAGTTAATAATAGGACCCTCTTACGTTTTTATCTGTGCCTAATGTCTATGTACACGTGCATCCCATCCTGGTTTTTGGCTGAACCATCCCCTGCATGAAAACTAGACGAGTAGGTGGCTCTGAAACGTCTTCAACTCGCCACTACAAGCTATAATCATGACGTCTTCTCGACCCCGCACATTGATTCACTCAGCATGGCATTGGTTGATTGATAAACTGATGGGCTTACGCCATGAGACAAGGTGTGCTACCAGGGGCGTAGCCAGGGGGAGGGCGACACAGGCGACTGCCTCCCCTTTTTCGAACGGATAAATTGTGGAAATATTGTCAAGATTACAGCGTGGAACCAACCAAAATAAAACATTAAATGTGTTTATAATACCCCCTTTCAAAGCGCCTGGCTACGCCCCTGCTACCTACACATACTGAAATTTCCTTTTCCCAGGGTGTTTAGAAAACAGCTGTACAGTGACGTTCCGAGACGGTGTTCCCTGAAGGACAGCTCACCTAGGAACATCAAATCCGTGAGTAAAACATCGCGAATATCTTCAATAAAAGGCTTTGTTGATGTAGATAATAAAACACTGTAATTGCCAAGTTCCACAACACGAATAACCACAACGAGCTGACTTTTTAATGCAAAGTACTTTCAAATCATCATCATCAGTGCAAAAGTCATTGAGTTACCTATTAAAAATTTACCGGTTAGCATGTAAAGTTGAAAACCTTATATACAAATATCATAAATAAAATGGAAATTGAAAACCATGAGTGATAAATAACCTAGTGATGATAGGTTAATGGCTTAATAAATTAAATTAAAATTGAATTAAAATTGGTAAGCAATTTTTTAAAAACTGCCCTGAATTATCAATAAGTTAAAAAGTCAAAATTCAAAGCAATTAGTTATACCTATTGGGTCAGAAACATTTAGACCATATGGTCTTAATGTATTGAATTTATTAATAAAAAATTGTTCTGATTTGGTTATGTTCTCCTGCTCTACATATCTTATATAAAATTGATAGAGTTTGTTGAACCCAGCCTTGTCCGAATGTTGTGCTCGATTGCATGTGCTGCAAGGGTATTTTCGTCACTAATGTCTCCAGTGTTTTTAATATCAAGTTTGTCATTGAGAGTGTTTCGGTGCTCACTAATTCTGGTCTAAGGGGCTGCACTGTTTTACCTATGTATGCTTTGTGACGCCGCACTGGGCTCCGTAGTTTATGTTAAATGCATTACAATCACCACCAGCACAAGTATAAGAAATGTTTCCTATTGTGAGGACTGATTTCTCAGACATCACAGTGCATGCTTCACATGGTCTGCCCCGTTTGCTACTATTTAGTGCTGTACATCTGGTGGTGACCGAACCTCGGCTAGGATTCAAACAGATTGAACGTTGGCTATACAGTAAGTCACGCAAGTTTGGAGCTCGTCGAGCCACAACCCCCATGATGGGTACTCTCATGTCACTGAATAACGGCGAATTTACAAGAGTCTTGTTAACCTTGGTCACAATCTTCTGAACTTCGTCGAACCCAGGGCCATAAGTTGTGACCCAACCTACTCCAAACTTACCCTCTAAAGAATTACTTTTGTGCTTGTATTCTAAATTACGTTCTCTAGTTAGTACATCTGATTTTACACTATCCAGGACCCAGTTTGGATAATCTGAGTCTTTAAAGAAGTTAATCATTTCATTAATTCTAAATTCCAGAACAGAAAAATCTTTGATAGTTCTTCTCAGCCTCAATAGCTGGCTATAAACTACGGAACGGAACACATGGGGTGGATGAGCACTGTTAAAATTCAAATAACGATGAGCATCTGTTTCCTTATAGTAAATGTCAGTGTCAAGTTCTGTTTTGATAAACCTATATCTTACATCTAAAAATTCTATGAACTCAGAACTTTCTTTTAAATTAAAGGTTAACCTCAAGTTATATTCCTTATCCAAGATTTTGTAAATTTGGCAAAACCATCTAAAGAATTCAATTGGTGAACCATTCCATCCACCAGTCCCATCGTCTATGAATCTGAACATGAACAAAAAAGTTGTTTTGGCCATTTTGTGTACATGACCCGTTTGAATGACCAATACACAGTAATGTTGGCAATATAAACACATAGTTTTCCTCAGTAGCAACACCACCTGTAGACTGGTACCACTTACCCTGATATAAGCCCACTGCGGAATCCAATGACAAGTTAACACTTTTTATGAGCCACTCAATGAATTCATTAGTCCAACTAGGCCTAACCTCTGAAATGGCATCTCTGAGGGCTAGAACTACATGGTCTCTCTTTAATGAGTCATAAAGTGCCTCAATATCAAGATTGAACAACAAAACATTCGGTTATTTCAGTTTTTGGAGAGACCTAGTTGGGAAACAATGGTCCTTATGGAAATGCTGCTTCGTAAAGTCCGGAATATGTCATGAGTCAGACACCTCGATGATGTCAGTATGGATGATAATTCTTTGGCATTAATTACAGGAGGTAGAACTGGACAATAGGTTCCCCAGCTTTTGGACGTCGGACGATAGGATTCCTGGCTTTCGAGTGCTACCTAAAGAGTTCAGACAGACATACTCATTCGGCTCCTTATATCTACTATTCGTATTGCTTTATTCGTTTATTTGTTGATGTAGACTCCTGTTATTTGAGAAAGAGCATCGATGGGTTCAGAAATTTGTTTGCCTGTGCTCGGGAGTTGGTCGATCTCTTGTATTGCTCTGTTATGTCACGAGGGATTACCGGTGGTGTCGGCTCACGTTTGAGCGGAGAGAATGGACCCTCGGGGACCCTCGTTACTGTTTCCCTATTACCACTACCCTTACTGTAACCCAGAAAATAGCCATAGTCCATACGAAGCGGATCCATTCGGCCGTCAATCCGAAGTCACCTCTATAGTACTGGACTGTGACTTGCAGCTCTAACTCTAACACTTACTCAGAAACAGCAGATCTGAAAACGAAACTAAAGAATGTTTCTCTTTTCATGAACCCATCTTTTTAGGTTTTTGCTGTAACTGACCAAAATATGCTATTTAAGTCTGTCATTATGACCGGATTCCGGACCCAAACGTGAGTGACATGGTTTCGGTATCATGTTTCGTTGAAATGAAATTCACCAACTACTCACATTTAAATTTCAGATCTAGAATTTAATTTGACTGATCTAATGACTTGAGTTGTTAATTCTACCATCTTTCAGGAAGTTTGATAGACGATAGTTATCACATATGGCTTGATACGGCATAATTTACTAATAGCGTAGTATAATGATTTTACCGTTTCACACAATTTGATTGGATTCCGGTGTGAATAACCGATACCGATTTAATCATCAATCTCAGGCGTCAGCCATACACACCACCTTACAGTGTAATTTACAGTGCACGCTACCATTCAGGGTATAATCACGCAACATGTTGTAATAGTAGATTATAGAAACTTATAGCAGTCTCAGTTAAAACCTCGCCCGCTATTGAAAAACTGTAACGAGCAGTGTGGCAAAAATAATAGATCAGTGTGGCAATGAGTGAAAATCTGCCACAGTGCCACACTGCATTTGCCACACTCTCGAGTGTGACAGTGTGGCAAGGACCAATTATCAGAGGGTCTTCTAGATTGCAGGATCGTTGGAAGCGGCGGATTTTATTATTTTGTTGTTTTTGCGCCGCGCGCGCAATTTAATGAAATTTCTGCGGATTGATCACAGAAATTTGATTTCGCGCGTACCCCCGAATCAAGTCCGTGTTTCACCAAAAGTGGTTTAAACTATGAATTGTGAAAAAATTTCAAAAATAAGCCTTATTTTGGCATATGATATCAGTGATTATGGTCCAAAAGATCTTTCTCGACCCAATACACATTTTGGACATTTTTTAGCGATTTGTTCCGCTTTTTTCTCATTTTTTGCAACAAACAGTTTTCTCCTCACATTTCCCCTTCTCCCCTAGAAAAGCAAGCCTCTGAACACTATCGTGGTACAGGAGTTTGAGCCAAGTGTCTTCAAGCAGCTTATTGAGTACCTGCACACCGGCGTCTGTACCTTGCAGGTTGGCGTGTTTATCGTGTATAGTGTGTATCGTGTATTAATATGTACCTATAATGCAGTTTCGTGCATTTTTTATCGTGTATTGTATTGTGTATTGTTCAGTATTCCCTTCTCGGCCCGGCGAAGAAACATGATCGAACATGTCTCTATTGTTGATTAACATAGTTCTGCGTAACGTGTGTTAAGCTGTGTACTTGAATGAACATCGGTAATTTTGTGTACGGTAACAATAACAATTAGTTTACGCTTCGACACTCGAAATTTTCAGAATTACCCTCGTTTCTCGATGACTCACAACATCAGTGTTCTTTGCTTGGAGCACGTGTGCCAACGAGTCTCTAAATACTCAATCAGAAATCGTAATTCTCCGAAGTCCGATTATAGTCAGAGATGAATTGGTCGAATATCTAAATCCGTTGGCTTTGAATGTTAAAAGCGATTTAGCAACTGGATATGTTATTTAAGACCCTAAGGAAGCTAACTTGACTTGTCGTCAATTTTGTATCAGCCGACCACACCCTTTTTTTTGACCACGCCCATTTTGCGCGTAGGAAAACCAGCCATAACTTCAGTTCTTTTTGGAGTTGAGAGCAAACGTTCACCTCAAAATGACCGCAATGGCCCACATTATACCAGGCGGATGATGGTTCCAAAGCCTAGGACCTTCCGTTTTCGAGTTACAGCCCAAAAACTGATTTTCCATCACTCGCGAGGCAGCGCCTTGTGAAAAATGTAACTTTGGTTCCTTTTCAAGTTGGGAGCAAAAGAACCACCTTAAAATAATTGCAATCAGCACATTGCCACATTATAGGGGGTAGGTAATAGTACTGAAGCCTTGGGATTTTCTGTTTTGGATTAATTTCTCAATAAAAAATTTAAATTATGTTATTTGTGGAATGTTTGATATAAGTCGCACGATAAATTTATTTGTGACAAGATAAACTGCTCTTTAAGGGAGTCTTCAAATAAGCTTCAAGGCATAACGCACCCCAATCAACTCGTAGCATACCCCTATCTACTCTTAGCATACCCCTTCCAACTCTTTGCATACCACTATCCACTCATAGCATACCCCTGTCAACTCATAACATACTCATATCAACTCATAACACACCCCAATCAACCCATAACACACCCCTACGGAAGTATCAAATCGTAGCATACCCCATCAACTCATAACATACCCCAATCCACTAA
Organism: Beroe forskalii; assembly: GCA_011033025.1. Taxonomy (NCBI): domain Eukaryota; kingdom Metazoa; phylum Ctenophora; class Nuda; order Beroida; family Beroidae; genus Beroe; species Beroe forskalii. The sequence continues at coordinate 52,009 of WFMF01000603.1, read as the reverse complement.
TAACCCACCCCTCTGCACTATAAGCCATCCTCTCAACTCATACCATACACCTATCAACTCACAACACACCCTATCAACTCATAACACACCCTATCAACACTTAGCATACCCCTCTCAACTCATAACACACCCAAGTGAACTCACAACACACCCCAATCAACTCATAACAAACCCCAATCAACTCTCAACACACCCCAGTCAACTCATAACATACCCTAATCAACTCATAACTTACCCCAATCAACTCATAACATACACCTATCAACTCATAACATACCCCTATCACCTCATATCACTCCCCTATCAACTCATAACATGGCCCAATCAACTCTTAACACACCCCAGTCAACTCATAACACCCACAGTCAACTCATAACATACCCCAATCATCACATTACATACCCCAATCATCTCATAACACCCCTATCAACTCTAAGCATACCCCTATAAACTCATAACATACCCCTATAAACTCATAACACCCCTATCAACTCTTAGCATACCCCTCTCAACTCATAGCACACCCCAGTCAACTCATAAAATACCCCAATCAACTCATAACATACCCCTATTATTATCTCATAACATACCCCAATCAACGCATAACACACCCCTATCAACTCGTAGCATACCCCTCTCAACTCATAACATGCCCCTGTCGACTCATAACAATTTTTGATCGATAGATTTAGTTGACTGGGGTCTGTTATAAGTTGATAGGGGTGTGTTAGGAGTTGTTAGGGGTATGCTATGAGGTGATAGGGGTATGTTATTAGTTGATTGGGGTATGTTATTAGTTGACTGGGGTGTGTTATGAGTTGATAGGTGTATTTTATGAGTTGATATGGGTATGTTATGAGTTGAATAGTTGATTGGGGTATGTTATTAGTTGACTGGGGTGTGTTAAGAGTTGATTGGGGTTTGTAATGAGTTGATTGGGGTATGTTATGAGTTGACTTGGATGTGTTATGAGTTGAGAGGGGTATGCTAAGTGTTGATAGGGCGTGTTGTGAGTTGATAGGGGTGTGTTATGAGTTGATAGGTGTATGGTATGAGTTGAGAGGGATGGCTTATAGGTGCAGAGGGGTGGGTTATTAGTGGATTGGGGTATGTTATGAGTTGATTGGGGTATGCTACGATTTGATACCTCCGTAGGGGTGTGTTATGGGTTGATTGGGGTGTGTTATGAGTTGATATGAGTATGTTATGAGTTGACAGGGGTATGCTATGAGTGGATAGTGGTATGCAAAGAGTTGAAAGGGGTATGCTAAGAGTAGATAGGGGTATGCTACGAGTTGATTGGGGTGCGTTATGCCTTGAAGCCCATTTAAAGACTCCCTTAAAGAGCAGTTTATCTTGTCACAAAAGTGTCCATCAAAATTTCAAGAAACCTCGGTTTAAAATAAATTTATCGTGCGACTTATATCAAACATCCCAATCCGCAAATAACATAATTTAAATTTTTTATTGAGAAATCAATCCAAAACAGAAGATTCCAAGGCTTCAGTACTATTACCTACCCCCTATAATGTGCTGATTGCGATTATTTTAAGGTGGTTCTTCTGCTCCCAACTTGAAAAGGAACCAAAGTTACATTTTTCACAAGGCGCTGCCTCGCGAGTGATGGAAAATCAGTTTTTGGGCTGTAACTCGAAAACGGAAGGTCCTAGGGCTTTGAAACCATCATCCGCCTGGCATAATGTGACCATTGCGGTCATTTTAAGGTGGAACGTTTGCTCTCAACTCCAAAAAGAACCGAAGTTATGGCCATTTTCTTACGCGCAAAATGGGCGTGGTCAAAAAAGGGTGTGGTCGGCTGATACAAAATTGACGACAAGTCAAGTTAGCTTCCTTAAGGTCTTAAATAACATATCCAGTTGCTAAATCGCTTTTAACATTCAAAGCCAACGGATTTCCATTTCACCCCTGACTATTAAAAGTGGGCCCATTATCTCATCGACGGCGTGTTACTTTGTGTTGGGGTTTAGCCAATCAAAGCTGCAGATTTGTATGAGACTGCGCGCCGGTGTCTATAAAAAGATGTATTAGTCCTCAATCCCTATGAAAATTATGCCCAAAATTAGGAATCATAATTGGGGCCTAATTTAGGACACACGCCAATCTTTCGAATCAGTACATCAATCATCAATCCCCAAGTTTCTGCGTTAGTCTTATTCTCTGAAACACTCTGTCTCACAACTGTGTAACCCATAAGGGACTGCATTATTAACAATGATTATAGTTATCTGCATTAGTAGCCATTTATAATCAAATTATAAGTGTGACCGCTCACTGTTCCCCATAGTATTGTAATCTACATTATATATTACACTATATTACAAATGTAATCTATAAATAGTTCCTTATATTATAACTCCTTATCCTATTTTAATCTACAAAACACAGTACCGAGTAGTGGAACTCTGAGGTGTCATGACCTATAGTTATTAATTAAGTTATAATCCTTATATACTAACGAATCTCCCTCCTTTGTCAGCCGAGGACACTGCTAGGCCTGGTTAACGCTGCTGATCATTATGATGTGGAGGAACTGAAACAAGCGTGTAACAACTTCGTGGGTAAGAGTGTGTCCACTGTCCAATGTGATTGTTTAATCACTGGCTTACCTTTGGAAATTTACCATTCAGTGCACGCAAATTTACCGTTACCTCGTGCACTGAATGGTAAATGATTGGTGAAATGATTTTGGGATCCTCTGGTTTCCAAGTGTGCATGTGATTAAAGTTAAGTCATAATTATATCCAGGGTGAGTGAAAATTTTGTCGACTTTGATTGTGCAAGTGTATTGTGTAAGTGCATGTATTACAAACGTCTGAAATCATCTACCATATCCAGGTCAAAGCATCAGTACGGACACGGTTTGCCACATGTTATCCAATGCAGACAGATACATCCAGTACAAATCAACAAAGGTAATCAGGTTCATATTTGTCATGTTTCTAACTTATTGCGAAATTTCGCGGAAATTCAGTGAAAGGCAAATATTATAGCCGCCTTCTAAAATTCACTGAAAGGTCAGAGCACTGCTGTTTAGCATAGGTATTCTCTGTACAGGTGCTTATACAGAAGGTGATGGAGTTCATTGACCGTAACGGAGACGAGGTCCTGAGTCTTCCTTCCTTCTCCATCCTCCCAAAACACGTGGTACAACTAATTATCTCCCGGGAGAGTCTCGCTGTCTCAGAGGTACGCGGTTTTTGGAGAAAATTGAGATTTTGAGTTGTGAAATTCTGGAGAGATTTGAGAGAGTTGACATTTTGTTTGGAATTCCGAAATTTTCTTGCTATTCACGGAAATGAAGTTGAATGAAAAGATCATATTAATTCATTATTTATCAATTCAGCAACACCAAGGTATTGTGTCAAATTCAATATTATAAACAAAAATTATGATTTCTATCCTATCCCAAAAAACAATATCTTTTAAATCACATGATATGATTTCTGCCCAGGTTAACAAGTTTGTGGCAGTGTTCAACTGGAGCAAGTCTCAGTTTGAGAAGGAGCAAGCTCTGGCTCTGGAAACCAACCAGAAGTCCGTGCAGCTGATGGAGATTGTGGAGGGATTTCTGGATTACATCCAGTTCCACAAGATACCTATCCAGTACCTCATGAACGAGGTGAGACATTACATCTAGAATATGTCTTACTCGAACTGTAAGAGTGAGCGACAATTTGATACATTTTGTTTTCTGTTTTTATGAAATTCTTCACAGACTAGAGCATCAAGAAACTTTTTGCATTATCATTAAAAAACTTCTCATCTTCACACTCAATAATGGTACCAAACAGGTCGTAAACCCTGATCCGTTTCAATTTTGACTGAAATGATAAACACAACTCAGAACTAATTAATAACTTAAATCGTACCTATCTGGCTGATTTCCACATAACTTTTCATGACAAATAAGTTGCAATTGGCAAAGTAGAGTACTTCAACAAACATTGAAGCCATTGAATCATCGATAGGTATCTAAGCCGCTGATTTTAAGATCTCATCTTCGTCCCATGGCTAAGACACTCTGAATCAACTGATGTCGCAGTCACCAATCCTCAGAATACCGTGGATGAAAAGTAAACAAAAACCAATGTGAAAACCACACTTGCCCTAAGCCCCACCACCCCACTGGCTACATTCAGCACAGCCGGATTATTACACCGGTTCTCACTACACTTATCAATCACACACTCCCCACTCTCATCTCCCACCTTAAAACAGATCTCCTTATCAAAACTCTTACTACTCTCGCACGTGAACAGCGTCTTGGTGACATCATCTGCTGTATGTGACGTAGTAACACATATGTCACGTCCTCCTTGGCATTCAGCCAATGAGCAGTTCTCCACCCGGATATCCCATGCTCCCTCCTCATTGGTTGTCAGAGTCCGTGAGGTATTCCCTGAACTCTCCTTCATGCACTTATCGTAGCAGATCAACCCACTCCCCTCGTCCGGTTCGTAAGGGCTCTTACACTCCGTTGGTAGTTGTGAGAGAGTGGATTGAGTGCAGGTTACGAACATGTAGAACGTGTCCGTTCCGTCTACTTTGTGTTTCTGGTCGATACACTGGAAGATGAGTTTAGTCCCCAACATGACCCGATCTCCCGCGTACAAAGCACCCGTCTCTGTCTCGTAGAACGCTCGGGAAGTCTCCGGTACCGTACAGATTTCCGTGCAGAGCTCCGGATCATCGGATATTTGGAAGAGGGTCTTCTTTCCGTCCTCACAAGGTGTACATTCCACGTTAGCTTCCCCTGTTGAGTAGGATCAGTTTGTTAAAGATGACGCGGGTCCAACCTTAGATTCTGAATTTTTCATATTCCATGAAAATTTCATAAAAAAAGTTCCCAGTTTTCGTCTTTCCAGAAAAATCTGAGGGTCATGAAAAAATCACGAAATTGCCGGTGAGGTTGCCAGCATCCAGGTGGCACCCAAATAAGGGGTTTTCAGCTCGCTATTGGTGCACCCAGATGGGTCCCAGCAGAGCTCTCTACCACCTCCTCTCGCGTAAGCGTAGGCGTGTGGTCTGTGGATTTTGCATCAAAAAAAGAAAAGAAAGCATACCTGTTGAGTAGGTGTTATAAGGGCAGAAATCACACTTCTGTTTTTCCAAGTTAGCGAAGGTCCCAGGACCGCAATCCACACAGTATTTGTGGTGTTTGTTGTACGCCCTCCCAGCCGGGCAATTATTCTCGGAGTTCTCCACTGGGATCTGATCGAGGTCGTCTTGGAGCGAGGGGGTTAGGAGGAGGAGGAGGGTTAGGGTGAGGAGTCTAGCCAATTTCATTCCTCAATCAGTCAGATTCATGAAGTCTATGTCAACGATATTTTCAAACAACACATTTTTCTATTGCGGACAATTCTAGATCACATCAGAAATAAATTCAAATAGATTTTGACCTCACGTTTTGTTCATTTTCACTGAAATCAAATATAAATCACAAATTTTAACTTGAAATCAAATGCACCAAATTAAGAACTAACAAATTGAAAACAGTACTCACTGAGTAAAGGTCACAAATCACAACACATGGGAATGTAGGAAGAAGGAGATTCAACAAGGACTATTTTAACCTCATTAATGACGTCAATATGCACTGGTAGTAATCTCATCCACTCAACGTGTTTGACGTAATGGTCGCTCTATTTTGATAGGCGGTAGAAGAGGAGTCATTACCTTGTTTCAACTTGTGATGAAGTGATGCTAGGTTAGGTAATTTGTAGTGTGTAGCAGTCATTAGTCAATCCAATCCGTTGTAGCTTTAATTCCATTACCGTACATATTACAATGTACATTGGTTCAGGTTGGTATTAACGGAGTTCATACCAATCACCCAGGAGAGAAGTTCTTTAAATAGAACTTTATGAAGGTCGAAATGATATTATGTTTATACAAGACTACTCCTCAGTCCTCACCCAACTCACTGGACTGTCTGATGAACATGCTATACATTTAACATACTACACTGCACAGTACACATAGTACACAGTGCACAGTACACTATACACTATACACAGTACAATGGGCACCGTACACACAGTTTGGGCACAGTACAGTAGTACACAGTACACTGTACACCGAACTACTCTATCCTAGGTGCGACAAAGTGGCGCTGTGCCAGACAGCATAATAATGATGGCTGTGGCCTATCAGATGGATCCAGCTTCCATTGACGTCTCCAAATTCTCGAGGAGCTACTCCCACTAAAATAAAAACCTTTCAATGTCAATTGTTAATTGGAAAATATGCTGCAATGAATATCGCTGCCCGACCAAATGTCGCATAAAACACCTGCTGAACGCACTGCTTTTAATCATTTCATGCTGAAACAACCTGTAATTGTGCTGCTTTCTAATCATGAACCAAATTCTTATGTTTTTATCATCCTAAATGCTGCACAATATTTGTCAATGACGATTTGTTTCACCACCAATCACTGCTTGGGTCCCACGATCTTTTGATCACTGCCACCTTTAGAAAGATTCTCTATAGGTAGGTGTGTTTCCTATTGATTTCCTTTTTGCTGAAAACCCCCACCCTCTATAATCCTCACCACCTGGAATTTCACTTGTTTCTGATCATTTCCACACCAAATCGTCGTTTTTTAATCAATCCTTGATCATTATGGTTTTAAGATTATCATTATCGCCTGTCATTGATTGCTTAATTAATCCTCATTGACCAATAAATCTTAGTTGAGATCACTTGCTGCTACGTTAACAAACGTTAATCAAACATAATATCATGCTGCTTTTAAATGTTAACTGCTTACTTTTTGTAACAACTATTTGTTATTCTGGATGGTTTAGGTAATTGGGAATGCTTTTCATTATCAATTTCACTATTTGTTATTTGTTGACTGCTTCATTTGTTTATAATATTATTTTGATTTCGTCATTTTTCCGATCGGATCAAAAGCTTCTCATTATTATTTGTTATTTGTGTTGATATTTTATTAGATTTGTCGCTAATTATTTGTTATTGTGCTATGTTAATGTTTGTTCATCGCTGAGTTATCACAAATTGGAATCGTTTCGAATATTTAAAATTAAAATTATTTTGTGTTAATACTGCATCTATTTATTTCATTTAACCTGGTGTTTCATTTTATTTCCCCCGATTGGTTGGTAAAATTAAGGCTCGATAAATCCCCATCTATTTCGTAAAATATCAGAAATGACACTTTGTTTTACTTCCCTGAATTGTAAATGGGAATTTGGAAACTGTGCGTGACCCCATTTCAAAGTTTACCATCTTTTCATCAGTCTTAAACCCCAGAGTAGGAAAAAGCTAGGAAACTCACCGTAATCATCTTCCCACTTTGAGCTATGATAATTACGTCATCAAGTTCCCACTTTGAGGTATGACAATGATGTCCTTTCACATCTGCCCTCTCTTTGTACGTGCATTTTAACCTGCCTGCAGGTTCTTTTAGAGCAGCGATTCCGAACAAATAAAATGATATATTTTCTCATACAGATAGCGCATTTTCAACCATTTTCAACATGCCGCCTGGCGATTCTTTTACTATTGTTACACCAGCGATATATAAAGGCTAATGCCCCCTTCGCAAAGTCGCTAGTCTAGTTTTTCCTGAGTTTATAAAATTTTAGAATTTATAATGCTATATAATATATTTGCCGCACCGACTAAACAATATAAAATGTGTGAGCTACAAACGACTTGGGGAGAAAAGGCTGAAAGTGTGCCGCAAGAAGTGGTAAAATCATCACTTTTCCTCATTATAAATCGTTGTATTTATACATAGTTTCTGGAAAAGAAGCCGACAAGAACAGAAGACCTAAGAATGAAGCTAGACTCCAGATGAGCAGATGGTAAAGGGTTCATGCTTCTAGTGCGATGAATAAAGGAAATGTTTTAAAGGTGGGTGCCACTCCTTAAATCAGTGGGACTTCCTAAGATTTTTTAACCTAAGGTTAGATTTTATGCCGCTCGGCTTTTCCTCATTGTATGGTATCGCAGTGTACCCTGACTGATTACCTTTTTATATTCTCATCTTCTAACCTAAATCTAACCTACTCAATACAATCCAATGCCACGATTTTCAACTGTTTTCTATTATAATTATGAATCTTTCTTTCAACGGAAAGTAGATTAAATTTACTGAATTCACCATTCAACTGTCTCTCAAGTCTCACTGCCCAACAGCTGTACTTGTAACTTATAGTCCATGATCATGTGCTACACCTTAACTGCTGGCCTGTTGCCACATAACGTGTTGTCACACATCTGTTGGCATATTCTGTTGTCACATGTTTGGTGTCGACAATCGAAGTCAGCCCCGTTATTTTCATTAGCCCCATTCATTAAGTGAAAAACATTGAAGTATATGCGCAACATACTCAAATATATAGCTGAGGAAAAGTTGACTCTCGTCAGCACTTGAACACTGTAATCCTTTAAAATGGCGTCCAGCAGATCTTAACTGTGCGACATACTGCGCAAGTGTGTCCTTCACAAATATAATACGAAACTTGTGTTACAATATGAACTTGCCACTTTTTATTTCATGAGTCTTAGAACATCAGCTTATGACGCTTATCAATGAGCTGGGGAGTCTCCCTCACGCGTAGGGTCTTGTAAGATCACGTGACATTAAATTCAAAGTCACGTGTAAAAATACAGAAACACGTGACTGAGTCACGTGACTCGTACACCTAAATCACGTGACAACCCACGCTGATATATAAACCCGTGTCCTCACACCAGCGCGATGTCCCAATTGAGTGGATTATATTTTCTCTGACGAGGAATATTGTTCTCTATCGCAGGAATATTTTTAAGAATTTATCATTTTTGCAAGAAGTATTGACGCTATTTGATGGAGGTTGGAGAAGACACGCCTAAACAGAAATCCAGATGGTCAGGTGAGTCAAATAGGACCTCAGACAGTTTTTCTGACGTTTTCATCGATATTTATATTGCTTTGGACCTTCGCCCTTCGGGCTGTGGGGTTCCACTAGATGCATCTCTTGAGCTGTGCCAAAATGGGCCTGATAGAATCGTGTTAATTTGGTAAGTTGCGTTTGAGTACGTTCGCTTCGAAATTCAAGTGTAGAATAGCTTGAAATTTGAATTTAATTCCATACAGGAGCACTCAAGAATGTTGAATTCAGACGAGGGTCCATGTACTAAGCTGCGGTTCACGGTCACCACTTCGACATGTATTTGTATTTGTAACCGCGCATTACAAGCATGCGATAAAAAACCCACGCGTGGTACATTAACTGTTTAGAATCCACTCCTTTCCTCACATTGTAATCGAATGATAAGTGTTAAGGAGAGTATATCTACAAATCCTTTTCCATGTCTTTTGAAATCTGGGCCATTACAATGCTTTCGAAGTGTCTTTTCATTCGCCAATTCATCTCTTCGAATCCATGCCCAGGAGATGAAAGTGATCTTACTTCTCTAGGATCTTGTCCATAGGTTATTTAAACAATCAGGTAGCTGTCATACCGCGCGCTGATCGGTTAATTTTGAGAATTCTGCTTCATCTTGTTTTTCAGGCTAGGGTTTAAGGCTCGAACCACCGAGTAATGGGGGTTTGCACAATTGTGCCTGGTCTCCCTATCACTGCTCACAACTGTGTTGATGACACTGCTCCACCCATAACTCCTGGGAATCCCCTTCTCCGAAATTTGTCTTAGGCATGCGGCATTGAATATTTCGCATAAACACTGGCTCACAATGCACCATTGAACCATTAAACACTGTCTAGCAGCTGTTAAGCGATGCTCCAGGGCATCAGTTTCTCTGCTACGATCTGCATTAACCGCGATTTATTTGTTTGCTTTTATTTTCTCCTCTCTCACGTTCTCATTGTTCTCATTGTACGAATATAGGAGCCAAGAAGAGGAGAATCCGTTCACCGCATCTTTGGAGTTTCTGTCATCTTTTGGTCTTTGTGCAGTTTGGTAATATGTCCATGACAGCTGTTAACAAGACAGCTACGGAAGGTTGGAGTCCGAGTGTCCATGGTGGAGTTTTTGCTGATGAAACAGAAGACCAGGATGGACCTCAGAAAGTTCAAGGATGGATCTCAGAAAGTTGGTCACCACCATAAAAGTAATTTCATACCTTGGTTTTAAGACATATTATTGTTTGATAAACGCGATCCCAATATATTGCTCGCCCTATGGTTATTTGGGGTGTGTACCTTAGCTTTCCATATAGAATCCCAATATCGTCTTGACTTGACTGCTGATTGGTCAATGTCAAGCTGACATTGACCAATCAGCGGTCGAGTTGGCGGCAAATTAACCTATGGGTAAGCTAATAGCCCGCCGATAATAAGGCGTTAGCCAGGAATCAGGACCAAGATTTAAATACTGATCCTAACAATAATTGCCATTTGGCGAGTGTATGTGTTGGATTGTGATAGTCCTTTCTATCCCTCTTCTTAGTGATGTGACCAAGATTGGGACAGAGCTACAATTAAAAGAGGTAAGGGTCTCTTATAGACACTAAATCAGTCGTCAACTCATTAGACTATTAGAGATCACGTCTTCGTTTTAACCAATTTACTACTGACATAGCTGCTATCTGATCATATGTCCGCGATTCCGTTATATTCAAAACCTTTCATTGGTGACTGTTCTAAATGGTAACCGAAATAACTTGCTCATTCACCATCTGATCTTTGACATTGGCCAATCAACATGCAAGTTGACCGTTATCTCGCATTCTCGGCTCGCACACACTGATGGGTCAATATCACATGGTCTTTTGAAGCTTCCGATCCAAACACTCTTGTATCAGTTTATTAAAATTTAAATACCCCTAAAATCGGCCACTTGAAACCCTCGGTTATGTGAATTTTAGGAAATATGATGGTATTCTTGGAGCAAATCTACTTGCTTCTAGTCTTTCGTCAGGAGCAAGTAAAAGTGGCACCAAAATCATCAATTTCTCATCGATTACACCCATTAGGTAGTTTATTCGGGGGTTAACTACAACACCAGGTTATCATGATTGCCCGATATATAAAATGCAGGTTTTATAGACTGTTTGTATTATATCATGTTAACAGGTGGTCTAAAACGAGCGGGATTTGGGATCCAATAACAATTGTCAAGTTCACTGCTTGAGGCTATTATGATATTCTTGTGGCTATTGGTATACTCTATCGGTGACAATGATCAGTAGATAAGGGATATTGATTAATATAATAAAGATAGGTTCAATGTTCATGGACCAACATTAATACTGGGGACAAAAGAAGGGGCATCAGGGTTTATATTTGCTGGGTTTTACATCTTTCTTCTGATATCGGGGGGGGTTGTTTGGGTCACGCTTTCCCCTTTCCAACTTTCTTAGCAGTGTGCCTGCCTTCTGTCATTTGCCTCCTGGATAGGAATTTCAAAGAAAAACTTCAAAGAGTTGTTGATTTTATACGTCACCCACCCCGGCGTTTTTTATGCGTATGTGATAGAAATAAATGCCTCGGATATTTTTCATAAAACACATAAAACAAGAGATTATCTTATCCTCTCTGAGATCTGAGATGTGTGTTTTATGTGTGGATAAGAGCGCATCCAGTGAGTGGAAAGCTGTGGGGATAGTTCCTGTCATGTGGTTGTCATTACCGCTAACTGTACACTTAGCTATTATAAAACTCGACATATATCTGTGCTCGCATAAAGGTGGTTCCTGTGCTCACATAGATAGAGGGTGGTTCCCTCTCCCATAGGATCATGTTAATTGTGTCCTCAGATCAGCTTTGCATAGTTCTCCTTGACCACATTGGCGAGTGCTCTGTTCCTCCCAATCTTATAGGAATCTTCTCCCTTATTCTTCCCTAAGCGGGACAATTATATTGCTAGATATTAAGATATTTTATATCTGAGAGATAGGTGGTAGCTTCCTACGGCATGAAGGATTTGGTCCAGATTAAGATAAGGTCTGTGGCTGCTTTCAACTCTCTTCGCTCGGTGTTCAAGGATGACACTCATAGTTTGATGGCTTCTGATGGCACCGAGATGAGCCGATGGCAATGTGAGTAGCCAGCGATTTTAGTAACTTTTTGTAGTAAAATTTGTAACATTATTAGCAACATGATTGGGGTTTCATCAGGGGCCAGTCAGAGAAAAAATCTTTGCAGAGTTGAATATTTTTCGTGATTCGTTACAGTAGACACTAACAATTTCAATTATCCAATATTCTTAGCAATCAGTCCACATACATATACGTCTGTGATCAGGGACTCTTTGTACGTTTTAATTCGATTCTTCTACTCGCCGGATGTCGAACGCGCGCGCCGTCCTCTTCTGTCCTCTTAGACACGCGCGCCGCGCACTCCTTAAACAAGTGCGCGCCGCGCACTTCTGTCCGCGCACTTCTTAAGCACCTGCGCGCCTTGCACTTCTTAACCACGTGCACGCACTAGACAAGGTACTATCCGGATCTCTGACAGGCTAATCAATACATATCAATATTAGATAATAGATCCCCCAATTATTAATTGATCAAAATTATCGATCACTGTATTCATATATCCCTTATCTTTACCATTACATAGCCCCAAATAATATGGAGTTGGACTTGACCGGGAAATGATCGTTTATCAATTCTCAGAAGGCAGATATAATCCCTTTTCTGCTAAACACACACCTTTATATCCCTCAGACAATATCCGTCTGTCCGGCATTCATAGGCATTTTCCAGTGACTTCATTATCATGATAATGTTTTGAGTAGCGATGTCGAAAACCGCACCGACGATCGTATTATTCTCGATCCGATCAAAAGCTTCGCTAGTGGTGCAGATCCCGATTTACGAATAATCTTTGAGCCCTTATTGTCATCATAAATCTTCATTGTTATGATAAATCTGAATTATAGTATCTGAGCTTTACTGATCACTGTGAAGTCTTACATACGTGATCAGATATTTAAATTCTGAATGGGCATGATCCATGGAAAGAAAAAAGTCAGATCGTTAGGATTTTCCATATCGAAGGAACTGCGAGGCAATGATGATAATTTTTTTGTGTCCCCTTTTTCTTCGTGTTTGAGTTTTTTTCTGGTGCCATATTCTTTTGTCGACCTTGATTTAGTGATCTCTCTCGGGACGTCAAGATTATTTTTCCGAGAATCAGCAGAATTTTATTGTAAAGTAAAATTCTCAGAGTTAATTCTGTTTTGTTGATTTCTGATCTGTTTGGTGGGACGGGAAGCTACAGAAGGATATGAATAAAGGAGAAAAGAGGGAAGGTAAGAACTTAGATCCCAACAATCCACAGTTTTGAAACTTTTCGAAAAAATGCGGACGTCCGGGGTTGGGAGGGGTCTTCGGATTGCGGACAAGGGGGGTTAAAATGTTCGAAATTGTGCGGCGTCTTTATGGATGGCATTGGCCCCTTGATTATGTAAAGAACAAAACCAGTGAGAGGTTATGTTAATTTGTTAATATTAAACTTACCTATAACTGCTTAACTTGGTACTAACTACTGAGCATAATATAATATAATTGAAATTACAATTTAAATGTGTAATTAACTTAATGCAACACTGCGCCTTTCTTCCATAATCCTGAACATAAAAAGGTTTAGCTACACCTTTGAAATAAAAAAGAAGTTATCGTCGTTTGAGAAGTTCGTAGACATACAATAAACTGCTTGGAGTTGGTGTTAAAGTAGAGAACTGTTATGAACGATTCACGGCAGTATTTTGTTGGACTGGAATCAGCCCCCGCTCGTTCAGATTGGTACAAGGATTTCATCAGAATGACAGATCTTTTATGGCACAGAAAAGGGGAGTTATTTCAGCGGGGAGCCGAGGAAAAGACATAACATGTTCTCACGGCATTTCATGTTCTCACAACATTTCATGATCTCACGACATTTTATGTTCTCAAAACATTTCATGGTCTCAAAACATTTCATGGTCTCACTGCATTTCATGTTCTCACGACATTTCGTGTTCTCAGGACATTTCATGATCTAACGACATTTCATGTTCTCACGACATTTCATGGTTTCACTGCATTTCATGTTCTCACGACATTTCGTGTTCTCAGGACATTTCATGATCTCATGACTGCTGACTATTTCAAATATTTCAACTCCGAGCAAATTTAGGAGAGATGAAATGTCGTACTACCCACTCAATTTTACATGATTTTGGTTCGGTATTTAGCCTGCATATCCCATCCATCATGCCGCGTATAAATGCCTGTCAGATCTACGAACAGTGAAATTTCCCTGAAATAAACCCAGAAATATATGATTATATTATGCATGTGATCTGTCAAGGAAATATAATAATAATAATATATGCCTATTTGAATGAAAATAAAATACAAGGAATTGACTCATGCGGAAGCGGAAGGATTGTGGCTTGGACTATAGCACACCATGAGCCTTTAATAGCCAAATAGTTAGCCTAATAACCCAATAAATGGACTATATAGAGTTCATTAATATCAGCAAAGATATTTCATGGCCAAAGATTCCATTGTGTTATAGTGTCTACTTCATCTTGCTAGATATTATAAATCATTCGTGAATGTATAATGTTCGTCTGTCAATTGTCTGTCGGCAAATGTGATAAACGTCGCTTGTACTATAATTATTTTAGTCTTTGTCAAATTGTACTGTTTATTTGGTATATTGTGTAGACTTAAGTGCTATAAATGGACTGTGAATAGGCTATCGCAAATCGGCAACTTCGGAAATTATTTGGTGAATGCTGAATATGGCCCTAGCCAAATTTGGTGAATATGGCCATTAGAATCTAGTGTTAACTAGTGAAACTTCTGAATAACGTTGCTTCTAACAACACACGACACCTGTAAAATATGAATAAAGTTAAACTCTTCAAGTCCGCAAATTCTTCTTAATGAAAAGAGTATTTTGAATATTAAAGTAACCAAATCATATTCAGAAAGAGTCACTAATTTGGTACATTGAGACTTGAGATTGCTATCAGCAGATAGCGCAGGTATAAATTAGAAAAATATTACTTAATACTTAAATAATGAGCTGAAACACTTTAGCACCGCTGAAGGTAGAAAGCAAGAGGAGACTCTTTTCCGCCCATTTCACCGCCCTTGCGATCAGTTCCTTTGATAAGTTATGATGGGCACACATACGGGTAACGTTCGAGCTGTGGATGGCTATTGCACGGCTTTTGAAGGTTTTTTTTTCATTTTTAAAACGTGCGATCTTTCGTGCAATTTAGAGCAAAGTTGGATTCTCTCTACCACCCTTTTTGCCACCCATTTGACGAGTTGCTTTTGCTCATGAAATCCCAGACGGGTAACGTTTGAGCCGTGAAATGACCTAATGTTTGTCATAATATTCGACGGACCAAAGCACCGAGGAATTTGCCCAAGAGATCCCGGCTATTATAGTAGGCGCAAAAAGTAATGAGCAGCCTAAGATCGCGAAGTGTTAATTTTCGCGCGTTCCGTCACAAGGAAATCCATTAAAGTATAGATTACGACTAACGACTGCGGGCGTTGTTATTTTTGCGTGACCCCTGCGTTGTGCGCGGCTCCGCGAATTCGAGTTGCGAATGCGCGGAGAAAATATCTCCGTTTCTGGAGAAGTGGAGAAATCCCTATTGGATAACATACCTCTTCACTGGCTTATAAGAGCTCATTACAAAGTTACAAGGAAGAGAAAGCTAATAATAGCTATGATCTTATGTGTAGACAGGGTAATGTTTCGTGTTTCTTTTGACAGTACTGTGCTGCTCCAATTTCCCGCTCAGTTCTTGGTCCATCGATGTTTTCGTTGTATACCTACCTTTATTGCATTGCGAATTCTATTCACTCGAGGTTCTTTGGTTGGCAGCTTTCAAATTTGACTTACTGTAACCTTAAATGTTGTGTGGTGATAATGTCAGATGTTGGACTTGGAGTGAAACGGGTGGAATGGTCCATGGCTGATGAGAGTGCAAGAGAGATGAGTGGGCGAGTCAAAGAATTAGAATAGCTAATGGGACAGTGCGATGTGGAGTGAGATGAGTGGGTGAGTCATGGGATGGCTGATGGGATAGTGCAATGTAGAGTGAGATGGGTGGGCGAGTCATGGGATGGCTGATGGGATAGTGCGATGTAGAGTGAGATGAGTGGGTGAGTCATGGGATGGCTGATGGGATAGTGCGATGTAGAGTGAGATGAGTGGGTGAGTCATGGGATGGCTGATGGGATAGTGCGATGTGGAGTGAGATGAGTGGGTGAGTCATGGGATGGCTGATGGGATAGTGCGATGTAGAGTGAAATGAGTGGGTGAGTCATGGGATGGCTGATGGGATAGTGCGATGTAGAGTGAGATGAGTGGGTGAGTCATGGGATGGCTGATGGGATAGTGCGATGTGGAGTGAGATGAGTGGGCGAGTCATGGGATGGCTGATGGGATAGTGCGATGTGGAGTGAGATGAGTGGGCGAGTCATGGGATGGCTGATGGGATAGTGTGATGTAGAGTGAGATGAGTGGGCGAGTCATGGAATGGCTGATGGGATAGTGTGATGTAGAGTGAGATGAGTGAGCGAGTCATGGGATGGCTGATGGGATAGGTAGACTTAGAGTGAGATGAGTGGGCGAGTCATGGGATGGCTGATGGGATAGTGCGATGTGGAGTGAGATGAGTGGGCGAGTCATGGGATGGCTGATGGGATAGTGCGATGTGGAGTGAGATGAGTGGGCGAGTCATGGGATGGCTGATGGGACGGTGCGATGTAGAGTGAGATGAGTGGGCGAGTCATGGGATGGCTGATGGGATAGTGCGATGCAAAGTGAGATGAGTGGGCGAGTCATGGAATGGCTGATGGGACGGTGCAATGTAGAGTGAGATGAGTGGATGTGATGTAGAGTGAGATGAGTGGATGTGATGTACACTGTACAGTGAGATGAGTGGGTGCGATGTTGAGTGAGATGAGTGGGGGATAGTTTTCCGCCTTATTATTTTCAATTTTGAGCCAATAAACAAAATTGGAAATATGTCCAATCGACACCATGATCTTCGTCCCATGGTTTAATAATAATAATAGTGGATCCATTGGACAAAGATAACAAACTGATGTTCTACTGCCGAATGAGTTTGTCAAATATGCCCTTTGGATCCATTGCTTCATTGGGCATGGCCATTGATCATCAAAAATGGTTACAATCATGGATCCATCGAATCCAGCCGAACTCTTCTACCTCATTTACCTGCATGACTGCACGACAATACTTCTGTATTTGAGGATGGTAGACATGCAATAATATGGCCGTGCAGGATGGTTTACGTGCAAATAGATCTGCCATGGCTCACTGCATACGACTGATTCTACCTTCAGACGATGACATTCCACGCACAACTGATGCTCCGACATCTCCCGGGATCGGGACGGTTCGAAAACGGAACCACACTGCCGGCTGCAGCTCAACACATGTATAGGCCATGTCACATTGGTATTGAGGAATTTGGACACGCAGTAACATGTACTCAACGAGTGTGTGTGTAAGGTGTGCTGATGACATGATATTGTAGACGTTTCCAACTTTCCTGTACGTTTTCCAGCTCCCCAGCAAGAGTTTCAAATTACCTGTCAAGGATGTATGTCTTGTGGCTTGTACATAATGTAGAGAGAGCTCTTACACAAACAGTTACTGTTTCTTGTCTCATACTGTGATTTGATTACCAGGATATATCATCAGATTACTTGAATTCTCTGCTCTGCAGGCAGAGGCATGTACCTCAAATCGATCAAAACACAAGTTGTCAGTATAGAAGAGGGCATTTGGCTGGCTGAACGCGCATTTTGTGATCTAAAATGAATGATACTGAAAGTCAATTATGAAGACAAGTCCGAGAAATTTTTTCTAGGATGATTGAAATTATGTTGTAAATTTTGTACCAATGAAAAATGAATTATTAGAGATAATACGAACAGTTGAATTTTAATTTGATGCTCTATTTGATGCTCTATTTTATGGTTGATGCCTTGCATTTGCAATATGCCAATATCTCGTATACGAGGGGTTAAATATGAGAACATTGTGATTGAGATACAGCGCGGAAAAGAAACGCGCGCGTTCGATGATCGTGACAAGTATCAATTATGTGATTACCATAACGTCACGTGCCGTGAACTGGAGCACGTGACGTCCACTAGAGCGCTGATTGGTCGGGTGATCCTGACCAATCACAGAGCGCGTACAAACTCTGCTCATTACTTTTTGCGCCAACTATACTTTACTGCCCGACGAGAGCATTATTAGACCGATTTAGCAATTTAATAATATTCACTACTAGCGTTTGCCCGCGAAGATTCGCGGAAACAATCAACCTGATACCTTTGGTTTATCTTGTATCCAGCAGCCAACAGCTACTTGCTTCATGACCTCATCTTGGAATTTGATAAGTAATTGGATCACCATTACCGCTTACCGAGGATTACAGATATTCGCGGAAATACACTGCACAACATACTTTAGTACTTTGTAATTTGAGATCACCTATATAGTATTGCCTTTCCATAGCATATATTAGCATTAGTAAACGCATGATATTTATTATGCAAATAACTAATCAACGGATGGTCCAATTCAAATTTTCCTTAAATAGTAATAAGCCCCTTAATTGAGAGAAGATTTTCCCGAAAAAACGATCAAAAATATCAAATGCACTTCTTAAATAGTCATTTTACACAGACAGACAGACAGATGCACGAACACTCTGAAATTATTAATATAGATGTGTTGAGTGCCGTGACGTTTTCAACCTGCTCCCTCATACATACATACATACATACTTGCTCCCTCCGCCGATACGGTGTTTCGCTTGATTAGTCCTGTGCAAAGCACCAACAGTTCATTGTCCAAAATAAATAATGTCGTATTTTATTCTTAAGATGGATTTCAAACTTCATAAAAATATAAAATTCTGTCCTTGGGATCTTTGTTATTAATTTCATTTATCGACTGTGATCTAGTAAAACAATTTAAATAACAATAAATGACATTTACATTGTCTAATTTATATCGTTTTAGACCGTGAATTCTGTGAAATATAGTACGTGAGCTTGTAAAAATATCTATTGGATATTGTTGCACTCAACTTAATCTCCCTATGGAAAGGATGCCACATTGGCTGAAAGGTTGGGATTTCACGTTGTGCCCATTTTATGAATGCTTTATCCCCCTGACTTATTTTAGTGAACGATCCTTTTTTCTCATTTCGTACATTCTTAGTATTTGGATATTCATGACATACTTCCTGAATTTGTGGATACTGTACATCCATAAATTAATTCGAGATATTTTGCTTCAATTCGTCCCGTAGTATAATGAGATGAATATAAATGATACGTATATCAATGAATTGCCTGCCTATCGAGTGTTTTTAAGTGTGAAGTACGTCAATCCTAGCCGTGTGTCGATATTAGGGCTAGGATGTTTCGTCATCGTTTGGGGAGTGCCAGGCTTTTTCAATTTCATGTACGGCGTAATCGTGCGCGGTTCACTTGCAGCCAGTGGGCTGCGCATGGAGAAGCCGCGCACGTAAGAGTTCGACACGCCACCGTATTATGCGTAATTGAACCAATCCTCTCACGCTTCCCCGAATGTCATTCAAACCATCTACGCAACCATTCATTCACATGAATTTTATGGATATCGATCAACTTATCCTTTAATCTTTTATTCCATCAATTCATTCCCTCCATTCACACCAGCTCTTTCTTCCATCAATTCCTTCTCTTTCTTCACTTCTCCAAAGATTCACACCAGCACTCTCCGTTTGCAGGTGCGGTGGAGAGCATTGCTGAGTTTTCCAACGAAACAACTGCTCACGGAGTAAAGTTCTTCTTCCAGGTACGAAGCCCTCTCAACTTCAATAAACTGATGATTGATGTAATTTCTAATTTTCCTCTAATTGCGACGTACAAGGGAAACGAAAGGTTAATGGTCTTCAATTAAAATTCGATGTTCGACATCATCTTCAGTGCTCAAATTTGATTGTATAAAGTAGTGTTGTAAAGTTTAAAGCAACTTCAACTTCAATACTTCATAGAAATTAAACAAGAAATATGCGCCTGCCGGCTTATTTCTTGTGCCCGTTGTTTCCGTATGCAGGCGCTTAATTTCCTGTTCCCTGGGGCTGGTATTAAACACACCCTCATTAGAAATAGAAATATAATTAATTACATATTCAAAAGCAATGTCAGATCAGCAAAATCAAGGGATCTTGAAACTCGTCGAATGGAGAAAGTCCCAAACAGTGCTGAAACTAAAGATAAAATTAAACATTAAAACACGCCGTCACCATTGTCTGTCTCGCTTACTGGTAATCAGTAGTGACTTGTTGGTCACGGATACTGGATCGCCCTGAGGCTGAAGTAGCAAAGGCGAGGGCTTCTGTTACAACGTTCTGTATGGCGTCGGATGCAGTCCTCTCCTTCCGGAAGTTGTAGTGAAGCCTGCTGGACACGCCTGGATCACTGTTTTGAGAGGTAAAAATAGGGCTTTTTGGATTTTACAGGAAAACAAAGGAAAACTGGCGAATATCATTGGTTCGGTGGTTTCAGGCGCATAATTTATGACCAGAAACACTTCTATTTGACCACCCATGAGACATCTACGCCCAATAAGGGGCGAAAAAAGGCAGTTTTTAAGCCGAAAAACGCAATTTTAACCCCCCATAACAGACAGAAAATGGCTGATTTCGGGATTCTGAAGTATGATATGTCTTTCTTAGGTCGTTCATGGATGGCGTGCAAATTTTCAGCTCAATCGGCCGAAACTTTTTTTCGATTTCGGATCTTGGGTGCCTCAGAAATGAAGACACGCCTGGATCACTGTTTACAGAGGTAAAAATAGGGTTTTTGGGATTTTACAGGAAAACAAAGGAAAACTGGCGAATATTATTGGTTCAGTGGTTTCAGGCGCATAATTTATGACCAGATACACTTCTATTTGACCACCGATGAGACATCTACGCCCAATAAGGGGCGAAAAAAGGCAGTTTTTAAGCCAAAAAACGCGATTTTAACCCCCCATAACAGACAGAAAATGGCAGATTTCGGGATTCTGAAGTATGGTATGTCTATCTTAGGTCGTCCATGGATGGCGTGCAAATTTTCAGCTAAATCGGCCAAAGCTTTTCGATTTCGGATCTTGGGTGCCTCAGAAATGAAGGACATCCTGGATCACTGTTTTGAGAGATACAAATAGGGTATTTTGGATTTTACAGGAAAACAAAGGAAAACTGGCGAATATCATTGGTTCAGTGGTTTCAGGCGCATAATTTATGACCAGATACACTTCTATTTGACCACACATGAGACATCTACGCCCAATAAGGGGCGAAAAAAGGCAGATTTTAAGCCGAAAAACGCGATTTTAACCCCCCATAACAGACAGAAAATGGCAGATTTCGGGATTCTGAAGTATGGTATGTCTATCTTAGGTCGTCCATGGATGGCGTGCAAATTTTCAGCTCAATCGGCCAAAGCTTTTCGATTTCGGATCTTGGGTGCCTCAGAAATGAAGAACGTCCTGGATCACTGTTTTGAGAGATAAAAATAGGGTATTTTGGATTTTACAGGAAAACAAAGGAAAACTGGCGAATATCATTGGTTCAGTGGTTTCAGGCGCATAATTTATGACCAGATACACTTCTATTTGACCACCCATGAGACATCTACGCCCAATAAGGGGCGAAAAAAGGCAGTTTTTAAGCCGAAAAACGCGATTTTAACCCCCCATAACAGGCAGAAAATGGCTAATTTCGGGATTCTGAAGTATGGTATGTCTTTCTTAGGTCGTCCATGGATGGCGTGCAAATTTTCAGCTCAATCGGCCAAAGCTTTTCGATTTCGGATTTTGGGTGCCTCAGAAATGAATACACGCCTCGATCACTGTTTTGAGAGGTGAAAGTAGGGTTTTTTGGATTTTACAGGAAAACAAAGGAAAACTGGCGAATATCATTGGTTCAGTGGTTTCAGGCGCATAATTTATGACCAGATATTTGACCACCCATGAGACATCTACGCCCAATAAGGGGCGAAAAAGGCAGGTTTTTAAGCCGAAAAACGCGATTTTAACCCCCCATAACAGACAGAAAATGGCAGATTTCGGGATTCTGAAGTATGGTATGTCTTTCTTAGGTCGTCCACGGATGGCGTGCAAATTTTCAGCTCAATCGGCCAAAGATTTTCGATATCGGATCTTGGGCGCCTCAGAAATGAAGAACATCCTGGATCACTGTTTTGAGAGGTACAAATAGGGTATTTTGGATTTTACAGGAAAACAAATGAAAACTGGCGAATATCATTGGTTCAGTGGTTTCAGGCGCATAATTTATGACCAGATACACTTCTATTTGACCACCATGAGACATCTACGCCCAATAAGGGGCGAAAAAAGGCGGTTTTTAAGCCGAAAAACGCGATTTTAACCCCCCCATAACAGACAGAAAATGGCTGATTTCGGGATTCTGAAGTATGGTATGTCTTTCTTAGGTCGTCCATGGATGGCGTGCAAATTTTCAGCTCAATCGGCCAAAGCTTTTCGATTTCGGATCTTGGGTGCCTCAGAAATGAAGAACGTCCTGGATCACTGTTTTGAGAGATAAAATAGGGTATTTTGAACTTTACAGGAAAACAAAGGAAAACTGGCGAATATCATTGGTTCAGTGGTTTCAGGCGCATAATTTATGACCAGATACACTTCTATTTGACCACCCATGAGACATCTACGCCCAATAAGGGGCGAAAAAAGGCAGATTTTAAGCCGAAAAACGCGATTTTAACCCCCCATAACAGACAGAAAATGGCTAATTTCGGGATTCTGAAGTATGGTATGTCTTTCTTAGGTCGTCCATGGATGGCGTGCAAATTTTCAGCTCAATCGGCCAAAGCTTTTCGATTTCGGATCTTGGGTGCCTCAGAAATGAAGACACGTCCTGGATCACTGTTTTGAGCTTTTAGAGATGAAAAATAGGGCCAAAGTTTTTGGATTTTACAGGAAAACAAAGGAAAACTGGCGAATATCATTGGTTCAGTGGTTTCAGGCGCATAATTTATGACCAGATACACTTCTATTTGACCACCCATGAGACATCTACGCCCAATAAGGGGCGAAAAAAGGCAGTTTTTAAGCCGAAAAACGCGATTTTAACCCCCATAACAGTCAGAAAATGGCAGATTTCGGGATTCTGAAGTATGGTATGTCTTTCTTAGGTCGTCCATGGATGGCGTGCAAATTTTCAGCTCAATCGGCCAAAGATTTTCGATATCGGATCTTGGGCGCCTCAGAAATGAAGAACATCCTGGATCACTGTTTTGAGAGGTACAAATAGGGTATTTTGAATTTTACAGGAAAACAAATGAAAACTGGCGAGTATCATTGGTTCAGTGGTTTCAGGCGCATAATTTATGACCAGAAACACTTCTATTTGACCACCCATGAGACATCTACGCCCAATAAGGGGCGAAAAAGGCAGTTTTAAGCCGAAAAACGCGATTTTAACCCCCATAACAGACAGAAAATGGCTGATTTCGGGATTCTGAAGTATGGTATGTCTTTCTTAGGTCGTCCATGGATGGCGTGCAAATTTTCAGCTCAATCGGCCAAAGCTTTTCGATTTCGGATATTGGGTGCCTCAGAAATGAAGGACATCCTGGATCACTGTTTTAAGAGATACAAATAGGGTATTTTGGATTTTACAGGAAAACAAAGGAAAACTGGCGAATATCATTGGTTCAGTGGTTTCAGGCGCATAATTTATGACCAGATACACTTCTATTTGACCACACATGAGACATCTACGCCCAATAAGGGGCGAAAAAGGCAGATTTTAAGCCGAAAAACGTGATTTTAACCCCCCATAACAGACAGAAAATGGCAGATTTCGGGATTCTGAAGTATGGTATGTCTATCTTAGGTCGTCCATGGATGGCGTGCAAATTTTCAGCTCAATCGGCCAAAGCTTTTCGATTTCGGATCTTGGGTGCCTCAGAAATGAAGAACGTCCTGGATCACTGTTTTGAGAGATAAAAATAGGGTATTTTGGATTTTACAGGAAAACAAAGGAAAACTGGCGAATATCATTGGTTCAGTGGTTTCAGGCGCATAATTTATGACCAGATACACTTCTATTTGACCACCCATGAGACATCTACGCCCAATAAGGGGCGAAAAAGGCAGTTTTAAGCCGAAAAACGCGATTTTAACCCCCATAACAGGCAGAAAATGGCTAATTTCGGGATTCTGAAGTATGGTATGTCTTTCTTAGGTCGTCCATGGATGGCGTGCAAATTTTCAGCTCAATCGGCCAAAGTTTTTCGATTTCGGATCTTGGGTGCCTCAGAAATGAAGACACGCCTGGATCACTGTTTTGAGAGGTGAAAATAGGGCTTTTGGATTTTACAGGAAAACAAAGGAAAACTGACGAATATCATTGGTTCAGTGGTTTCAGGCGCATAATTTATGACCAGATACACTTCTATTTGACCACCCATGAGACATCTACGCCCAATAAGGGGCGAAAAAGGCAGTTTTAAGCCGAAAACGCGATTTTAACCCCCCATAACAGACAGAAAATGGCAGATTTCGGGATTCTGAAGTATGGTATGTCTTTCTTAGGTCGTCCACGGATGGCGTGCAAATTTTCAGCTCAATCGGCCAAAGATTTTCGATATCGGATCTTGGGCGCCTCAGAAATGAAGAACATCCTGGATCACTGTTTTGAGAGGTACAAATAGGGTATTTTGAATTTTACAGGAAAACAAATGAAAACTGGCGAGTATCATTGGTTCAGTGGTTTCAGGCGCATAATTTATGACCAGAAACACTTCTATTTGACCACCCATGAGACATCTACGCCCAATAAGGGGCGAAAAAAGGCAGTTTTTAAGCCGAAAAACGCGATTTTAACCCCCCATAACAGACAGAAAATGGCTGATTTCGGGATTCTGAAGTATGGTATGTCTTTCTTAGGTCGTCCATGGATGGCGTGCAAATTTTCAGCTCAATCGGCCAAAGTTTTTCGATTTCGGATATTGGGTGCCTCAGAAATGAAGGACATCCTGGATCACTGTTTTGAGCTTTTGAGAGATACAAATAGGGTATTTTGGATTTTACAGGAAAACAAAGGAAAACTGGCGAATATCATTGGTTCAGTGGTTTCAGGCGCATAATTTATGACCAGATACATTTCTATTTGACCACACATGAGACATCTACGCCCAATAAGGGGCGACAAAAGGCAGATTTTAAGCCGAAAAACGCGATTTTAACCCCCATAACAGACAGAAAATGGCAGATTTCGGGATTCTGAAGTATGGTATGTCTATCTTAGGTCGTCCATGGATGGCGTGCAAATTTTCAGCTCAATCGGCCAAAGCTTTTCGATTTCGGATCTTGGGTGCCTCAGAAATGAAGAACGTCCTGGATCACTGTTTTGAGAGATAAAAATAGGGTATTTTGGATTTTACAGGAAAACAAAGGAAAACTGGCGAATATCATTGGTTCAGTGGTTTCAGGCGCATAATTTATGACCAGAAACACTTCTATTTGACCACCCATGAGACATCTACGCCCAATAAGGGGCGAAAAAAGGCAGTTTTTCAGCCGAAAAACGCAATTTTAACCCCCCATAACAGACAGAAAATGGCTGATTTCGGGATTCTGAAGTATGGTATGTCTTTCTTAGGTCGTTCATGGATGGTGTGCAAATTTTCAGCTCAATCGGCCGAAGCTTTTCGATTTCGGATCTTGGGTGCCTCAGAAATGAAGACACGCCTGGATCACTGTTTTGAGAGGTAAAAATAGGGTTTTTTGGATTTTACAGTAAAAGAAAGGAAAACTGGCGAATATCATTGGTTCAGTGGTTTCAGGCGCATAATTTATGACCAGATACACTTCTATTTGACCACCCATGAGACATCTACGCCCAATAAGGGGCGAAAAAGGCAGTTTTAAGCCGAAAAACGCGATTTTAACCCCCATAACAGACAGAAAATGGCAGATTTCGGGATTCTGAAGTATGGTATGTCTTTCTTATGTCGTCCATGGATGGCGTGCAAATTTTCAGCTCAATCGGCCAAAGCTTTTCGATATCGGATCTTGGGCGCCTCAGAAATGAAGAACATCCTGGATCACTGTTTTGAGAGGTACAAATAGGGTATTTTGGATTTTACAGGAAAACAAAGGAAAACTGGCGAATATCATTGGTTCAGTGGTTTCAGGCGCATAATTTATGACCAGATACACTTCTATTTGACCACCCATGAGACATCTACGCCCAATAAGGGGCGAAAAAGGCAGTTTTTAAGCCGAAAAACGCGATTTTAACCCCCCATAACAGGCAGAAAATGGCAGATTTCGGGATTCTGAAGTATGGTATGTCTTTCTTAGGTCGTCCATGGATGGCGTGCAAATTTTCAGCTCAATCGGCCAAAGCTTTTCGATTTCGGATCTTGGGCGCCTCAGAAATGAAGAACATCCTGGATCACTGTTTTGAGAGGTACAAATAGGGTATTTTGGATTTTACAGGAAATCAAATGAAAACTGGCGAATATCATTGGTTCAGTGGTTTCAGGCGCATAATTTATGACCAGATACACTTCTATTTGACCACCCATGAGACATCTACGCCCAATAAGGGGCGAAAAAAGGCAGTTTTTAAGCCGAAAAACGCGATTTTAACCCCCCATAACAGGCAGAAAATGGCTGATTTCGGGATTTTGAAGTATGGTATGTCTTTCTTAGGTCGTCCATGGATGGCGTGCAAATTTTCAGCTCAATCGGCCAAAGTTTTTCGATTTCGGATCTTGGGTGCCTCAGAAATGAAGGACATCCTGGATCACTGTTTTGAGAGATACAAATAGGGTATTTTGGATTTTACAGGAAAACAAAGGAAAACTGGCGAATATCATTGGTTCAGTGGTTTCAGGCGCATAATTTATGACCAGATACACTTCTATTTGACCACACATGAGACATCTACGCCCAATAAGGGGCGACAAAAGGCAGATTTTAAGCCGAAAAACGCGATTTTAACCCCCCATAACAGACAGAAAATGGCAGATTTCGGGATTCTGAAGTATGGTATGTCTATCTTAGGTCGTCCATGGATGGCGTGCAAATTTTCAGCTCAATCGGCCAAAGCTTTTCGATTTCGGATCTTGGGTGCCTCAGAAATGAAGAACGTCCTGGATCACTGTTTTTTGAGAGATAAAAATAGGGTATTTTGGATTTTACAGGAAAACAAAGGAAAACTGGCGAATATCATTGGTTCAGTGGTTTCAGGCGCATAATTTATGACCAGATACACTTCTATTTGACCACACATGAGACATCTACGCCCAATAAGGGGCGAAAAAGGCAGATTTTAAGCCGAAAACGCGATTTTAACCCCCCATAACAGACAAAAAATGGCAGATTTCGGGATTCTGAAGTATGGTATGTCTATCTTAGGTCGTCCATGGATGGCGTGCAAATTTTCAGCTCAATCGGCCAAAGCTTTTCGATTTCGGATCTTGGGTGCCTCAGAAATGAAGAACGTCCTGGATCACTGTTTTGAGAGATAAAAATAGGGTATTTTGGATTTTACAGGAAAACAAAGGAAAACTGGCGAATATCATTGGTTCAGTGGTTTCAGGCGCATAATTTATGACCAGATACACTTCTATTTGACCAGGGGGGGGGGCCAACGCTCTTTTAGGCCCCGAGGATATAAAAAATCCAAAAAGAGCCCTAGAAAGTGGGGGCCTAAAAGAGCCTAAAAGGGCCTTTTGGGGTAAAATATTAGATTTTGTGGGCTCTGTTGCCTTAATAACGTCTCGAAACAATTATTTTCTATCTAAATATCATTTAATGACTTAATTTTTGGGTTTTTGCATTTTAGGGGAAAAATTCAATAAAATTTTTGGTGTAGGGCTCTAGAGGATGACAGTGACCTGAAAGAGCCCTAGAAATTGGGGGACTAAAGAGCCCTTTAAAACATTTTCCCACAGTTTTCCGGGATCAATAGCCATAGTGTCCTCAAAGTATACTGGATTGTTGAAATACTGTTACTTCATTGAAGAAAGCACTTAATCAGACTATATAAATGGCATTTTGACTATCTGGGGCTGTGCAATCGATTATTAGAACAATTTTAGTATAGGGCTCTTTTAGGCTCCAAAGGATATAAATAATCTGAAAAGAGCCCTAGAAAGTGGGGCCTAAAAGAGCCTAAAAGCGCGTTGGCCACCCCCCTGACCACCCATGAGACATCTACGCCCAATAAGGGGCGAAAAAAGGCAGTTTTTAAGCCGAAAAACGCGATTTTAACCCCCATAACAGGCAGAAAATGGCTGATTTCGGGATTCTGAAGTATGGTATGTCTTTCTTAGGTCGTCCATGGATGGCGTGCAAATTTTCAGCTCAATCGGCCAAAGCTTTTCGATTTCGGATCTTGGGCGCCTCAGAAATGAAGAACATCCTGGATCACTGTTTTGAGAGGTACAAATAGGGTATTTTGATTTTACAGGAAATCAAATGAAAACTGGCGAATATCATTGGTTCAGTGGTTTCAGGCGCATAATTTATGACCAGATACACTTCTATTTGACCACCCATGAGACATCTACGCCCAATAAGGGGCGAAAAAGGCAGTTTTTAAGCCGAAAACGCGATTTTAACCCCCATAACAGGCAGAAAATGGCAGATTTCGGGATTTTGAAGTATGGTATGTCTTTCTTAGGTCGTCCATGGATGGCGTGCAAATTTTCAGCTCAATCGGCCAAAGTTTTTCGATTTCGGATCTTGGGTGCCTCAGAAATGAAGAACGTCCTGGATCACCGTTTTGAGAGATAAAAATAGGGTTTTTTGGATTTTACAGGAAAACAAAGGAAAACTGGCGAATATTATTGGTTCAGTGGTTTCAGGCGCATAATTTATGACCAGAAACACTTCTATTTGTCCACCCATGAGACATCTACGCCCAATAAGGGCGAAAAAGGCAGTTTTAAGCCGAAAACGCGATTTTAACCCCCCCATAACAGGCAGAAAATGGCAGATTTTGGGATTCTGAAGTATGGTATGTCTTTCTTAGGTCGTCCATGGATGGCGTGCAAATTTTCAGCTCAATCGGCCAAAGTTTTTCGATTTTGGATCTTGGGTGCCTCAGAAATGAAGAACGTCCTGGATCACTGTTTTGAGAGATAAAATAGGGTTTTTTGGATTTTACAGGAAAACAAAGGAAAACTGGCGAATATCATTGGTTCAGTGGTTTCAGGCGCATAATTTATGACCAGAAACACTTCTATTTGACCACCCATGAGACATCTACGCCCAATAAGGGGCGAAAAAGGCAGTTTTTAAGCCGAAAAACGCGGTTTTAACCCCCCATAACAGACAGAAAATGGCTGATTTCGGGATTCTGAAGTATGGTATGTCTATCTTAGGTCGTCCATGGATGGCGTGCAAATTTTCAGCTCAATCGGCCAAAGCTTTTCGATTTCGGATCTTGGGTGCCTCAGAAATGAAGAACGTCCTGGATCACTGTTTTGAGAGATAAAAATAGGGTATTTTGGATTTTACAGGAAAACAAAGGAAAACTGGCGAATATCATTGGTTCAGTGGTTTCAGGCGCATAATTTATGACCAGATACACTTCTATTTGACCACACATGAGACATCTACGCCCAATAAGGGGCGACAAAAGGCAGATTTTAAGCCGAAAACGCGATTTTAACCCCCCATAACAGACAGAAATGGCAGATTTCGGGATTCTGAAGTATGGTATGTCTATCTTAGGTCGTCCATGGATGGCGTGCAAATTTTCAGCTCAATCGGCCAAAGCTTTTCGATTTCGGATCTTGGGTGCCTCAGAAATGAAGAACGTCCTGGATCACTGTTTTGAGAGATAAAAATAGGGTATTTTGGATTTTACAGGAAAACAAAAGGAAAACTGGCGAATATCATTGGTTCAGTGGTTTCAGGCGCATAATTTATGACCAGATACACTTCTATTTGACCACCCATGAGACATCTACGCCCAATAAGGGGCGAAAAAGGCAGTTTTAAGCCGAAAACGCGATTTTAACCCCCATAACAGACAGAAAATGGCTGATTTCGGGATTCTGAAGTATGGTATGTCTTTCTTAGGTCTTCCATGGATGGCGTGCAAATTTTCAGCTCAATCGGCCAAAGCTTTTCGATTTCGGATCTTGGGTGCCTCAGAAATGAAGAACATCCTGGATCACTGTTTTGAGAGGTACAAAATAGGGTATTTTGGATTTTACAGGAAACAAATGAAAACTGGCGAATATCATTGGTTCAGTGGTTTCAGGCGCATAATTTATGACCAGATACACTTCTATTTGACCACCCATGAGACATCTACACCCAATAAGGGGCGAAAAAGGCAGTTTTTAAGCCGAAAACGCGATTTTAACCCCCCATAACAGGCAGAAAATGGCTGATTTCGGGATTTTGAAGTATGGTATGTCTTTCTTAGGTCGTCCATGGATGGCGTGCAAATTTTCAGCTCAATCGGCCAAAGTTTTTCGATTTCGGATCTTGGGTGCCTCAGAAATGAAGAACGTCCTGGATCACTGTTTTGAGAGGGTAAAAATAGGGTTTTTGGATTTTACAGGAAAACAAAGGAAAACTGGCGAATATTATTGGTTCAGTGGTTTCAGGCGCATAATTTATGACCAGAAACACTTCTATTTGACCACCCATGAGACATCTACGCCCAATAAGGGGCGAAAAAAGGCAGTTTTTAAGCCGAAAAACGCGATTTTAACCCCCATAACAGACAGAAAATGGCTGATTTCGGGATTCTGAAGTATGGTATGTCTTTCTTAGGTCGTCCATGGATGGCGTGCAAATTTTCAGCTCAATCGGCCAAAGCTTTTCGATTTCGCATCTTGGGCGCCTCAGAAATGAAGAACATCCTGGATCACTGTTTTGAGAGGTACAAATAGGGTATTTTGGATTTACAGGAAAACAAATGAAAACTGGCGAATATCATTGGTTCAGTGGTTTCAGGCGCATAATTTATGACCAGATACACTTCTATTTGACCACCCATGAGACATCTACGCCCAATAAGGGGCGAAAAAGGCAGTTTTAAGCCGAAAACGCGATTTTAACCCCCCATAACAGGCAGAAAATGGCAGATTTCGGGATTCTGAAGTATGGTATGTCTTTCTTAGGTCGTCCATGGATGGCGTGCAAATTTTCAGCTCAATCGGCCAAAGTTTTTCGATTTCGGATCTTGGGTGCCTCAGAAATGAAGAACGTCCTGGATCACTGTTTTGAGAGATACAAATAGGGTATTTTGGATTTTACAGGAAAACAAAGGAAAACTGGGGAATATCATTGGTTCAGTGGTTTCGGGCGCATAATTTATGACCAGATACACTTCTATTTGACCACCCATGAGACATCTACGCCCAATAAGGGGCGAAAAAAGGCAGTTTTTAAGCCGAAAAACGCGGTATTTTAACCCCCATAACAGACAGAAAATGGCAGATTTCGGGATTCTGAAGTATGGTATGTC
Organism: Beroe forskalii; assembly: GCA_011033025.1. NCBI lineage: Eukaryota > Metazoa > Ctenophora > Nuda > Beroida > Beroidae > Beroe > Beroe forskalii. The sequence continues at coordinate 20,474 of WFMF01000603.1, read as the reverse complement.
TATCTTAGGTCGTCCATGGATGGCGTGCAAATTTTCAGCTCAATCGGCCAAAGCTTTTCGATTTCGGATCTTGGGTGCCTCAGAAATGAAGAACGTCCTGGATCACTGTTTTGAGAGATAAAAATAGGGTATTTTGGATTTTACATGAAAACAAAGGAAAACTGGCGAATATCATTGGTTCAGTGGTTTCAGGCGCATTATTTATGACCAGATACACTTCTATTTGACCACCCATGAGACATCTACGCCCAATAAGGGGCGAAAAAAGGCAGATTTTAAGCCGAAAATCGCGATTTTAACCCCCCATAATAGACAGAAAATGGCAGATTTCGGGATTCTGAAGTATGGTATGTCTATCTTAGGTCGTCCATGGATGGCGTGCAAATTTTCAGCTCAATCGGCCAAAGCTTTTCGATTTCGGATCTTGGGTGCCTCAGAAATGAAGAACGTCCTGGATCACTGTTTTGAGAGATAAAAATAGGGTATTTTGGATTTTACAGGAAAACAAAGGAAAACTGGCGAATATCATTGGTTCAGTGGTTTCAGGCGCATAATTTATGACCAGATACACTTCTATTTGACCACCCATGAGACATCTACGCCCAATGAGGGGCGAAAAAGGCAGTTTTAAGCCGAAAACGCGATTTTAACCCCCCATAACAGGCAGAAAATGGCTGATTTCGGGATTCTGAAGTATGGTATGTCTTTCTTAGGTCGTCCATGGATGGCGTGCAAATTTTCAGCTCAATCGGCCAAAGCTTTTCGATTTCGGATCTTGGGCGCCTCAGAAATGAAGAACATCCTGGATCACTGTTTTGAGAGGTACAAATAGGGTATTTTGGATTTTACAGAAAAACAAATGAAAACTGGCGAATATCATTGGTTCAGTGGTTTCAGGCGCATAATTTATGACCAGATACACTTCTATTTGACCACCTATGAGACATCTACGCCCAATAAGGGGCGAAAAAAGGCAGTTTTTAAGCCGAAAAACGCGATTTTAACCCCCCATAACAGACAGAAAATGGCAGATTTCGGGATTCTGAAGTATGGTATGTCTTTCTTAGGTCGTCCATGGATGGCGTGCAAATTTTCAGCTCAATCGGCCAAAGCTTTTCGATTTCGGATCTTGGGCGCCTCAGAAATGAAGAACATCCTGGATCACTGTTTTGAGAGGTACAAATAGGGTATTTTGGATTTTACAGGAAAACAAATGAAAACTGGCGAATATCATTGGTTCAGTGGTTTCAGGCGCATAATTTATGACCAGAAACACTTCTATTTGACCACCCATGAGACATCTACGCCCAATAAGGGGAGAAAAAAGGCAGTTTTTAAGCCGAAAAACGCGATTTTAACCCCCATAACAGACAGAAAATGGCTGATTTCGGGATTCTGAAGTATGGTATGTCTTTCTTAGGTCGTCCATGGATGGCGTGCAAATTTTCAGCTCAATCGGCCAAAGTTTTTCGATTTCGGATCTTGGGTGCCTCAGAAATGAAGAACGTCCTGGATCACTGTTTTGAGAGGTAAAAATAGGGTTTTTTGGATTTTACAGAAAAACAAAGGAAAACTGGCGAATATCATTGGTTCAGTGGTTTCAGGCGCATAATTTATGACCAGATACACTTCTATTTGACCACCCATGAGACATCTACGCCCAATAAGGGGCGAAAAAAGGCAGTTTTTAAGCCGAAAAACGCGATTTTAACCCCCCATAACAGACAGAAAATGGCAGATTTCGGGATTCTGAAGTATGGTATGTCTATCTTAGGTCGTCCATGGATGGCGTGCAAATTTTCAGCTCAATCGGCCAAAGTTTTTCGATTTCGGATCTTGGGCGCCTCAGAAATGAAGAACATCCTGGATCACTGTTTTGAGAGGTACAAATAGGGTATTTTGGATTTTACAGGAAAACAAATGAAAACTGGCGAATAACATTGGTTCAGTGGTTTCAGGCGCATAATTTATGACCAGATACACTTCTATTTGACCACCCATGAGACATCTACCCCCAATAAGGGGTGAAAAGGCAGTTTTTAAGCCGAAAAACGCGATTTTAACCCCCCATAACAGACAGAAAATGGCTGATTTCGGGATTCTGAAATATGGTATGTCTTTCTTAGGTCCTCCATGGATGGCGTACAAATTTTCAGCTCAATCGGCCAAAGCTTTTCGATTTCGGATCTTGGGTGCCTCAGAAATGAAGACACGCCTGGATCACTGTTTTCAGAGGTAACAAGAATTGCGCCTGCCGGCTCATTTCTTGTGCCCGTTGTTCCCGTATGCAGGCGCTTAATTTCCTGTTCCCCGGAGCTGGTATAAAAACACGCCGTCATTTGATTGTCGACCATTGTCCTTCTCATTTACTGACATGATGAGTTGACGATAAAACACTACTATCAAGTGTCACATCGCAAAACCAAAGCGCAAAGTACCAACATCATTGAATCAATTTTATAAATATTTCATTCATAAGTATAGACTGAAAACAATAATTGTGCTTGTTTTCTCTAACATCGGCGAGCGCTTAAATTTCATGAAACAATTAAGTTCGTACGTGATGATAATTAATATCGCACGTGCATTAATTTATTGCGCGCGCAACACCTGCCATGGTCTGTTTGCGCTCAACACCTGCCATGTTCTGTTTGGGTGCGTACCCATTCATTCTTGATTGTTTCCCTTTGAGTTTTGTGCGACATTTCGTGCTCGCATCAAGCGTTGCACATTATCAAGCGTTTCCATTGATGACAATAATTATATCATGCGAAATCGCATTATTTTCTGTCCTTGCAAGTTTCTGCAGTTTGAGTTTGTGTTGCTCAGCTATCACAGTCAGAGCTAACTTCAAAATAAAAGCTTGATCGAGGATTTCAACCAATGCAATGTACTTCCTGGGCATCGAAATTTGTGATGTGATTGAGATCAACTGTGCCAATTTGCAGATAAAGAGCAGGATTACTAACCAAGATTGAAGATTCAGATATTGTCAATTCATCAATTACCGGCACAAAATTTCATCTCTTACTTTCCTCAGCACAATTGCTAAGGTCAATCATCATTGACCGAACTCAAATTGCTCATTGCCAATTGTCAACTGCTGAAAGAAAAATGTTAATTTGATTGAAACCCAATCAAAATTTGATCATGGAGATTCCAAAGAAAATCGATAAACATTCCTCCACCTCTTGTCATTGACAAGTTTGATGAAATTAAAGAATGATGAAGTTTTTGAAAAAGAATCGATTTCCAAGTTTCAACATTAGGATGGACAGAGCATTGAACCGGAATACCTGTAAGCTAGCGGCTTCAGTGCACACTGAGTATGCCACTACACCAAGCTATATGCCACTACACCAAGCTATATTGGCGCGACTGATATTATAAAGGAGCAGTTGATCGAAAAAGTAACATACCACGACCGCAGACATACGACCAAATTCGGTCGCGCGCAGCACACCACCTATTAAGCGGTTACATGTCGAAGTGGTGACCGTATACCGCAACTTACATGGTCGAGGCGACAGCCGAGACTGTGTAAGTTGGATAATGGACGAGGCGTGCCGAGTTCATTATCGAAGGTATACAGTCACAGCTGAGATCATGGAACCGGATTATACCCCGACCGGAAACAGCTGGGACCGAATATTCTACGCCCTACGGCCAAAAAACAGTATTTCTTCCCACTCGGGTCTGACGACCCTCGTCCGGATTCAACGCTTAAGTAGATTTTTGAGTGCTCCTTTATAAAATCAAATTTCATTTTAAGCTTTTTTGCACTGTTATTCAGTGGAGACCGTATAACCAAACTTACATGGTCGCTAAAACAAGCTTGGGAGGGGTATAATAAACATTTAACAGTACGCATAAAGGTAGTATACACACAACCCCCTCAAAACACGATCTCTGCTAACCTTTTCTCAATGCCTTTTTGTAAAACAAAAACGCGATTGGGAACAGGAAAAAATCCTCAATTGGGTCTTAAAAACGATATTGGCTTAGAAATTCTAAGTAAGAATGTATACGAAATTGACAATAAAAGAAAGTTTGTCATAATATGTGGACTCTGGACACTGTCTAATCCCGACTCTGCAACTCAGGGTACACTACTTGTGGGGGACAGAAAACTTCTGCCAAACCCTACCCACAGCAGAATAAAATCAAAATTGAATTAAGTCGAATATTATCGTATATTTTTCTCCCCAGGGTAAGAAACTATCTCGGTTGCTTTTGTCATCGCCTGGTTTGCTGCCATCGTCTACACTTTCTTTACCTGCTCCCGGGGAATCATTGACTTTCGGTCCCGACCCACGGGCACAAAGTTCGAGGTGAGCGGTGACAGACTTTACTGGTGTCGGAGTGTAACTGGTGTCAGGGTGTCACTGGTTTCACTGGTGCCAGGGTGTCACTGGTGTAAACTGTAAGGGTTTCACTGGTGTCAGGGTGTCACTGGTTTCACTGGTGCCAGGGTGTCACTGGTGTAAACTGTAAGAGTTTCACTGGTGTCAGGTTCACTGGTTTACTGGTTTCACTGGTTTACCAGGTTTAACTAAAATATCAAACCAACTAACGTTGTTGTTATATTGTAACAACAAACATCATCCTTTATTTCATGTAAAAAGTCTTTCCTGTCTCATATATTTTCATATTTGTAAACTGATATCAAAAAATTAAATTCACTGGTGTCTTGTTCATTTCAGGGTATTAAACAAAGTCACAGGTGTCAATAGCTGTTTGAAATCCATTTCATCATTTCACAGTTATCCTTCCTAGGTTTGAACCATAAACTGGTCTGGAGAATATTTAAGTGCACTGGTGTAAGATCCTTCACTGGTGTCAAGGATCAATGATGGCAGGGCTTACTGATTTCAGGCTTTACTGGTGTCAAGGTTCACTGGTGTCAGAGTTCACTGGTGTCTCAGAGTTCGCTGGTGTCAGGGTTCATCCTTTTCAAGGTTCACTAGTGTCAGGCCTCACTGGTGTCAAGGTGCCTCACTGTTTTCAATGGGAAGTTAATCTCCCCATGGAGAAGATGCCACATTGGCTGAAAGGACTCCTTTGTGCCCCATTTTAGGTTCATCCCCTGGTTATTTTAGTGAACGATCCTTCCTTTCACGTTTCATTTTCGAGGTTTGTTCAAAACCAGTTTTCGAGGTTCACTGGTGTCAGGGGCTCAGAGTTCACTGGTGTAAAGGTTCACTGGTGTCAGGGTACACTGGTGTCAAGGCTCACTGGTATCTGAATGTTCATCCCAAATTAATTCCCCAATTTTACCCGGATATCTAACACTTACAGTTACAAAAACCCAGGTTATCACTGAAGATTACGTAAATGTGACGTTCCCGACCATCACTCTCTGTAACATCAACAAGCTACAGAAAAACTACCTAGAGAGTATCGAAGATTTGGAGTAGGTGTTACCTTAAATTTTGATTTCTAATAGTCTATATACTTGTGAAAATGAAATCAATAATCATTCTTTAATTCATGAAAAAATTCTGAAAATTCAGGAATGCATCCTATATAACTCTAAGCATAAATTTGGTATCTACAATCTACATGATGATTATTGATTTGAGACCGAACAAAAATGGGACATGCGACTCAATCTCAGCACCAGACACCTCACCATGACTATATCCTCCTTATGTCCATAGCAACGCATATCTCCATAGCAACCATATCACGTGACCTAATTAGAACGCCCTCTATACCCCGACTAATTAACGAATCAGGAATCCTAATCGAGTGTCATGCGGTATGGGGTTTACACATAGTTTACAAGCAATCACCGGTAATGAGACCCAATTACAGTCACTGCACCCTCCCCAGTCCCCAGCAATGAGACCTAATTATGAGGTTGTCTAGGGTTGGGTAGACACAGAGACTCAGTATAAATACCTCCGTTCATTTTAATCAACTACCTAAAAATTCTTTTGTTTACACCACAACAAAACATATCTGAGTCAATTCAACAATTCAAATCAGACCCCCAGCAAACCTTTCCAATGAAGACCTCTTCTGCCCCAGTAATTTCATCCTCTCCCCTGAAGACCTCCTCTGCTCCAGTTATCCCCTCGCTCCCCCTGAAGACCCCTCATCCTCCCCAAGAAGACCTCTTCCTCTGCAACTCCATCCCTTCCCCTGAAGACCTCTTCCACCTTCACGGACCTTTACAACCTCGTTGAGCATGTCGGAGTGGGTGGCTACGGCTCTGTTTGGACTTGTCGGCACCGGTGACGGGGAGATGTGTGCCGTGAAGATCGTCCCGGACCGGAAGTGTTTCCGGAAGAAGCTCTGTGCCCGGAGCAAAGACCTGATCCCAGAGGAAGTGGCCCTGTGGCGACCCCTCGCTCATCCCGGCGTGGTGTCCCTCAAGGAGGTGTTTCGGGACCATACCGGGAGTTACTGGATGTACGTTATGGAGTATGATGAACGCTACCAGGACCTCTTCAACTACATCGACAAGAACGGGAGTGTGTCCTCGGCTACCGCCTCACACATCACTCGGCAGGTGGTGGAAGTGGTTCATTACCTCCTGGCTGCCGGGGTTGATCACCGGGACATCAAAGACGAGAACATCCTCATCAACCCTGCTGATAACTCCATCAAACTCCTCGACTTCGGCTCGGCCAGCTCCTTCTCCCCGGACCAGGGTCCCTATCTCTCCTACCAGGGAACTGACGTGTACCTCCCTCCGGAGTACTACCTCACGAGGAGCTACGAGGCAGGTCCTGCTGCTGTCTGGGCTATTGGATGCCTCGTGCACTGCCTCGTGGCAGGGGACAGCCCTTTCGACGATAAGACCGAGATTCAGGACTACGTTAGGTTGCAGTGGTTGGATGAGGAGGACGAGCTGGCGAAGGACTTTGTGGACATGTGCATGGCTAAAGATCCGGCGGATAGGCCTAGTATCCACGAGCTGCTGGAACACCCCTGGTTCAACGAAACCGAGATAAATCCTCGCAGTTAGAGAAACCGAGAGAAATCCTCGCAGTTAGAGAAACATATCCAGTGGGAAGGATTTCATCGCTTTCTGTAGATGAAAGACTTCTGACGATGAAATAAGACTTCTGACGAGAAATGTTTTAAGTCGGTACTGTGTATCTGTTGCGACTAAACCGTGCTATAATCATCCGTCATTTTGATGTCATGATATATTAGTGATTTATTTATTAACTTATTTTAATTGTATGAGGTTCTTTAAATTGCAAGTGCAATGGTGCGATATTCTACTGTTATTGACTATAATAACCACTTTTTACGCCATCTCATCAGTATTCATTGTTAGTGAAAGTGCGTGTAGAACACAAGGTTTGGGGCTTAGGTATGAACTATGATCATACCAATATTCATGAATAATGTGCAAAATTATGCAGTAATTAAGTAAAGCAGAACAAATTCCCATCCTACTACGATGTTCGGAAACACAGAAAAAAGATGATGCTACTAAAATGATTTAAAATAACTCATGGATATTGTGTTATCGATAATCGCCTCCTTATCTAATCGCCCATTTCATGATCACGTGTTGTCCATGATTATCTCTCTTGACTCATGCCTCATTTTAGGCCATTATCCCTCTCGGCTATCGCCTCATTTCAGGCCATTATCCCTCTCGACTAACGCCTCATTTCAGGCCGTTGTACACAATCCTGGGACAGCTATCTAACCCCGAATTCACGGATACCCAGGATAACAGTGACACCGCCGCTTTTGATGCTGAATGGGCTCCTTATAACGGTATGAGATCCTTATAGCGGTATCAATTCATTATAACGGTATAAATTTTGTTTCACTAGAATTTATTTGTTTACAGCCTCTTAAAAACCCCATTTTAGTCCTAAAATGGACTTCTTTGTCTATAATTGTCCACAAGGACCAAAAATACGGCTGAAAACTGCTTTTTCCCATGTGACTGCCTTCCAGGGAGTGTACTAGAACCAAATAATGATGCATTTATACACAGAGTTTCCCCAAGTCAATTGTGTAAGAGTATTTTCTGAATTTAATCAGTTTCTCGGGGGGGGTCCTCCTGTAATAAAGTTACTAGTTAACTCATGAAATTTTGCAGGTCAGTACAGTTTGATCCAACTAAGAAAATGCTGCTTTCAGAATTTTGAATTTCGGCCATTTTCACGATTTACAACCTCTTAAACCCCATTTTTTGGCTAAATGGACTTCTTTGTCTATAATTGTCCACAAGGACCAAAAATAAGGCTGAAATTGCTTTTCCCATGTGACTGCCTTCAGGGAGTGTACTAGAACCAAATAATGATGCATTTATACACAGAGTTTTCCCCAGTCCAATTGTGTCAGAGTATTTTCTGAATTTTAATCAGTTTCTCGGGGGGGGGGGGGTCCTCTGTAATAAAGTTACTAGTTAACTCATGAAATTTTGCAGGTCAGTACAGTTTGATCCAACTAAGAAAATGCTGCTTTCAGAATTTTGAATTTCGGCCATTTCACGATTTACAGCCTCTTAAAAACCCCATTTTGGCCTAAAATGGACTTCTTTGTCTATAATTGTCCACAAGGACCAAAAACTTAAATTTGGAGCACCTTGTTATTTGTCATACTAATCCTCTGAAAGCAATTTATCAATAAGTCGTATACATTTAAAAATGAGCATTACAATTCGCTCAAGCCCTAGATGAAGTCTCTAAGGCTTTCCTGTACCGAGATAGGGAAACTTCCACTGGTAATAAATGGCTCAAATATAATGGTGAAAAAACATTTTTTGGTCCAAAACTTTTCCTGCATTTTAGGACAAAAATTCATGAAAAATTGCATAAAAATGTGGCCATTTAGATTCGTTTGAACCCCAGACGAAGTCTCTACGATTTCCCTGGACCGAGATATGAAGCTTCCCTTGATCATAAATAGCTTGCGTCCCTCCCCTCCCGCTCCCACCTAGACCTGACAGAACAGGCTGCCATAGCCACTAGGAAACCATCTATGAACAGAACAGACAGCGCTCCAAAGTGCAGCACCCTGTGGAACCCCATCATCCCCAAGATCTCCTCAACCTTCAGACCTACTGACTCAGGAATCCTATTCCCTAACTACTGACACCACTTTTCTTGTTTATGTTATTAGTGATATTGTATTTGATTATCCCGTCACCTGATCACTCACACCCACCACCCATCCCCCACTCCCTGACACCACTCATTTCATTTATAAGCATCCTCTCACCTTCCATCTTCAGCTGACGACGATAATCACATGATTTTCGAAAGCTCCTGATTTAAAGTTTATCGTATCATTTAAACGTTTTAACTTGCTCTCTAAGTTGCGTATGGTGGAAAAATCAGTTTTTGGCCTCGAACTTTTTTCATGAGCATTTTAGAACATTTCTTTATGAATAGTTGTATAGAAATGTGACCATTGCGATTCGTTTGAGCCCAAGATGAAGTCTCTACGACTTTTTTGGACCAAGATATGAAAATTTTGCTGATGAATGACTCGCTTATGGTGAAAAACAGTTTTTGGCCCAAAACTTTTTTCCTGCGTATTTTAGGGCATATCTTCATGAAGAATTGTATAAAAACATTGCACTGGTGATTCGTTTAAGCCCAAGATGAAGTCTCTACGACCTTCCTGGACCGAGATATGAATTTTCAGCCTATGCGCCTGAGGGCGATTAGAAAATAGGCCCCCACAGGGCTCATAATACGTTTTTTAAATTGCGTACCTAGATGATTCTTGCTCAGAATTGAATAACAAAAGACCCTCCATCGAGAGAATCCGTGGACAACGAAGTGCATACTCAACACCTCTCTGCTACTAGAGTAAATGTATAAATTCATCCCTTTGGCATTCATGATTATATAGGTACCCGACTTGCTGTTAAAATTATCAATTAAAGATCAAGGCCAAGGAAGATCTGCTATTTCATATACGTAGCTATACATCAAAAAATCCGAAAGTGGAATTTTCCAATCGAATACTTATTACTCATAGTCTTTGCTCGTCCAGTAAAATAGATCGCAAAATTCTAGCATTGGAAATATATGTGCAAAAATTTATTCACATTTTCCTCTCATAAACCGAATCGACGTATAAAACTCCAGTTGTTTCAGAATATTTAAATGGTTTTTATAGAGACACGTCTTGACCAGTAGATAAAAATGCAATTTCGTTTAGCTGACATATTATCTTTATCATGAGGCATGGGGGCAATGGATGAAAACGGAGGGATATTTCAACTAAAAATCTGACACAGTTCATCTATTTGGATCTCAGTGCTGTTCCTCCTTTTCCTTCTTCTCTATTCCAGCTTTCTCCTGTTCCACTGTGAACCAGAAGTTCTTCTCGGCTTCCTGAACCAGTTCCTCGGGGTCCTCAGCATCCTCGTCTACCACTCTGGAAATGGAAAAAACAGGTTACAATGTGGAGAAAACAGGTTATAATGTGGAGAAAACAGGTTACAATATGGAGAAAACAGGTTACAATATGGAGAAAACAGGTTAGAATGTGGAAGAATAGTGGGCTGGTAATATTGAAATGGATCTGAGTTGGTAGGTGAGTGCCACGAGTTATCATAAACGATAAAATTGTTAAAGCACTTCTGAATGCATTTTTATCTAATATCGTCACAAAATTACAAAATACGGAACTCACTTTTCCTCTTGTTGAGACTTTGCCCGTTCTTTGAGCTTCATTTCCCTGTATCTGCTTTCCAGGATCTTCTCCCGCTTGGTTTCCCTTTCAAACATCTGTGTTACGGATGCCTTCTCATTTCGCTGCTGTTGTGATAGAGCTGAAATATGGAAATAATCACCTATCATAATCACACAAAAACGGTTTAAATATACTTTGATTATCACTAAGCCAAACGTTATTCTCTGATAACAGCTCGCTAATCTAAAAGGTAGTTATAATCTCGCTCACATTCGCTCAGCTCCAGAAGAGTAACGTTTCCTGAGTGGGAGCCACAGGCCAGCAGACTACCAGCATCCTGTATCCTCAAACAGTTCAGAGCTTCATCACACACCTGCAAAAGAAGGTGTGAGAGGAGAGAAGGGTTTAATTCCTTAGTTAAAGCTGTGTTTGGAGACGAACATGGACTGGAAGAAATAAGAATACAAATTAAACAAATGTAAAAGAAGGTTGATAATTTCGGAGCTATTCGAAAGCTCCTCATTATCAAACATTCTCGTATCGTTTCTCGTTTTCAACTAGCTCCCTTAATTGATATTTCACAGTTTTTCATCCCAATTTATCCCACCTGTAGACTGAGAGTAGGATCGTTCTGCTTGAACATGTAGTCCCAGACATCAAGACAACCATCCATTCGGGAAGTGAAGAACACTGCGGGTCGGATCGGAGACCAGCATCCGTCAGTCAGGTAGGATTTGTGGAACCTTAGATGAAAATGGTGTTAGCGCAAATTAGAATATTCTTTGTTGATGAATATCGATTATCAAAAGTTATCTCGCATTCTAAACAGATTTAAATTAAACTTTCTAAGCATCTGATGGGAAATCCGGTGAAAACTCACTTGGTCCACATGATTGAGGATTCCCTGAGGTCTTCAGACCAGATTCGAGCTGTCCAGTCACCAACAGTCAGGAAGTTCTTAGGGAAGAATGGATTCCTTTGCAAAGCGTACACGGGTCCGTAATGTCCACTGAAATTGGCAACAAGAAATAAAATCTAATTGTTGTTGTATCCAATGAGCTACTTAAGAATCTTTTTATTTTTGTACCTGACTTGACGGTGAATTGTGTAAATGCTGTTATCATTGACACTAAAAAGCTCACCTGAAATTGGCAACAATTCTGTCAGTTGGAGACTTTGCTTTTCTGTTACAACTCAGAACGATTCCTTGTTCAGTTCCAACCATGAACTTCGTGGGCTGCAAAGAAAAATTGTTTTCGAGGTGTAAATAAAACTCTGCTAAACAAATAATATTCTTCCAATTTGAAAATTTAATCAAGTTGTGATTCTGGTTTCATTTACCATAGTGGATTCATATTCCAGTGAAATTCCGCCCAATGAAGGCTTCGTGCTCTTATCGAGGTTGAGGATCAGCGTTTCTGTGGGTTCTGCCATTTTCCTGATATCCCACCAGAGCACTTGTCCGTCGGTAGATGTTGTGAAACATTCGGTACCTGAGAAAATGAGGTTCATTCAAAATTCGTATCAAAGTATCAAGTTTCTTATTAATAGAGTAACAGTCTTTGATACTTACGAAGATCTTCGGTTGATGCAGAATAAGCTCGTGAAATAATTTCTACACGTTCATTTCGGAGAACAGAATTGCTAGGCCCTGATCTTGGCATGATCGTTGGACGGTTTGATACCAACCGACAGCATCGTAAATTTAGAAGTTTCACGATTTATGGACGCGCGGCTCACCGTTGCTAGGCGACACACAAAATTAAATAGAAGCGCATTCACGACTTGTACAATAATGTCACCGCGCGTTCCAAATAAATTGAGATTTTGCAGCTTTGAGACGCAAAGTGGCAAATTTAGATTAATTGAACGACGTTTCCATGCAAACAAATTGCATTTACAATGTACACATACAACAGAGTACAAAACACTACAGATATAAATAATATATCTTTACAAACCTGTTTTTGAAGTAAGGAAAATACACTTGTAGAGTGGATCTGAGTGACTGTTGGAAATAGATGAAACTTCGATTGGTTGAGATCCTTTTCGAGTATCCCAGAACGCTGAAATTAATTGTAATATAAATAACAACCTGAGCTTCAAGTCACAAACTTATTTAGATTTAGATTTAATCGCTCATAATTCAGTAATTCCAAGATCATTTTGTGCACTGTGATCAAGGTGATGATATAAAACTATAAAAGATTAAGAACAATGGTTGGGCATTGGGATGACAATTTTCCTCAATGATATAACCTGGATAACCATACCTAACTGTCCGTTGTACTGCCCGCCAACGAGGCAATGTGGATCCTTTGGATTGTACTCAATGCACACCAACGGGGAGATGGGTTTCAGAGTCATGTCGGGTTTGTTGGGCGACTCTGAGGGTTTGAACAAAGGTTACAGCTGCTATTCTTCTCTCAACCAACAATTAGTTATTAACAAAATTTCTTATATTCATGAAAGGTGTTTTGGTGACGAAACTAGAAATCTACAAATGTTAATCTTAATTGCAGATGCCGAGATACAGTACAGTCTTCATTGTCTAGTACTACCGATCAAAATATGTAGGCAATGATACCTAAATGTAAGAAATTAACAGCAACATACCGACATCCCAAATGTACGAGTCCATGCACATTCCAGGGGTTGACCTCTGGAATTCCAGGACTGAGTAGGCAACGGCTAACTTCTGGGCGTTGTCTGGGTACCAGCAGATGTTGGCTGCAGTCCTCTTCTGCTCGTTGGGATCCCTGGTGGGGGTAGGGAAGGGTAATTCTAGAATTCCCATATGTTCCCGGAATATCATGGGACTTTTGAAGTGCTGTGTAATGCAGAAATTTTTGGCAATTGGTGTCAGGGTATTTATGGCAGGTTTACTGGTGTCAGAGTTTACTGGTGTCTTGGCTATGTCAGTGCATAATGGTGTCAGACTTATGTCACCATAAGTCAATATACTGATGTCAGGGTTACTGAGTACTAATGTCATGATCGGTGTTCACTGGTTTCAGGGTTCGCTGGTGTCAAGAATAACTGGTGTCAGGGTGTACTGGTGTCAAGGTTCACTGGTGTCAAGGATGACTGGGGTCAGGTTTGACTGGTGTCAGGGTTTACTGGTGTCAGAGTAATCTGATGTCAGGGTTTACTGGTGTCATGGTTTACTGGTGTCAAGGAGAAATGGCGCCAGAGTGTACTGGTGTCAGAGTGTACTGGTGTCAGAGTGTACTGGTGTCAGGTTTCACTGGTGTCAGCGTTTACTGGTTTACACAGGTTTTTTACACAGGTTTACACAGGTTTACACAGGTTTACACAGGTTTAAAATTCAAATATTGGCCAGCTAACGCTAACCGCCATATTACAAAATCATATTGTAAATATAAATATTTCAAATTCTAAGCACACAATACTTTATTTAAACAATCTTTGTCGTGATTTTTTTCACGTCTCGGTGTGTTTCAGTTCATCACGTCATACTTCATTCATTCATAACGATAAAGTCATTTCAAAATCATTAATTTTAGAAAGGTTTGTTTTCATGTCTCGATTGGTTTGAAATCATCTCCCAATACTTCATTCAATCATAATCATACCTCAATCGTTCATTTCATCAAAATTCATTTCCATGTCTCTATTTGTCTCAGTTCACTTCAAATATCAAGTATCCCAAATGTCTAGTTTAAAGTGTATTTAAAATCAAATACCAACAATTAATAATTCTCATTTTCAGATGTATATTTTCTCCACTTTGTTATAATATATTCAATGCAAGAAATTTCATCATTCATTGCGCGAGGCACATTCTCGCGTTTATACAATGTACCTACAGGAAATTTCAATTTCACTGCCAAAGCGGATAACCCCAGTTCACACTTGCATGGTGTCGTTTACTGTGTGCGCGTTAAATAGCCTATTCATAATCCAGCTTCATAGGTTTATCGAAATCACGCTTGGGGGAATTCTGTTTTCCCTGATCGACTTTTTATACTTGACCCGAGTTTTAAACGCATTGCAAATAAATGAACAAATGCAGTTTATTATGTAGGATTGGTGCTGCTTTTTAGATTCTATGTCGGTGTCATGAGGTGTCTTGCATAATACGTTTTTGTGATGTATGTTGAATTGATTTGTGTCTGCCTCAGTGGTGCCTCACTGGTGTCAGTGGTGTACTGGTGTCAGGTGCTACTGGTGTCAGAGTTTGCCGGTGTCAGGCTTATCTGATGTCAAGGTTAACTGGTGTCCGGATGTAAATGTCGAGTTTTAATGGTGTTGGAGCAGATAAGTTCTTCATGGCCCCATCTTTTGATGCGATTGAAGTTGAAAAGTATCCATAAAGGGGGGAGTTTCACTGTCCCAATTGTCCCTGTCCCAATTTACTTTTTTTTGAGTTTGGGACTGGTTTTTGGGACAATTGGGACAACTGGGACATTTGGGACAATTGGGACAAACAAAAATTTTAAAAAATAAGTCATTTATCATTTTTTACATTGATTCAAGATTTTCTATCATTGAAATGAATGCTATATTCATACTAGTATACTAAGTTCATATTTTGGTTATGTTTGTTTGCAGTGGTTAAGTGTTCCCACTCCCCTATCCCAAAACCTATGATGGGAAAAAGACAGTGGCAGTTGCAACGCAGCAAGTGCTGCTATTTTTATCTATATACTACACTACAGAAGTGCTGAAGTATGTTAAACCAAGTCTTTATAGTTAGTAAACATTTAAAAATAATAAAAGGAGTAACAGGCTGTGAGACAGACTGTGAGACAAAAGTACCACTAAACTGCCGCTCAAAAACACAATCATTTGAATCCCAGTTGTCTCTGTCATTTTTGTCCCAAATGTCCCATTTGATCCAGTCCGCATTTACTTTTTTGAGTCCCATTTGTTCCACTTTCTGTGCCCCATTTGTCCCATTTGTCCCAAATGTCCCATTTGTTCTATTTTCTCTGTCCCATTTGTCCCAATTGTCCCATTTGTCCCAAATGTCCCAATTGTCCCAGTCCAAATTCACTTTTTCGAGTCCCATTTGTTCTATTTTCTCTGTCCCATTTGTCCCAATTTTCCCATTTGTCCCAAATGTCCCATTTGTCCCTGTCCCAATCCACTTTTTCTTGAGTTTGGGACAATTGGGACAGTGAAACCCCCCCCCCCATAAACAACCACGCCAACTGTATAGCACGTCCTGCGTTTTCTTGATCATTTTGTTCGCACTTCTTCTCAATGCCAGCCCACTCAAACCAAAGTCATCGGTTGGCGGTTCAGAGTATGATTCCTCCGTACAATTGAAAAAGGGACCAATAAAACTGATACGAAGAGTAGGTAGGTACCGTGTAATTATTGTAAATAAGACCACATAATACGAATCCTCGTTATACTCTGAAACGTGTCTACAAACCTGAAGACATTGATAGTTTTAGCGCTGGGCGGTTCCGCACACCATCCTCCACAATATCGTTAAAGTACTCCTCGTAAATATCAACTGCGTTGTTCTGTCTGATGGTGTGTTCCATCACCTGGGCACAGAGTGGGGTCAGGACGATGTGATTATCAGGAAATGCTACGATTAGTAGAACTTCCTGGTATTGAACTAAATGACAGAAATCACAAAATCGTTAATTTGGATCGACTGCTATAAAGATAAAAAGGAATATTGTAACTTGTGTAACTTGTAACTTGTGTAACTTGTTTTGAGACTATACTTGACACGGTATAAGGACATTTCCATCACCGTTCCGAGTTGCTGGATAGCCTGGATGTAGACCTCATCCTTCTCCACTTTCTTCCTGAACCTCATCGTCTGCTCCACTTCAGCAGGGTTGATGTCCTTAGGCCAACCTCCCTCAACGTGGTTTATACCACGACTCTGAGTCTCAAACCTTTCCGTGTTCACCTCGTGTGGGGCGAGGTAGTTATTGTTAAGTCAAAATCCAGTAAAATGACTTGACAAACTGAGCGATCTGTGGTAAACCGTAAATATCATGAATTTATGAGATGATATTGTTAATTACAAACAAACAAACACGATTAATGCATCAAATTCGGATGATAGATACAATTTAACCATGAGCCAAACCCTTAGATGGACCAAAACCACAAGACTTTGTCGCTGTGTATTACGGGAAATGATTAAAACGTATATTACCTCGTGTTCTGACATCTCTGGCGCGCACTGAATAGCGCTCTCACACGGATTCCGCTCAATGAAGCTTTCTTTGAGGGAGTCGTCCACTGGAATGTCGACCAGGGACTCGGCTGTCCGATCAGTGAAGTTGCACTGTCGTCCGAACTCCTCCCTCTTCTTGGTATACACGTACACGATCTCCATGGTGACTACTGCAGTGGAAATGTTAGTTTGCTACATTTTATACCTATAGGTAGAGCTATACATTAATGGTTGTTTTACACACTTATCTTTCGTTGATACTTCAAACAGGAAATGGTCGAATCAAGCCGAAACAAGCGTAACAAACCGAAACCACCCGAAAAAACCAAAAACTTCCCTGAATCAAGCTGAAACGATCCAAAACAAACCGAAACAAGGGAATCAACCCAAAACAAGGGAATCAACCCGAATCAACCCCAACCCTAACGGTAACCCTGGTTGATTCGCTTTTTTCACGTTGATTTGCATGTTTTGGCTTGTTTCGGGGATGTTTTGGGTTGGTTCGGGGTGGTTTCGGGTTTGTCTCGCTTTTTTCGGCTTGATTCAGCTTCATTCGACTAGTTCCTGCTTGTAGTATCGTCGTCGTTGATACTACATTTTCAGATGGACATTTTCGCGATTGATATTATAAAGGAACAATCCGGGAACTTTCCAGAAATTACAGCAGTTGTATTGTGACTATACACATATCCTATTTCTCAATTTCTCACTTTTCCAACACCATTATCTCATGCCAAACCTATTCAATGCCTTTTTATATGACTATAAAGCGTTGGGGAGGGAAAATTAACGGGAGCTAGATCTATGGAGTAGGGAGGCCATGGCACAAAGATGTATTTCCCAACTGCTCTTCTCGGAAAATGCATACCTACCAAGAATTGCCTTTTGAGGGCTGTTTGAGGTGTGGCACTATCTTGGATGAACCATGAAGACTTCATCATCTTTTCTTGCTTCAGCTGAAGCACAAACCCAGGCACACAATCACAGTGAACATGTCCATTAACCTTGATGTAGGAACCATTTTTGGAAAAATTAAGGATATGTAACAAACAGGCTGTGAACTTGGTCAGCCTCACCTTCTCTGTTGATCAGATGTTACATTTTGCCTCATTGGCTTCCATCAGTATTTTATGACAAATAATCGAATGGAAATTTTCAAATTTCCATAAATTAAGTTTGGTTGAAGTTACAGGAGATGGTTTGTTAATTCTTGTTGTTTCTGCCATCATGAACAGTTCCACAGATTTTTTCATTGATAAACTGGAGAATACCAAGGGTATAGATAAAATTTTGGTGCAGTATCCAGGTTGCTTCCTGAATGACCATCAAACCTTTGACAGTAATGACCCCAAATGCACATACCAAGAACTTGTGTGATTCAAACTTCCGGTGAACATGGTGAAAAGTGGACTCAAACTTCTTGGCACCTAATAAAGTGCAAATATGCCTAAATTAACTCCAATCTACAGTAAAATTTTGGGTTTAATCTCTATTGTGGTTAAAGATGCAGTGGTTATTGTGTATTTCAAATTTACAAACTTAAATGGGAGACTTTAAAATGAATGAGAATTTTCAATTAACCCATATCTTTTTAATAACTTGTTCATATTCCACTTTTATGACCCTTTTAATTGACCCATCATTTCTCTTTTAAAGCAACTTAAAAGCTCTTTTGTCACTCCAAATCCTTGGAGCCTCTACATACCTGTGATGTAACACTCTTCGCATAAACCAACATTTTGACCCAAGGTATTCCATAAAAACAATAAATTGTGCCTATTTAAATCATAAAAAACTTTCTTCAATATATCAAACTGCAAAACTTCTCTCCAACTCTGTACTTGAATGAGGAAGGCCCCCCTGCAGTCACCACCTGGTACCAGGGTATGTGAAACTTGAAATTGCTGTTTGGTCTTTGTCTTAACTCCAAGCATTAATAAATTTGGCAACACACCTAGTGAAGAGAATAAGAGGATGGATCCGGGTGTATGTATCATGCCATTATAATTAAATGAAGTGTGTTCCTTCTAATGTAAAGGAGCTAAAGATCTAAAATCATCTATACCTCATGCTTTGAAACCACTAACTCGCATATTCTAACTAGGAACAATACTTGATTGTTAACAAGTACACTGATGATGATGAAAAACTGGTAATTTTAAACCAGGCAACCATAAAGAAGGGTGACAGAATGTTGTGTCACACTTTGTGGAGTTACTGAAGAAGAGATATTTTGTTGTGTCACACTTTGTGGAGTTCCTGAAGGAGAGATATTTCATCTCGAAACTAACAGTTGAATAGTACTGCAAAGTGTATGGGATTGATTTCATATTTGAGAAGAAGATATTTGAGAATTTTTGTGTTTCACTGAAATGATCAATCACTGAAATGATCAAATATGTGACATTATTTGAAACATACAGAAATGTTTCTTCAAAACATCAATCTGCATGACTTTATGTTTGATGTTGCAAACCAGAATGAAATTAATGAATTACCACCAAAATCACTGATGAAATGTAAAGCTAATTTTAGACAAAGTGTTGATAAACCATTTAACCGATGCAATATGCAATGCAATACTTCATTGGCAATGATATTGGTTATCAAATACTCTTGCTAAACACCTATATACCCCTGTACAATTCGGGCAGCGCTGCACTTTCTCAGACCTAGAAAAATGTTGTCTGACCCCCTCGCGCGCGCGAAAAAATTGATCTTGAAATAATGAAATTCAACAATCATTTGTAAAAATTATTGATAAATTTTTATTGGTATCATGTATAACAATTATTTTAATATTTATATTGGCAAACCCGTATCACATACCCCTGTTTGCGCGTGCGTTCCCCTAACCAGGGGCGTCGGAGCAAGGCACGGCGCGCGCCGCGCTTCCCCTAACCAGGGGCGCGTAACCATACCAAGGTCCTGGTTAGCTTAGGGCAACATCATGTGTTGAAATGAACGTTGTAGTTTTGTGAAGAGTTTGTTGTTCCCTTAACCAGGCTTGCCGCGCCGCGCACTCAGCTCCGCGTCCGTGCGCATAACCAGGGTCCTGGTAAGAGCAAAGTTTGTTGTGGAACTGCACAGTGCTTGTCTGACGTTGACAGACCCTCTCGAGAATCAGCGCCGCGCTGACGCCAGCCGCTTCGCGGCTGGCGTCAGCGGGCCATACAACGTACGGCAACACAGTGCAAGTGTTGTTGAAAAGCAAAAGTTTTAAATCATATCATATTCTAATATTCTATTCTACTACTACTATATAATGTTATGTTATAATGTTATATTTATTAGTTTATTTCATATGCAGTGTTTATCCTTTTATGTATATGTGCCTGTCGACGGGCGATGTCCGTCCCTTTCTTCTGACTTGTTGTTGACGTCCAAATGTGGAACGTTGCGCCGCGCGCGCGAGGGTAGGGTAACATCCTACGAATGTGCCTGACAATCTGCCATGGTCAGATTAAGGCGTTCAAGTTTCGACACTACAGCCATAATAGCTAAATGACATTTCATATAGCTATTATGGCTGTAGTGTCGAACGGCTCGAACGCCTTAATTTCTTTGCAATGTATGATAGGTTATATACACATAAGTGTATTCATTTCAGTATGGTGGAATTTGTAATTGATGGCATCCTGCATCAGTGTCTATGCCTCTTCTCTTTTTTTTT
>WFMF01000602.1:0-93342 GCA_011033025.1 Beroe forskalii | reverse complement strand
TCTGTTTTCCCGAGACGTTAGTCGGTTTTCCTTTTAAAATCTGAACTCACAAAAAAAATCAAATTTTTTGGAGCCAATTAAAATAGACCCGAGCAAGTTTTTTTGAAGTATACCCGGGGTCTGATGCCCAAAGGACGACAACCGGGTAAAACCGACATTATGAAATCCATAATATAACTTTAGATAATCATTGTACATTGGATTTGTTGGTCTAGTAACCCCCCGCTGGTTTGGCGTATGATCCCATTTGTCTCTTTCAGGTTCCCCGTTTGTCACATCCAAACCCGCGGGGGTTATTTAACAACTCAAATGGTTTTGTGGTGATATCTTCGACAGATGTAAAGGTAGTTTGAACCCATATGTTAATTGCCCTAAGGCAGTTTGGATCCACGTTACTTGTCCTCACGTAGTCTGAACCCTCGTAACTAGCCAACATACGCAAGCCGAACACGTAATCCCTCTGACGGAAGTCCAAAACTGTTATTCTAACCTGGAATTACTAGAATTGATATATTTCTTAATTTCTACAAATCGTTCACGTGAACTCACGTGCTTGAATATAGCAACCAGATCTAATTTCACGGGCATTAGTCGTATTTGAACTCATTTCAACGTAACCAAGTCGAAAATCCCGTGTAAATATCAATTTCTTTAAATCCCCTAATTTCTACAAAACGCTCGCGTGGAACTCACATGTGCTCCACTAGTTCATCGTATATTTCCCATCCCTATTCACTGTAAAGACATAGAAAAACCATTGTCAGTTGATTGACCATCGTATTACAGAATAGGGATTACAGCAATAAATTTTCGTCACAAACGTAATTTCAAATCAATTTGCAGTTCAATTTTTAGAAGCCTCACGACAACAATCTTCGATCGATCGCCCTGAAACTCTTTTTATAGCTAAATCTCAAGGTCTAAAAAGCAGCATCAATGTAAAACATTATGAGATGAAAACTTTTGAGTTAGAGATACCAAAGTAGCACAAAATAGTTTCTATCGCAAAAATACGTTATTTTAAGTGGTTTTGCCCGATTTTGATAATCATCACAGCACCAAACAGCCTCAGACAACGTCCCATATAGCCTATCACACTATTCCGCCTTAGTACAACATACTTTGACCGGTCTCATCTCAAGATATGTCGCAGTTCATGACATCTCACTTCGTTTAACTTTTGTCCTATAATTTGGAAATTTATTTTTCACTGTACCTTAGAAAATCATATATCTCGATAAAAAATCGATAGCCCAATGATCCATATGATTTTCTGAAAGTTTTTAAAATTTTCTAAAAATCATTCTTGAAAAATCAGAGAGCTATCTCCTTCCTTCTTGGTGGAAAATGCGCTCGAAAAGGGCCTATTTTCGCTTCAAAAAAGCAATAAAATTTCGCTAAGTTGATGACGTCATAGTGACGTGAAAAATGATGTCACCAGAACTTCTTATAGCCTATAACATTTTCCCATTTTAGATCAACAAAACCTGACCCTCAATCATGGCTCTACTATTTCCCGTTCTTGAGATCTCATCACTTTTTAAATTTGCTCCCACCATTATCATGATATTATATATTATTATTATATCTATTTAACACAGACAAAAACCGCAAGCGGTCGTCATATAACCCCCTCCACAGAGTCACCAGGGCGCCGCTTTTTTAATTGTTTGGAGGTTATTACGATCTAAACATACGTTATTAGGGTGTTCAGAAATAGAAATCATTCATTAAAATCGTTGAAATAAGTAATTTCCTAATTTCTACAAAACGTCCGCGTGAACTCACGTGCAAAATTCATAATATGGACTGGAATCATGTTTCTCTATTGCATTGTGACTTGTTTCAATCAAATCAAGTCGAAAATCGGTCTTAAGACTCCAATTTCAAAATTTGCCTAATTTCTACAAACGTCCGTGAACTCACGTGCACTTCATTTCCATGGGCCATTTCTGTTCCTATTCGAGTACCAAGTAAATCGAAATGTTGATTCAGTCACTATCGTATAGCACAACAGCCCTGCACTTATGGAATTCGCCTGAAATTGGACTTAGCCAAATTTTCGACTTTTTCTGCGCGGCGGCTCAAATTTACGTTTTTGAGGGCCACCACAACTTCCCTTAAATCGAAGACTTGAACCTTTTACCCTTGATATTTGACTGAGAAATAACATTGATACGCCTGGAAAAGATGGACAATGTTGGTGAGCTGAGATATAGATGCTCAAAGTCACCATATTTTTAGCCTAGTAAAGATCCTCGATTTTGAGGCCCCCACGACCTCATTTTTTTCACCAATCACCATAAAACTTCTTTTGTGGCTAAATCTCGAGGTCTAGATGCCATAAGTCGGGAAAACATGACGCGGCATGAAAACTTTTTCAGATACGGTACTTCAAAGTGGTCCAAAATTTCGTTTTCGCTAAATCGTGATTTTACTGATTTTGATGATCACATAACAGCAAAAAATCGATCCGCGAAACTTCCTACAGCCTATTACATTCTCCCATCTTTAGTTGAAAAAACCGCCCTCGATCAAGGCTCTACCATTTGTGGTTCTCGAGATCTCAGCGATTCAAATTTGGTCCTAAATTATCAGCTATACCATATAAGTATATATATAAATATTCCCAACTATTTCTTTTTAGTATAGTGTCCTGGCAAGGTTACGTTCGAGGGGAGGATATCTCGAGATTTTGTTTTGGTATACGCATTCACTCGAGGGGTCTGACTCCTACGTAAAATTGGACGAGGAATCGTTTAAGATAGGTTTGCAAGCTCAGATGCTTCCTTCACCATTTTTCAAACGCAAGTTTTTTTTTTTTTTTTTTTTTTTTTTTCTTGCTGGGGGTTGCCGTCGCCCGCCGGGACGGAAATACCACCAAAACCGTTGGACGGTTGGTCAAGTAACCCCGCTGGTTTTGGATGTGATCAACATTTTGTCTCTTTTAGGTTCCGTTGTCATCCAAACCCGTTGGGGTTTGCCCGAATCATCCAACGGTTTTGGTGGGTGATATTTGACAGATGTAGTAGTTTGAACCCACGTTACCGGCCTCACGTAGTCTGAACCCCATGTAACTAGCCCACACGCAAGCCGAACCGTAACATACCCCGACAAAGTCCAAAAACTACGTTATTATTCTAACTTGGAATTACTAGAATTGATATATTTCTTAATTTCTACAAATCGTCCATGGAACTCACGTGGCTTAAATATAGCAACAGATCTAATTTCACGCACATAAGTCGTATTTGAACTTATTTCAACGTAACCAAGTCGAAAAATCCGACCATAAATATCAATTTCTTTCAAATCCCCTAATTTCTACGAAACGTCCGTGTGTACCACGAAAAAAACAACCAGATCTCATTTCACGTGCATTTGTCGTATTTAAACTCATTCAACATAATCAAGTCGAAAAATCCAGTGTAAACATCAATTTCTTTTAAACCCCTAATTTCTTACAAAACGTCCGTGTGTACTCACGTTGGAAGTATAGCACATGCATCTTATTTCATGCATTATCGTATTTGAACTCATTTCAACGTAATCAAGTCGAAAACTGTAAATATCAATTTTTAAATCCCTAATTTCCTAAAAACGTCCGGCGTGAACTCGTATGTGCTCCAATTAGTTCATCGTATATTTCCCATCCCTATTCACTGTGAGACATAGAAAAACCATTATCAGTAGACCAACGTATCACAGAATAGGATTACAGTACAATTTTTCGTTATAAACGTAATTTCAATCAATTTGCAGTTCAATTTTTAGAAGCCTCTCACGACAACAATCTTCGACAGATCGCCCTAAAACTCATTTTATAGCTTAAATCTTAAGGTCTAAAGCATCATATCAAAGTAAAACATAATCGATGAAAAATCCGAGTCGGAGATGTCCAAAGTATAAATAAAATAATCTATCGCAAAATACGCTATTTTAGTGGTTTTATGCGATTTTGATGACGTCATCACAGCACCCAATTAGGCTCAAAACAACTTCCCCCATATAGCCTAAGCCACAATTCCGCCTTAGCACAACATACTTTGGCCGGTCTCATCCCAAGATAAGTCGTAGTTCTTGACATCTCACTCGTTTAAAGTTTTTATCCAACAATTTGGAAATTCGATTTTTCACCGTACCTTAGAAAATCGCGTATATCTCGATGAAAATCGAGATAGCCCATAATCCATACGATTTTCTGAAAGCTCTTTAAATTTGCCAAAAATTGTTCCGAAAAATCAGAGAGCTATCTCCTTTCCTTCTTTGTGAAAAATGCGCTCGAAAATGGCCTATTTTCGCTAAAATGCAATAAAAATTTTGCTAAGTTGATGACGTCATAGTGACGTGAAAATGACGTCACCAGAACTTCTCACATAGCCTAAGCCACACTCCCATCTTAGATCAACAAAACTTGATCTCGATCATGGCTCTACCATTTCCCGTTCTTGAGATCTCATCGTTTTAAATTGGGTCCCAAATTATCAGCTCTTATTATTATTAATCTTATATATTAGATCACCCTGTGACACTGAATTCTCTAACTTATAGCCCTGGCCAGTTACGTTACTGTAGCGTGCGATCTAAGTATACGCGTATCAATAAGAACGGTTGTCTTAAACCTAAAATTTTACGACGAATCGTTCTAGATAGGTCTCGACTCTCTATTTCTTTTTCTTTTTTATTACCGCGGGGGGTTACCGCCCTGGCCAGGGCGGGAATCACCCTGTGACACTCAAATCTCTAACTTATACCCCTGGCCAGTTTTTTTTATTCCGCGGGGGGTTACCTCCCTGGCCAGGGAGGGAATAGATTTAAATATTTAAATATTGCCTACCCTCCGTTAATAATGAAGGGAAAGGGCTGGGAATCTTGGATTAAACCGGGGTTCGCATGTTATTAGTATCTTATGAGGGTGGATCCGGTGTCGCCTGCCCCCGTCTCTGATTACCTGCCACCGTCTCTGATTGCCTGGCATCTGAGACGAACATGAGACACTCGGGTCACATAATTACTGAAATAGATGCGCCACGTGACCTGTCTCAAACATCCGCATGACATGAGAGGCGGGACCACACTACGTGACCACACCACGTGACAGGGATCATTGCATGTCACGTGACTTTGTCCCTGTCACGTGACCGCGCTCATTGCACCCTCTCAGCTCCTTTATAAACCCAGCACATACTACGCAGAGCATCAGTTCCCATCATGATTACTTCCCTCTACACCAACTACCAGATCAAGGCGGAGCAGATGTCCCCTCCTTCTTCGTTCCCTTCTGAAGATGACAGTTACCAGAGGCTGCTTCATTCCTCCACTTTCCTTCCTCCCGTCTCCCTCTCTCCCAATGTTATGGACTACCACCCTGGTATTGACTACCACCCTGGTATGGACTACCACCCTGATGTTACCATGGAATACTCGCCACTTCTCCACCTTCCCTTCCCAACCTCCTTCACCTCCCTCCTCGAAGATGCTGCCTCTCTGGAGACACTTACTGAGCAGGAGGAACAGGATGAGTTTGTCAGAGTGGACTTTGCCTCGCACTACAGACAATCCCCTCAACCAGAGCCGGTATCGCCATCTGCCCCAAACATCCCCTCAGAACAACTATCCCCTGCTGCCTCCCACATCCCAACAGAGCTGCTATCTCCTTCTACTTCGCACATCCCAACAGAGCTGCTATCCCCTTCTACTTCCCACATCCCCTCAGAGCTGCTATCCCCTTCTACTTCCCACATCCCAACAGAGCTGCATTCTCCACCCCATCAGTCTGCATCCTACATTCCTTGCTACATTGGAGAGCCCCTTCCCCCCATCCCTCCTTCCATCAGCCACTCCTCCCTCCATGAGGCATCCTCCACCCCATCAGCCCTCTCCGAGTTGCAGGACCAGACTCACCGAGGACCAGAGCGCCAGAGGAGACAAGACCGTCAGAGGGGGACGGGTGGTGGTAAGATGAAGAGATTGAGGACGGAGTTCACGCAGGCCCACCTGGACAGACTGGAGGAGGCTTACTCCAAGGACCACTACGCGAAGGGAGCTGCACGGGACCTCTTGGCGGAGCAGCTCAAGGTCACCCCCAGATCAGTAACCATATGGTTCCAGAACCGGCGTGCTCGAGCCAGGGCGGAGGGGAGAAGGGGTTGATTTAGATTAGCTTCTATTTGATTTAGTTTACAATTTTATATGTGGCTTTTTAGTAAATTATACACTTGATTTGTTTGTTCCTTCAAAATATGCTGTTATTTGACTGGAAGGTGTGATGTAACTCAGGTAAGATAATGAGATATTACAAGTAAAATTACACTGTAATATGAACCTGTAAATCAGGCGGCTAGGCCCGATGCGGTGAGCAATACAAAAGTCTTGTTACATTTGTTTTCAAATTCCTGCTAATCTGCTCCGTGCTGCATTTCAATGATCTCACCTTCCCATTGTTGGATATCGTCTTCAGGGAATGGATTCCTTGATTCCCTGCGAACATCTGAATATTACAATTGAGTAATGAGTACTTGAGGACGTATTGTAAGTGTGCGTAATAATGAAATCACCCCTTCAATGGTTCATGCTCTCCCATTCTGTTGCTTAACACCAAACACTGCTTATATTCAGGAAACGCTTCTTCGATAGTGTTGGTACTTGGTTTTGTTATTGACACGAGGTTATTGACACAATTATTGACACGGTTGGTCGTAAGATAGTCCTTGAAAACCATTTGCTGTCAAGCACTCCAGTACTTTCCCGGCCACTGGAACACTATTCGATATGGTTAGGTGAACCTATTGAGATGTTGGCAGTAGGATTATCATAGTCTATGAGTTGTTCATGAGTCATTGAGCCACTTATCTGTATTCTGTACGAGGAAGAGCTTAATTGTCTTTATTATCCCATTTTTTCGTAATGTTGATAAGTGCCTTCAAAGGTATTCTTTGAACTATTGCACCAACTTTCTCTCTGAAATATTTTTGATTGAACAGTAAAAAAGCACGTTGGCCGGTGGACTTCCCATATATTACAATCCTCGTTATTCCTTGTTAACCCCCCTCATTCCCTTAGCAGCAGGAAGATCTCAGGTGATGTATCACCTGACACCCCTCCTCCTCCTCCTACCCCTTGTCACCACCTCCTCCTACCCTGACTGCAGTGACCCACCTACCTACACCAACCACTCCACCCTACACAAAGGGCTCTCTGACACCACCGTCTGGGACAGGACTAGTAACACCTCCTGCTCCCTCGACTTCACTCCTCCCCCCGCCCCCACTACCTGCGGGGACTGTGACTTCTCTGCCCTCACCAACGGATCCTGGTACAGGTTCCTGGCCCCCTTCGTGCAGATCATGGAATACCCTGACGCATCCACCTGCCCCACGATCCAGGCTTGTAATGGTTACTACTCCCTCAACCTGGTGTCAAGCAGTGTCGCCACTGCCTCCCCTAACTCCCGTTACTATGGTGTCATGTGGCGCAACAGTGATGGAGACTGTGTGAACCCCACTCTCACTAACATTACCAACATGGTGGAGACTTATGACTGCACCACTTTCCTTCTCTACAGGTTCCCTGACACTTGGAGTGATTACGATGTAGCTTGCAACATTGAGTTCATTAAAAATGAGGCGAATGTGAGTGTTATATACCCCACACCCTACAGTTTCTGTATGAACGACACAGCGTCACCTCTGTCGTTGCTTGGCAACAGACAGTTCTACACTATGTCAAATGACACCCTGCAATGCACTGCCAGTCGGTCCCCCACATCCCCGCCTCCTGTTACCTGGACAACCAGTGACGTCACTACAGGCGTCATAGCAACCCTGCAAACAGATAAGAGTGGTCTGTACACTGCGGTGTACACTGCCACTCCAGACGCCCACTCGGCAGTGAGCTGCCAGTGCGAGGGGAGGAAACACCACTTCTACAAGGTGACTGTGGAGACTCAGGACGCTGAGCTGGATGCAGGGGTGGACAGCACTCTCCACTGCGAAATAAAAGTTCTCAACACCTCAGTCGTCAGAGAAGAGGACTTGTTCTTCATCAAGTCCTCTGATTCAGGGTCCGATAAGTCCTTCTCTCCTCAGGATGCTTCTGTGTCTGTTCATGTAACGCAGGATGGAGTGATCCATCTCTCCCTGACCCACTCCCCCTCAACTGTACCTGATGAAGTGCTGAATGTCACTGAGCGGTGGAGGTGTGAGGTGAGAGATCCCCTCGCTCCAGACACCCCCATCTCCTCCCCTTTCTCCCTGGTCCTGTTCAAGTCGTGCTCTGCTGGGTGGGGCATTGCTCCAGGCAACACGCTCTGTTCGGAGTGTCCTGAGCAGACCTTCTCTCAGAAAAACAGGTGTGTGTCCTGTCCGGAGGGGCAAGTATCCGGCCCTGGTGCCACCAGCTGCAAACAGAAGAGCTCCCGTCTTCTCACCTACATCGGGGCCGGGGTGGGAGCTGTCGTCCTGTGTGCTCTCCTGGTCCTCTTCGCAGTGCTGGGCCGCCGCGGCTGCAGAAACAAGTATCAGACCCGGGAACTGGGGATGACTGCTGTTCACAACATGCAGTGAGAACAAGTATCAGACCTGGGACCTGGGGATGACTGCTGTTCACAACATGCAGTGAGAACAAGTATCAGACCCGGGAACTGGGCATGACTGCTGTTCACAACATGCAGTGAGAACAAGTATCAGACCTGGGAACTGGGGATGACTGCTGTTCACAACATGCAGTGAGAACAAGTATCAGACCTGGGAACTGGGGATGACTGCTGTTAACAACATGCAGTGAGAACAAGTATCAGACCCGGGAACTGGGGATGACTGCTGTTAACAACATGCAGTGAGAACAAGTATCAGACCTGGGACCTGGGGATGACTGCTGTTCACAACATGCAGTGAGAACAAGTATCAGACCCGGGAACTGGGCATGACTGCGTGAGACTGGGATGACTGCTGTTCACAACATGCAGTGAGAACAAGTATCAGACCCGGGAACTGGGGATGACTGCTGTTCACAACATGCAGTGAGAACAAGTATTAGACCCGGGAACTGGGGATGACTGCTTTTCACAACATGCAGTGAGAACAAGTATCAGACCCGGGAACTGGACATTACTGCTGTTCACAACATGCACTGAGAACAAGTATCAGACCTGGGAACTGGGGATGACTGCTGTTCACAACATGCAGTGAGAACAAGTATCAGACCTGGGACCTGGGGATGACTGCTTTTCACAACATGCAGTGAGAACAAGTATCAGCCCCGGGAACTGGGGATGACTGCTGTTCACAACATGCAGTGAGAACAAGTATCAGCCCCGGGAACTGGGGA
The DNA here is from genome assembly GCA_011033025.1 of Beroe forskalii. NCBI lineage: Eukaryota > Metazoa > Ctenophora > Nuda > Beroida > Beroidae > Beroe > Beroe forskalii. The sequence goes on along the minus strand of WFMF01000602.1, from coordinate 84,015 downwards.
TGACTGCTGTTCACAACATGCAGTGAGAACAAGTATCAGACCCGGGAACTGGGGATGACTGCTGTTCACAACATGCAGTGAGAACAAGTATCAGACCCGGGAACTGGGGATGACTGCTGTTCACAACATGCAGTGAGAACAAGTATCAGACCGGGAACTGGGGATGTCTGCTGTTCACAACATGCACTGAGAACAAGTATCAGACCTGGGAACTGGGGATGACTGCTGTTAACAACATGCAGTGAGAACAAGTATCAGACCGGGAACTGGGGATGACTGCTGTTCACAACATGCAGTGAGAACAAGTATTAGACCCGGGAACTGGGGATGACTGCTGTTCACAACATGCAGTAAGAGGAGAGGAGTGTTCAAGGTGTTGTTATCAGCGACTCTCATGCTATGATAGGAATTATGCCGATTTATAATTTAGGAGTTACTCAATCAGTAATATCTGTCACTTATGCCCGTTACATTCAGCTCGACAGAAGGTTTCATTGGGAGTTAAAAACTATAAATTGGTAGCAATAAATTAGGAATCGGTTACAATGAACTCAATTTAAGTTTAAGTTTTTCCCACGAAAGCAATTTATTGCCAAGAAAATGATAATCATAGGAAGCGATGAAGGACTTCGTATCGGGTATGTGCATTTGCAGAATTTTTTCCAGCATTCCAGCATGTTTAGATAAAGCTGTTATTTTTTCCCCAAAAGCATTTGTAAATTTTGATCCAGGAGTTAAATTATAGGTTAGATTATTTGAGCCAAATGACTTTTTCAATATTTTTGATTAATTATTTCATCTGGGTAACCCAGATGACATCAGTGAAGTCGTCGCATTCTACTGCCCATACCTATCAGATATGCCGTTGTGTGCGCTTCAATTCCCTCCCTGACCCCCGGGTTAAACCTAACTTGGAGCAAGCTCCATTTAATGCCCTTTGTCCTAAGTCCATCTTTAGGATTGGTCTTAAGCATTTTCGACTAAACTTAGATCCGAGGGTGGACACTATTTCACAAAGCTATGAAATCCATCTTATCCATTGCCTCTGATTTTCCAATTAACAATTTGTATTTCGTGCTCCCTGTGTTTTAAACAAGAGTTCTTAATATTTCCAATTTATATCGAGATAATTTGGGTGGAACTTCAGGTATAATTCAGGTAGAATTCCGAGTAGAACTTCAGGTAGAATTCCAGGTAGATTTGAGATAATTTCGTCTTGATTGAATGAGTTTCCAAAAGAGAAAAGCACTTCTAACTCATGTCGGAAATAATCTAATATTTACAATTTCATAGTACACTTAAATAAAAATTCATAAGTCAAAACAACGAATCACATCCATTAGTGTTGTGTCCTCGGTATCTGTTTAACCCGTGATGATATACCATGTTATCTGTTTTAACACCGTCTTCCAAATGAACTCATCCGTGTTTAGGCTACTGTGCTACGTTCACACAATACCAATGAGAAAATCACGTAATTCGTGAATGATAGAAATAATGCAATTACGAGCTCGAAAGCTTGAAATAAGGAGTGAAACAAATCCCCACCAACAAACTTGAGAGGACATTTTAGTAAAACTAAAATGTTCTCTGCGTTTATGTCGGCTAGGTTTCGTACACCAATGCATGATGAACTGCTGCATGCATGGCCTCCTTATTTCGAATTTCTATTCCCATGTTGATGATGTTTCGATTCATCATCACTCATGCATTCAATTTCATACATTAGATTTTTATGCATTAAATTTTATGCATTCAATTCTATACATTCAATCCATGCATTTAATTCTATGCATTTAATTTATGCATTCAATTTATGCATTAAATTCATGCATTTAATTTATGCAATAAATTCATGCATTAAGTTAATGGACTCAATTGATGCATTCACTTTATGCATTCAATTTACGTATTTAATTTATGCATTGCTTTCATGCATTTATGCATTCGATTTCATGCATTCAATTCATTGAATATTTCATGCTGTCATTAATAACACTGCGGTCTGCGGTGTCTGCATTATTCATCGTGCATGATATTTTCATACGCCATTGCACCAAACTACATAATGAAAAATTTCATTGCCTAAGATAAGAAGATACCACACTTGCTATTTTAGTACTCTCCTTCGTACTCCCTGTCGTCCTATAAGTAATCAACTTTATTTCAAAAGGGGAAAAAATTTCAATTTAAGTTTTCCATTAAAACAAGAAAATTTTGAAATTTTTTGGGGCAAAAAAAATTTTCCATAAGGATTTAAAAAAAACATAAATTGAATGATAAATTAAATGCAAAATTAAATGCATGGGTGAATGTAGAATTGAATGCATAAAATTTAATGCATAAAAATCTAATATGAAATTGAATGCATGAGTGATGATGAATCGAAACATCATCAACATGGGAATAGAAATTCGAAATAAGGAGGCCATGCATGCAGCAGTTCATCATGCATTGGTGTACGAAACCTAGCCGACATAGTCAACGCAGAGAACATTTTAGTTTTACTAAAATGTCCTTCAAGATTTGTTGGTGGGGGATTTGTTCACTCCTTATTTCAAGCTTTCAGCTGTAATTGCACATTATTTCTATCATTCACGAATTACGTGATTTTTTCTCCATTGGTATTGTGTGAACGTAGCACAGTAAAGCCTAAACACGGATGAGTTCATTTGAAGACGGTGTTAAAACAGATAACATGGTATATCATCACGGGTTAAACAGATACCGAGACACAACACTAATGGATGTGATTCGTTGTTTGACTTATGGAATTTGTATTTAAGTGTACTATGAAATTGTAAATATTAGATTATTTCCGACATGAGTTAGAAGTGCTTTTCTCTTTTGGAAACTCATTCAATCAAGACGAAGTTATCTCAAATCTACCTGGAATTCTACCTGAAGTTCTACTCGGAATTCTACCTGAATTATACCTGAAGTTCCACCCAAATTATCTCGATATAAATTGGAAATATTAAGAACTCTTGTTTAAAACACAGGGAGCACGAAATACAAATTGTTAATTGGAAAATCAGAGGCAATGGATAAGATGGATTTCATAGCTTTGTGAAATAGTGTCCACCCTCGGATCTAAGTTTAGTCGAAAATGCTTAAGACCAATCCTAAAGATGGACTTAGGACAAAGGGCATTAAATGGAGCTTGCTCCAAGTTAGGTTTAACCCGGGGGTCAGGGAGGGATCAGGGAATTGAAGCGCACACAACGGCATATCTGATAGGTATGGGCAGTAGAATGCGACGACTTCACTGATGTCATCTGGGTTACCCAGATGACATAATTAATAAAAAATATTGAAAAAGTCATTTGGCTCAAATAATCTAACCTATAATTTAACTCCTGGATCAAAATTTACAAATGCTTTTGGGGAAAAAATAACAGCTTTATCTAAACATGCTGGAATGCTGGAAAAAAATTCTGCAAATGCACATACCCGATACGAAGTCCTTCATCGCTTCTTATGATTATCATTTTCTTGGCAATAAATTACTTTCGTGGGAAAAACTTAAAAAACTTTAATTGGAGCTCATCACTGCATGTTGTGAACAGCAGTCATCCCCAGTTCCCGGGTCTGATACTTGTTCTCACTGCATGTTGTGAACAGCAGTCATCCCCAGTTCCCGGGTCTGATACTTGTTCTCACTGCATGTTGTGAACAGCAGTCATCCCCAGTTCCCGGGTCTGATACTTGTTCTCACTGCATGTTGTGAACAGCAGTCATCCCCAGTTCCCGGGTCTGATACTTGTTCTCACTGCATGTTGTGAACAGCAGTCATCCCCAGTTCCCGGGTCTGATACTTGTTCTCACTGCATGTTGTGAACAGCAGTCATCCCCAGTTCCCGGGTCTGATACTTGTTCTCACTGCATGTTGTGAACAGCAGTCATCCCCAGTTCCCGGGTCTGATACTTGTTCTCACTGCATGTTGTGAACAGCAGTCCCCAGTTCCCGGGTCTGATACTTGTTCTCACTGCATGTTGTGAACAGCAGTCATCCCCAGTTCCCGGGTCTGATACTTGTTCTCACTGCATGTTGTGAACAGCAGTCATCCCCAGTTCCCAGGTCTGATACTTGTTCTCACTGCATGTTGTGAACAGCAGTCATCCCCAGTTCCCAGGTCTGATACTTGTTCTCACTGCATGTTGTGAACAGCAGTCATCCCCAGTTCCCAGGTCTGATACTTGTTCTCACTGCATGTTGTGAACAGCAGTCATCCCCAGTTCCCGGGTCTGATACTTGTTCTCACTGCATGTTGTGAACAGCAGTCATCCCCAGTTCCCGGGTCTGATACTTGTTCTCACTGCATGTTGTGAACAGCAGTCATCCCCAGTTCCCGGGTCTGATACTTGTTCTCACTGCATGTTGTGAACAGCAGTCATCCCCAGTTCCCGGGTCTGATACTTGTTCTCACTGCATGTTGTGAACAGCAGTCATCCCCAGTTCCCGGTCTGATACTTGTTCTCACTGCATGTTGTGAACAGCAGTCATCCCCAGTTCCCGGGTCTGATACTTGTTCTCACTGCATGTTGTGAACAGCAGTCATCCCCAGTTCCCGGGTCTGATACTTGTTCTCACTGCATGTTGTGAACAGCAGTCATCCCCAGTTCCCGGGTCTGATACTTGTTCTCACTGCATGTTGTGAACAGCAGTCATCCCCAGTTCCCGGGTCTGATACTTGTTCTCACTGCATGTTGTGAACAGCAGTCATCCCCAGGTCCCAGGTCTGATACTTGTTCTCACTGCATGTTGTTAACAGCAGTCATCCCCAGTTCCCGGGTCTGATACTTGTTCTCACTGCATGTTGTGAACAGCAGTCATCCCCAGTTCCCAGGTCTGATACTTGTTCTCACTGCATGTTGTGAACAGCAGTCATCCCCAGTTCCCAGGTCTGATACTTGTTCTCACTGCATGTTGTGAACAGCAGTCATCCCCAGTTCCGGGTCTGATACTTGTTCTCACTGCATGTTGTGAACAGCAGTCATCCCCAGTTCCCGGGTCTGATACTTGTTCTCACTGCATGTTGTGAACAGCAGTCATCCCCAGGTCCCAGGTCTGATACTTGTTCTCACTGCATGTTGTGAACAGCAGTCATCCCCAGTTCCCGGGTCTGATACTTGTTCTCACTGCATGTTGTGAACAGCAGTCATCCCCAGGTCCCAGGTCTGATACTTGTTCTCACTGCATGTTGTGAACAGCAGTCATCCCCAGTTCCCAGGTCTGATACTTGTTCTCACTGCATGTTGTGAACAGCAGTCATGCCCAGTTCCCGGGTCTGATACTTGTTCTCACTGCATGTTGTGAACAGCAGTCATCCCCAGTTCCCGGGTCTGATACTTGTTCTCACTGCATGTTGTGAACAGCAGTCATCCCCAGTTCCCGGGTCTGATACTTGTTCTCACTGCATGTTGTGAACAGCAGTCATCCCCAGTTCCCGGGCTGATACTTGTTCTCACTGCATGTTGTGAACTGCAGTCATCCCCAGTTCCCAGGTCTGATACTTGTTCTCACTGCATGTTGTGAACAGCAGTCATCCCCAGTTCCCGGGTCTGATACTTGTTCTCACTGCATGTTGTGAACTGCAGTCATCCCCAGTTCCCGGGTCTGATACTTGTTCTCACTGCATGTTGTGAACAGCAGTCATCCCCAGTTCCCGGGTCTGATACTTGTTCTCACTGCCTGTTGTGAACAGCAGTCATCCCCAATTCCCGGGTCTGATACTTGTTCTCACTGCATGTTGTGAACAGCAGTCATCCCCAGGTCCCAGGTCTGATACTTGTTCTCACTGCATGTTGTTAACAGCAGTCATCCCCAGTTCCCGGGTCTGATACTTGTTTCTGCAGCCGCGGCGGCCTAGCACTGCGAAGAGGACCAGGAGAGCACACAGCACGACAACTCCCACCCCGGCCCCGATGTAGGTGAGAAGACGGGAGCTCTTCTGTTTGCAGGTGGTGGCACCAGGGCCGGATACTTGCCCCTCCGGACAGGACACACACCTGCTCCTCAGAGAGTAGGTCTGCTCAGGACACTCCGAACAGAGTGTGTTGTCTGGAGCAATGCCCCACCCAGCAGTGCATGTCTTGATCAGGACCAGGGAGAAGGGGGAGGAGATGGGGGTGTCTGGAGCCAGGGGATCTCTCACCTCACACCTCCACCGCTCAGTGACATTCAGCACGTCATCAGGCACTGCTAAGGGGGAGAGGGTCAGGGAGAGATGGATCACTCCATCCTGCGTTACATGAAAAGACACAGAATCATCCTGAGGAGAGAAGGACTCATCGGACCCTGAATCAGAGGACTTGATGAAGAACAAGTCCTCTTCTCTGACGACTGAGGTGTTGAGAACTTTTATTTCGCAGTGGAGAGAGTTTTCCACCCCTGCATCCAGCTCAGCGTCCTGAGTCTCCACAGTCACCTTGTAGAAGTGGTGTTTCCTCCCCTCGCACTGGCAGCTCACTGCCGAGTGGGCGTCTGGAGTGGCAGTGTACACCGCAGTGTACAGACCACTCTTATCTGTTTGCAGGGTTGCTATGACGCCTGTAGTGACGTCACTGGTTGTCCAGGTAACAGGAGGTGGGGATGTGGGGGACCGACTGGCAGTGCATTGCAGGGTGTCATTTGACAACTTGTAGAACTGTCTGTTGCTAAGCAACGACAGAGGTGACGCTGTGTCGTTCATACAGAAACTGTAGGGTGTTGGGTATGTAACATTCGAATCCGCATTGTACTCATTGTTGCAAATTACATCGTAATTATTCCAAGTGTCAGGGAACCTGTAGAGAAGGAAAGTAGTGCAGTCATAAGCCTCCACCATGTTGGTAATGTCAGTGAGAGTGGTGTTCACACAGCCTCCTGAACTGTTGCGCCACATGACACCATAGTAACGGGAGTTAGAGGAGGCAGTGGCGACACTGCTTGACACCAGGTTGAGGGAGTAGTAACCGTTACAAGCCTGGATCGTGGGGCAGGTGGATGCGTCAGGGTATTCCATGATCTGCACGAAGGGGGCCAGGAACCTGTACCAGAGACCGTTGGTTAGGGCAGAGAAGTCACAGTCCCCGCAGGTAGTGGGGGCGGGGGGAGGAGTGAAGTCGAGGGAGCAGGAGGTGTTGAGGGTCCTGTCCCAGACGGTGGTGTCAGAGAGCCCTTTGTGTAGGGTGGAGTGGTTGGTGTAGGTAGCCGGGTCACTGCAGTCAGGGTAGGAGGAGGAGGTGACAAGGGGTAGGAGGAGGAGGAGGAGGAGGTGATACATCACCTGAGATCTTCCTGCTGCTGCTAAGAAGGGAATGAGAGGGGGTTAAAAAAGAATAACAAGGATTAAATTAATGGGGGGAGGTCCACCGGCCAACGGGCTTTTTTGAGATTTACTGCTCTTAAGGGGGTCCAATCAAAAAAAAAACTTTCAGAGAGAAAGTTGTAGCAATAGTTCTAAGAACACATTTGAAGTCACTTTAATCGAAATTACGAAAAAATGGGATAATAAAGACAATTTAGCTCTTCCCCGTACAGAATACAGATAAGTGGCTCAATGACTCAGGAGCAACTCATAGACCATGATAATCCTACTGCTAACATGATCTCAATAGGTTCACCTAGCCGGGAAAGTATTGGAGGGTTTGGAAGGGCATGCCAATTACGACTGGGTATTACAGTTCGCGTGTGGGTGGGTCTACCTCTCCTACTGCAAAACGTCCCCCAAAAATGGAGCAAAAGTTGGCTTCCCAGAACTAGGGCATGTCAACACTGCTCCCATTTCCAGGGTCCTTCATGGGGGCCATCCAGAAATGAGCTCATCACTTGGGTATGTATGTATGTTTTGGAAATGATGAGGTAGTGATGAGGTAGTATGTATGTAGGTTTGCAAAATAATGAGCTCATCACTTAGAGGCGAAATTTTGACATCAACCACTCGTTGCAGTAAAATTGGACCATACCCGTAAAGTGAATGTAGGAGTAAGTAAATTCGCCTATTTGGAAAGGATTTGGAAAGGTCGTGGAAAGGAGAGAACCAAATGAGAAGGGGGATTTTGAAGGGTTTTAAGGTGGTAAATGACTCCAAAACCAGTTTAGAGTTGTTGAGGGCATTGAGGAGACGACTTGTGCAAATTTTTGGCGACTTTGGACTTTCGGGGACGCCGGGCCACGCCCTTTACGTCTGAAAAATTTTAAGATTGCGTAAAATGACTCAAAACGAGATGGAACATGTTTATATATGCCCCTTGGAGTGTCCATACCAACTTTGGCCCGGTATTCATATTGAATGAGTGACGTAACATAAATCTTGAAATGATGAGATGAGGTTGGGGTATGTATGTATCTTTCCAAATGATGAGGTAGTGATGACGTAGTATGTATGTATGTTCAAAAATGTCCGATTTTTGATGAGCTCATTTCTGGATGGCCCCTTAGACCCTTTCCACCACTTCTATCACCTCCTTCAACACCAGTGCTCTCTTCAGCTTCAACTCCTGCCTCCCCTCTTCCACCCTCCTGCTTTCTAGTACAGCACTCCATGCCCCCATTGAGCCCTGTAAGTCCCCTGGTCCGTCTCCCTGCCACACACTAGTACCATGGCTATTGGATTCCTCAGCCCTGTCGCGTCTTGGAATTCTCCTCAACCTCCTGCTCCTCAACTTCGTCTACAGTTTGCTCTCCAGTCTCCTCCTTCTTTCCCATGGTTCCTTGTCCAATGTTCATCCCGCTGGGTATTGCAGAATCCACCAACTCACCCTCCTGTTGCACACAGACCTATCCACTGCCCACGGTGCAAGTGTGCAACCCTTGAAGAATGGCTTCCCTGCACTTACTGGCCCTACGATTGCACATCCTTGCACAACGGATCCCCATCTTAACCAGATAGTCCTCCTAAGTACCTATCATTGGAGACATGGATGGTTGATAAAGAGCAAAGGGGAATTCACTCTACCCCTGCTCAGAGGATCACCGAACCTTCTCCGTCCTGACTCCTACGACGGTGTATTCAGTAATTTGTTATGTTTGTAGTATACCCATACACCTTTATAGATAAGACATTGGATTCATACAGTTACACTAATAGCCGGTTCTAGCCCCCATGAATGTCACACTACAAAGGGGCTTAGGCCTATCCTAGACATCAGGAATGTCATGAATTTAGTGTTTCATAGTTCCAGGCATGGCAGGGATAAGACTATACTGGAATGAATTTCTAAGGAAAGAAAGGGTAGTGTTAGGGATAGGGTCCAGCACTTGAACTTGAAGGGTTAAACTAATTTTGACTTTTCCAACTTTAATACTTGACGCATTATAATAGGGTATCATCTAGACTGTAACATAGCACGAAAGTTAAAGCATGTCTCGATATCAAAGTATCAAACACAGCAAATGGTTTTCGAAGACTATCTGAGGACCAACCTCGTTTCAATAATCTCAAAAACACTACCAGCCAACAGCGTTTCCTGAATATAAGCGGTGTAAAGCAACATGATGGGAGAGCATGAAGCATTGATGGGGTGATTTCATTCTTACAATACTTCTACTCAAGTACTCAATTGTAATATTCGCAGGGATGTGAATCAGGGATTCCCAACGACGACATCCAACAATAGGAAGATTTTACTGTGAGATCATTGAAATGCAGCACGGAGCAGATTAGCAGGAATTTGAAAACAAATGTAACAAAACTTCTGTATTGCTCACCACATCGTGCCTAGCCGCTTGATTTACAGGTTCATATTACAGTGTAATTTTACTTGTAATATCTCATTATCTAACCTGAGTTACATCACACCTTCCAGTCAAATAACAGCATATTTTGAAGGAACAAACAAATCAAGTGTATAATTTACTAAAAAGCCACATATAAAATTATAAACTAGATCAAATAGAAGCTAATCTAAATCAACCCCTTCTCCCCTCCGCCCTGGCTCGAGCACGCCGGTTCTGGAACCATATGGTTACTGATCTGGGGGTGACCTTGAGCTGCTCCGCCAAGAGGTCCCGTGCAGCTCCCTTTGCGTAGTGGTCCTTGGAGTAAGCCTCCTCCAGTCTGTCTAGGTGGGCCTGCGTGAACTCCGTCCTCAATCTCTTCATCTTACCACCACCCGCCCCCCTCTGCCGGTCTTGTCTCCGCTGGCGCTCTGGTCCTCGGTGAGTCTGGTCCTGCAACTCGGGGAGGGCTGATGGGGTGGAGGGTGCCTCATGGAGGGAGGAGTGGCTGATGGAGGGAGGGATGGGGGGAAGGGGCTCTCCAATGTAGCAAGGAATGTAGGATGCAGACTGATGGGGTGGAGAATGCCGCTCTGTTGGGATGTGGGAAGTAGAAGGGGATAGCAGCTCTGTTGGGATGTGCGAAGTAGAAGGAGATAGCAGCTCTGTTGGGATGTGGGGGGCAGCAGGCGATACCGGCTCTGGTTGAGGGGATTGTCTGTAGGGCGAAGTAGAGTCCACTCTGACGGACTCATCCTGTTCCTCCTGCTCGGTAAGTGTCTCCAGAGAGGCAGAATCTTGGAGGAGGGAGGTGAAGGAGGTTGGGAAGGGAAGGTGGAGAAGTGGCGAGTACCAGGAAGGGTATTCCATGGTAACATCAGGGTGGTAGTCCGTACCAGGGTGGTAATCCATAACATGGGGAGAGAGGGAGACGGGAGGGAGGAAAGTGGAGGAATGAAGCAGACTCTGGTAACTGTCATCTTCAGAAGGGAAGGAAGAAGGAGGTGACATCTGCTCCGCCTTGATCTGGTAGTTGGTGTAGAGGGAAGTAATCATGATGGGAACTGATGCTCTGAGTAGTATGTGCTGGGTTTATAAAGGTGCTGAGAGGGTGCAATGAGCACAGTCACGTGACAGGGACAAAGTCACGTGACATGCAATGATCCCTGTCACGTGGTGTGGTCCCGCCTCCCATGCGGATGTTTGAGACAGGTCACGTGGCACATCTATTTCAGTCATTATGTGACCCATGCATCTCATGTTCGTCTCAGATGTCAGGAACCCAGGAAATCAGAGACGGGGGCAGGTAATCAGAGACGGGGGCAAGAGACACCGGATCCACCCTCATAAAATACTAATAATATGCGAACCCTGGTTTAATCCAAGATTCCCAATCAACCAGATTTCCAGCCCTCTTCCTCCATTAGGGCTGGCAAGCCTAGTCAACAACAGTTAGACTTTATCAATGCCAGGGTGATTCAGTACTGGAATAAACTCCCTAATACAGTGAAGAATAGTGATAATGTTGATACTTTCAAGGCAAGACTTGAAGCCTACAAAGTGGAAATGTTAAATTCAGGAGATCAGTCTGACTCGTACTACTGGAGTGTTTCACGAGCTGATCACATTGAGTTCCTTCGAGGAAATCCCGAAGTTTCGAAACACCGTAAAATTTGCATGAATAGCTAAATTGATTCGTGAAATATAGCGAAACATGAAATGATCTACGTGTCATTACCTTGTGGTGATCGACAAGGTAGTGAAAACTACTTGAGTTGTCAAGCGACAACAACTCTAATTATGATTATTATTTTTATCTAAATTTATAATTTATATAATGCATTTCTCATAATGTTTGCTTTACCCGGCTTGTCATCTTGGTCATCAGCTTGATATACTTCCAATACTTCAAAGAAGTGCTTGCTATGATCTACTTTATAATTTATTTTAATCTGACTCACAATAGTTTAATTTTATTGTGTTGCTGTATCAGGCCGTGAGTTCAGATTTCAAGCAGCGACATTGCGACTAATAGGAAATCAGACCGGCCTTTCTAACAGGAATCAGCTCTCGAGCTGAGGTAACAATGATACTAAATACGTATTTTTTTAAAAATACGGCAAAAAATACAATACGTATCATTTTGGGAGAAACCGCCGTACTTTTCTCCCCTTCAATATTGAAGCTTTGCTTAAATTTCGAAAAACTATTGTCACGTATAGGTCGCGCGCACTCTATATGTTTACGATACCATCGATTTATTGCTAACCTGAGGTAACGATGATAGAGTGGCACTAACCTGAGGTAACGATGATAGAGTGGCACTAACCTGAGGTAACGATGATAGAGTGGCACTAACCTGAGGTAACGATGATAGAGTGGCACTAACCTGAGGTAACGATGATAGAGTGGCACTAACCTGAGGTAACGATGATAGAGTGGCACTAACCTGAGGTAACGATGATAGAGTGGCACTAACCTGAGGTAACGATGATAGAGTGGCACTAACCTGAGGTAACGATGATAGAGTGGCACTAACCTGAGGTAACGATGATAGAGTGGCACCAACCTGAGGTAACGATGATAGAGTGGCACTAACCTGAGGTAACGATGATAGAGTGGCACTAACCTGAGGTAACGATGATAGAGTGGCACTAACCTGAGGTAACGATGATAGAGTGGCACTAACCTGAGGTAACGATGATAGAGTGGCACTAACCTGAGGTAACGATGATAGAGTGGAACTACTTGAAGTAACGATGATAGAGTGGCACTAACCTGAGGTAACGATGATAGAGTGGCACTAACCTGAGGTAACGATGATAGAGTGGCACTAACCTGAGGTAACGATGATAGAGTGGCACTAACCTGAGGTAACGATGATAGAGTGGCACCAACCTGAGGTAACGATGATAGAGCGGCACCAACCTGAGGTAACGATGATAGAGTGGCACTAACCTGAGGTAACGATGATAGAGTGGCACTAACCTGAGGTAACGATGATAGAGGCACCAACCTGAGGTAACGATGATAGAGTGGCACTAACCTGAGGTAACGATGATAGAGTGGCACTAACCTGAGGTAACAATGATCTGACACAGAAACTGAATCATAACATTTTTGTGTAGGCTAAAGCTTTAACTTGGAGGCTATTTGGAGGCTTAGCGTCCATAAAACAAAATTTCGTGCTGAAGCTGGTAAAATGTGCACTAATTTCTTAATTTTAAAAGCAGTTTATAGATTCAAACTTTCAGACAGCTCCAACTATCCTCCACTCAGCTTCCACTAGGTTTCACTCAGCCTCCACTAGCCTCTGCTCTGCCTCCACTAGGCTCCACTCAGCCTCCACTAGGCTCCACACAGCCTCCACTAGGCTCCATTCAGCCTCCACTAGGCTCCACTCAGCCTCCACTGGACCACTAGGCTCTACACAGCCTCCACTAGGCACCACTCAGCCTCGAATAGTCTCCACTCAGTCTCCACTCGGCTCCATTCTCCCTCCACTAGGATAGATCCAATTAGCCTCCACTAAACTCCACTGACCACTAGCCTCCACTCAGCCTCCATTCAGCCTCCATTACTCCATTAGGCTCCACACAGCCACCATTAGGCTCCATATAGCCTCTTCTAGGTGACACCCAGCCTCCAGTAGACTCCACTCAGCCTCCACTAGCCTCCACTAGCCTCCACTCAGCCTCCACTAGGCTCCACTAGTCCACTAGGCTCCATTCAGCCTCCACTATGCTCCACTCAGCCTCCAATGGACCACTAGGCTCCACACAGCCTCCATAAGGCACCACTCAGCATCAGAATCACGCAGTAACATCACATTAGGCACAATAACTTTCTAGGAAAATATCATTATCATCGCAAGGAAATTAAGAATTCAAATCTAAAACATGATCACATTAAACAGGCCATGAGGAAGAGCCACTCAGCGTCTAGTAAGGAGAGTAGACTTAGCCAAGCGGCGCTCAGGCACGTTATAAGTACAGAACAAGCTACAGAACAAGTTTTGACGCGATAAAGTATACACAACTTAAATTTGAATATTTATATTTATATCAATTACTAACTTATTTGTAGGAGCTAGAAAGTGTAGGTAAACAGGTAATAACCGTAGGTATTTGAAGTAGGAGTCGTCGGAGTTTCCTCACACACAGGGCTGTCAGCTCTAGCTGAGTGACTTCGACACACCCAAACTCTATTATTTAATTTCAACTACTCTTTTTTTGTATTTATTTTAATTAAACGCGTACACATCATGCCCGCGAGGAATATTAATAGCCAAACAAAATGCCCGAAATGCAGCAAGCGTATACCGAAAAATCGGCCAAAAATTTATTGTGCGATATGCGACGAAATAAAACATTTTAGCTGTCAAGGTCTTTCCAAAACAGACGCAGAATACATAGTTCACAACAAAGTATCATGGACATGTATAGATTGTTTATCCGATATCCTACCGATAAATGCGTGCAGAAGACCAAAAGGTTCCTCACCAGCCACTTTCAAAGTTCAGTGTTTTAGTTGTAAGGGCTATTGCTATTCTCAAACTAACATTCGAACATGTTACCACTGCGATAATACAGTCCACGCGAAATGTTTCAAAAATGACCTCGGCTGCATAGCATGTTGTGAAGCGATGATTCCAGGTTACCATGTCAACCTGTACGAACTTTATGACGATTTTACGCGACTAAATAACGAAACGTATAATCCGTACGTCCGCGATCATTTTACAAACATGATTGGAGACGCTATATCTAATGAAGAGCATCATAACTCTATGTGGAACGATGTTTCGGAGCTTTTAATTAACTGTAAATATAAGCAACAAAAACACGTAAAACGTAGCACCCCTGCGCAGCTCAATATATTTTCACACAACGTACGATCTCTCGCGAAAAATATCTCGAAATTAAGAGACGACATAGATATCTATAATAAATACGACGTTCTTGCGTTTAACGAAACAAACCTAAGATTCGAGAAGCTTGCGAATGGCAGTCTTAAATTTAAATCTGAGAAACTCCCCAACGGCATGAGCGACATCTTATTAGAAAATTTTCATGAGCCCATCTTACAAAATCCAATCAGTTGTAAAGGGGGAGGCTTGGCAATATACATAAACAAACGAGTTGCAGAATCAGATAGCCAAATTGAAGTTTACGATCCAAATCCCGATCCAGATAACGTTAATGGTGAATTTCAGTTTGTCAAGTTACACAATTGCAAAGGCTTCAATAAAACTAAAATCATTGCTAACATATATCGCTCACCCTCGCGTAAAGCGGACGCATTCAACCTTCTACTTGACTCTGTGCTTTACAAAATCAATAGGCATTCGAAAAAGCATATAATAATTGCCGGCGACTTCAACATGGATCTGTTAAAACATGAATGTACATCAGATTTTCAAGACCTCATTAACGTTATGTCGAACCACGGCTTTGCTCAAATAATATCCCGTCCCACCCGTGTTACAGATACGTCCGCGACTTTACTAGATCATGTTTACACTAATAACCTCGATTACACGCAAAGCAGTAATATAATAACGCTTGATTTATCAGATCACCTCGGAACCCTAACCACAATCTGCCTCGACAAAAATTTCTCGTCTACGAAATTCAACCGCAAGCTTCATCTGCCAGCTGAGCCATCCGAAAGTTGCAATACGAGAATTTTCAATGATGCAAACGATAAAAAGTTTCAAGAGCTTATTAACGAAGAGCGCTGGGAATCAATTAACGAAAATACTGATGCAAATACCAAATTTAACGAGTTCCTATCAATTTACACGGCCCATTACAATAACGCATATCCCCTGAAAACTAAACGTTCTCGTAGGAAAAATGAACGACTTAATTCCAAGCCATGGATTTTACCATGGCTGGAGGACGCAATAGCACGGAAAGATGAGCTCTTCCATTTCTCTGTTAAATTTCCCATAACTGAAAATGTAGAAGCATACAAAAAAATGAAAAAATTCTGTGAGAAGCACGTCAACATAGCAAAGGAGCAGTACACAAAAAATACTTCAAGCAACACGGTGACAACTCGAAAAAACAGTGGCAAATGATCAACAACCTACTGGGTCGCAAAATTTATCGCAACGAGCAGCTTCGAGTAAAAAGCGCAGAAGGCAGGTTATTAAACAATAGTATCGACGTGGCTGAAAGATTCAATGATTATTTCTCAAGTATTGCCGCCAATCTTAAGACTAAAGCCAATAACGGCAATGTAACATTTGATCCTGGGGGACATACAGCCTATCTCAGTCGCACTCCTGCAGTGAATAGCATGTATCTAGAGCCAGTAAATTCCAGCGAGGTACATAAGATAATTAAGGGCTTTAAAAACAAAGCCACTCTGGATACCAAGATTGATCCACTAAAATTAGCGAACGAAAACTTCACATTCACTGACACTATTGCCAGTCTAATAAATAATTCTTTTGTCGAAGGCGTATTTCCTAAGGCTTTGAAACTAGCGAAAGTAATCCCCATACATAAAGAAGGAAGCAAGTCAGATGTGGAAAACTACCGCCCCTATATCACTACTTAGCTGTTTTTCCAAAATATACGAAAGGTAATGCATAAGAGGCTTTTAGAATTCTTAGACAAGACAGACGCGCTCCATGAATTACAGTATGGATTTCGACCAGGACGCTCATGTGAGCACGCTTTATTAAATGCCCAAAACATTATCCTAGATGCGTTGTCAAAAAAAGAGGTAGCGATTCTCCTTCTAGTAGACTTTAGCAAGGCTTTCGACACGATTGAACACCCTATTCTTCTGAGTAAATTACAGCATTATGGTGTTAGGGGTATCGTCTTAAAATGGTTCGAGTCATATCTACATCAGCAGGAGCAGTATGTTAGCATAAAGGACTCCAACTCATCAACAAAATCGATACAATATGGGGTGCCTCAGGGGTCAATTTTAGGGCCTCTACTGTTTATAATATATATAAATGACATCCCTAACGTAGCAAAATTTGCCCACTTTATACTTTATGCCGACGACGCGAACATATTCATCAGAGCCAAAACTTTACAGGAAGCTCTTGACAAATTTAACGCACTTTCGTCTGATTTGCAGAAATGGGTAAATTCAAACGGTCTGTTGTTAACCCATTAGTGCCCAACGTAGCCTAAAAGCAACAGTTACGTTTTGAGTAATTGTGGCTTCTCTGAATGAGATATTAATTTCGTTTTTCAACAACACCAGCTCTATTAAATTTCACACACTTCCTGATCTCGAAATATATCTTTTTTGGCATCAGGCAACCAGTTAATTGACCAATTAATTTGACCATTTATTTTTTGATAGGATTTTCTACCACCTTCAGTAATTGGGTTAATTGAGGTAGCTAAACCAGATTTTTGATTTTATTGCTGCATACACCTAAATGGTCATTGGACGTGGCATTCAGATGGTCAAAGAATGAACTCATTAGTCCAAACCAGTCAGGAGATATAAGCATTCAAAGTTCCGATTGCCTTTAGGCAACACTGGGGCTGTTGCCCAAAAGCAACAGTTCTAAATGGGCTAGAAACCTCAGAATCATGTTTTATCTGACCGTTTTGCATCGTCTGATTGCTTTATAATTGAGCCAAATTGCAAATTCACTAAGCAGAAGAACGTTATATGCAACATTTGCTAAGTGTTGCTCTTGGGCAACACTGGGAGAAGCTGAAAAATTTGCCCAAAATAGCGAAATTAACGGCTTTTAACAAAAGGCTGATACTATGTAATAGAAATCTGTATGCTGCACGTTCAGAAAGGCTAAAATATATAAAATTGTTGCTTTGTTGCCTCTGGGCAACACCAGGACACCATTATATTGTGAGGCATGGCCTACCACACGCACGCCAATTTAAATAAACATATTGTTCTTTCTGATATAAATGTTTAAATTGTTCGTTCAGCAATGTTAAAATAAACTATATCTGTTGCCTCTGGGCAACACTGGGATACACTTGTATTTTGGGTCGTTCAGAACTTGACCAGAGTCCTTAATTTTTCAACGGAACCAACATTAATTAAAAACATTATAAAAATATATTTAATTATGATTGGCATGTACTGTAATGGTATTTGCTATTGGTGTTAAAAAAAGGTCTGTGCACAATAGGCAAGTAAAATTAAAGCTCCCTATAGATGGTGCAATACTCTTCATAGCCCTGAACGTACAGATTATGAGTAGTAACAGTGTGGAGTTTTTCGACTGGATCAGGTGAGAGATCTAGCAATAGCAGAAAACTGACAAAAATACCATCAAGTGGGTTCCACCTGCATTTGCATGTCCTGTAAGAGTCTATAAACAACCTTCACTCATTTCTACACATTACGTCTATTCAGCTTTCACTTTTCAGACTTCAGGGACATTGCATACCTAATCACAAATTACTGAAATGACGAAAGTCTCCTTATAAAATGCCTAACTGTGGCCATGTTGAGCCTATCTGTGTCTGTAAACATCCAGTTGCAACTTTCAAGGGGCAATCCATAACCCAAGCACACAACGGAAACTTAACGAATATTCATTATTCACCTGTGTATAATTACTATTGGCTATACAGTATACCTACGAGGTGCCTATAAATCCACGATCCTTTTCACAATCATCTAACCATTCTTTTTAAGGAAAATGTAAACTCTGAAGGTCAGTCAGAGCCATTTTGCAAGCTCGGAGTTATGTAAATAGAGTGCGCTTCAATGCTTCAATGGGGGTAACGGTCATGTCAAGGCAGAAATCAGAAATGTGGCGTATCCAGTAACTCATGCAGTAAGGGACATAATTCTATGTTAACTAAGTCCATTTGAATAATAATAATTATTACGATCCAGTTTTCTATAGACCCCAATGGCCTTATCTATGAAGATTATCTGTCTTTTCAATCTACAGCCAGGGGTCAGTGCAAAGAAAGGTCCTGCCAATGCATAAAATTCCAACATGCAGTTTTATAGAAATGTATTTTGGAGCAAAATTTATCATGTTGAATCCTGGTGTTGCCTAGAAGCAACAATAATCTTTGAAATTTTATGCCAGACTTCACATCTATAGAAGTATAGACATCTAGCACACCAAATAAGGCAAGAAAATAACCATTCTCGTAGTTGGTAGTTGAAAAATATTGTCGCATGATGCTATGTAAAATCCAGGCATAGTGTTGCCTAAAAGCAACAGCATTTATGGAAATCATCCCATATTTAATGATTATATATGTTTAAAGGCATATTGTTTCCGTCCACACGTGATATGAATGTCCAAGAACGTGAAATAAATAGTTAAATGTCATTCTCCCCAGTGTTGCCTGTGGGCAACAGTACGTTTTGAGGCTTTGGGTTCCCGTGAGTATTGCATATGATTTCCATTTCCATCTGTGGCTACTTGCTCAGTAGAATAAACCATAAATTCACTTTTTAGATACCAAATATTGAGAGATAAAGTAATGTTTCCCCAAGGCAACAGCCCAGTGTTGCCCGAAAGCAACAGGTTCATAACTCGAAAACTACTGAAGTACCAGTATTGGGATTTTAAACTTAGTCATTGTGGCCCAGTGTGGTTCGGAAAATAAACATGTTATATAAAATACTCTGCCAGTTTTTCCTTGGGCACTAATGGGTTAAACCTCAAGAAAACAAAATATATGATATTTGCAACAAAAAATATGGAAAACGTCCGCGAAATAAAAATTGGCAGCACAAGTATTGAAAGAAAAAAAGGAAGCACGTTTTCTCGGGTAATTATTGACGATAAGTTAAACTGGTCAAGCATATCTCGACAATAAAGAGCAAAATGTCGAGATATATAGAATTATGTATAAAATTAAAAAGAGGCTTCCACTGAACATACGTATTCAAATTTACCATAGTTTTGTCCAATCACATCTTAACTACTGTTCCCTCATATGGGGTTTTTCGTGCAAATCACAAATTGAACTTTTATTCCGTTGCCAAAAGAAAGCAATGCGCGCAATCATGCCTGGATACGTAAATTATTACTATAAAGATGGTAAACTCCCAGCGCACACAAAGACGAGCTTTTTTGAATACAAAATTCTGACTGTTCACGGAATTATCGCGAATAATGCTTTATTACTCATGCATAGGATTAGGTATTTTTCTCAATCTCTTCCCAGGTCTATCAAAAATCTTTTACCGGAGAACGCTCCCACTTCCTACTCTACTGAAGACAGCAACAAAATATGGCTTAACTATTTTGGTACCGCGAATTACAAAAAATCATTTTTCTATAAAGGTCCCCTACTGGCAATAAGCCAACTAAATATTGACACGACATCTCCAAGCAGTTTGCTCTCCTTAACTGTCTACAAGAATAACCTCAAACGTACAGCGTTACGCGAGCAGAGTAAAGGCGAACCCGAATCATGGCCTGATTTCATTCTTCACAACACACCAGGCATCA
The DNA here is from genome assembly GCA_011033025.1 of Beroe forskalii. Lineage (NCBI taxonomy): Eukaryota > Metazoa > Ctenophora > Nuda > Beroida > Beroidae > Beroe > Beroe forskalii. Next base: position 63,871 of record WFMF01000602.1, on the reverse strand, counting down.
GAATAAGTAGTAGGAAACGTAATCAAACTCAGTTTTATCAAGCTGGACAAAATTAATGACTGAGCAGTAATCTTAGCAACACTACATTCATATCTCCAGCCACTTATCAACTTAATCGCAGAATCACAGCAGCGCACACGTACAATCAACTTTTGACTGCCACCACATAAGTGAAAATCATTTCATTTCAATACGCAACGTACAACCATGCACCATTACCATTTACATATTAGGCGCTTTATAACTCTATTAAATAAATACATGTAGCTCAACCAATTAATCTTCTGATTTTGCATTTTTACATATGAATAATTTTTCGGAAAATATCAAAATATGGAAATAATTAAGTGACTAGATGACGTATTGCGTGCAGGTATTGATGTGAACGTTTGTGTGATGAAAGTGCATAATATACTGTTTTTGATATAATTGTAATAAAGTTTAAAAGCCCTTAGTGGTGCCCCTCGGGGTTTTCAATCAATCAATCAATCAAGTCTCCACTCAGTCTCCACTAGGCTCCATTCTCCCTCCACTAGGATCCAATTAGCCTCCACTAACCTCCACTGACCGCTAGCCTCCACTCAACCTCCATTAGGCTCCACACAGCCACCATTAGGCTCCATATAGCTTCTTCTAGGCGACACCCAGCCTCCACTAGGCTCCACTCAGCCTCCACCACGCTCCAAACAGCCTCCAATCGGCTCCACTCAGCGTTCTCTCGGTCTAGTCCCCACTCCATGGGACTACACGCCCCCCCTAGAAAAATCTTGAGGGGGGGGGGGGCTAGGATTTTCTCTTAAATTTGACAATCGAAATGAAGTGTAAAATCAAGTTCAAATAAACTGAAGTTTCCTTCAAATCCATTTTTTCAGGATCAAAGCAAACAGAAAACGTGATTTTAGGTATATTTTTATTCAAAATAAGGATTTTTAAATGTGAAAATTCGTTTATGAAAATTTAGGCCCCCCGTAGATTTCAAAAGGCCCCCCTAGAAAAATCTAGGGGGGGGGGCGGGGGGCTTGGCCCCCACTAGCTAAGTGTGTAATGGCATGCCCCATTTAGCCTCCACTAGGCTCCACCCAGCCTCCACTAGGCTCCACCCAGCCTCCACTAGCCTCCACCCAGCCTCCACTAGCCTCGACTGACCACTAGCCTCCACTCAGCCTCCATTAGGCTCCACAAAGCCACCATTAGGCTCCATATATAGCCTCTTCTAGGCGACACCCAGCCTCCACCAGGCTCCACTCAGCCTCCACCACGCTCCAAACAGCCTCCACTCGGCTCCACTCCGTCTCCAATCAGCCTCCACTAGGCTCCACCCAGCCTCCATTAGGTTCTATTCAGTATTCAGCCTCAACTAGGCTCCAATCGGCCTTCACTAGGCTCCACTCAGCGTTCTTTCAGCCTCCACTAGTCCCCAATCAGTCTCTACTTGGCTCACACAGCCTCCACTAGGCAACAATAGCCTTCACTAGGCTCCAGCCTCCACACAGCCTCCACTAGGCGTTACACAGCCTCCACTAGGCTCCACCCAACCTCCACTAGGCTCCACCCAACCTCCACTAGGCTCCACCCAACCTCCACTAGGCTCTACTCAGCCTCCACTAGGCTCCATTCAGTCTCCACTAGGCAAATAATATTCACAACAACGTTATGTCGGGTTTTGTTGCAGGAATCCATGGAAACTGGTCAGTGGTCCTGGTGGGGCCTTACTATTGATTTTAGGCTGCTGGAACAGCGTGGATGCTTCGGTTTTAAAGGCTTCAACTGTTTGATCGGACTACTTAGTACTTAAATGCATAAGACTTAAATTAAGAGGTAATGAAATACCGTATTTGTTACTGTAGTCTCCTACTCTATTCAATGTGGATGTGATCTCTGCTACAGCTTCTGGATAACGTCAAAATGTGAAACAGACCTTGGGAATCGATTCAGCATCCTTGAAAAGCATATTACGGGTACCTAAAGTGTCGCCAAAGTGCTCAAAAATGTGTTTTATTTTTGGCAAACTTTGGCAAACTTTGGCAAATGCTTCCACTCTTTTTGGAGTTTGCCAAATAAAGTGTTTGCCAAAGTTTGCCATAGTTTGCCAAAGTTTGCCTTACCCCCTCCCCCTCAGGTTAGTGCCACTCTATCATCGTTACCTCAGGTTAGTGCCGCTCTATCATCGTTACCTCAGGTTAGTGCCACTCTATCATCGTTACCTCAGGTTAGTGCCACTTTATCATTGTTACCTCAGGTTAGTGCCACTCTATCATCGTTACCTCAGGTTAGTGCCACTCTATCATCGTTACCTCAGGTTAGTGCCACTCTATCATCGTTACCTCAGGTTAGTGCCACTCTATCATCGTTACCTCAGGTAAGTGCTGCTCTATCATCGTTACCTCAGGTTGGTGCCACTCTATAATCGTTACCTCAGTTGGTGCCACTCTATCATCGTTACCTCAGGTTAGTGCCACTCTATCATCGTTACCTCAGGTTAGTGCTCTATCATCGTTACCTCAGGTTGGTGCCACTCAATCATCGTTACCTCAGGTTAGTGCCACTCTATCATCGTTACCTCAGGTTAGTGCCACTCTATCATCGTTACCTCAGGTTAGTGCCACTGTATCATCGTTACCTCAGGTTAGTGCCACTCTATCATCGTTACCTCAGGTTAGTGCCACTCTATCATCATTACCTCAGGTTTGGTGCCACTCTATCATCGTTACCTTAGGTTAGTGCCACTCTATCATCGTTACCTCAGTTAGTGCCTCTATCATCGTTACCTCAGGTTAGTGCCATTTTATCATTCGAGAAAGTCGATTTTTTGGTCGATTTTGACCATTTTTGAAGGGTATACATCAGTGTTTTTGGCGAAATTTGGCGAATTTTTGACATATCGGTTTATCTTCAGTTTTATGAACAAAGGGTCGAGACTGCATGGATTATTAGTGACAATGACGATTCCGACCATTTCTGGCGATTTAGCATCAAAATAACGAAATTATCTGATTATTTTGAGGATAAACGTACTTTTCGTGCTTATACTGCCACAAACTTCATCCAAATGGGCCAAAAATTTGCACAAATGTTCAAGTTCGCTGCCCATTCTATCCTTGATCAATTTTTCATCACTTCGAGAATCTCAAATTTTTGGTCGATTTTGACTGTTTTTGAAGGGTATACATCAGTATTTTTGACGAATTTTGGTGATTTTTTGGCACACTTCTTTTTGGTCAGTTTGGAACCAATTCTCAAATATACTCGAATCATGATCGAAAATGGCGATCCAGACCGTTAACAACTAATTTACCTTGATTTAACACAGTTTAAAGCAAGCATGGTCACTGCAATGGTCGCTGTGAAGTCGTTGGAAAATCAAGTCTGAGATTGATGCTTGGAAGATTATCCACTCTATTCTACTCTTCTGAGGTAAATTCCTGAATTGCTGTATTACCAATCTAGATGCTCCAAGTTATCTGTATTCTCTAATTCAATTGCTGTTCAAGTAGAGCTCAAAGTTTTCTTAATTCCAGGATCAATTCTCACGGACTCAGCAGCAGTTTGTTGACTTGTGGAGCAATGTCACGGAGTCTCTCACATCTTCCAGTGGTATGTTTACGAGCTGCAATATAGCCCTTGATGGTATATCTTGCCCGTTGAGCACTACAATAATTAATGTCTCGACCAAAAGTTCGCTGGTACAATGGCGAAGTGATGGAATAGAATTTAGGTTTTCTTCTTTCATGCCAATTTCGTTGAATGAATGTTACTTACAAACCATTGTTTTAGTGTCAACATTTGACGATGTTCGAGATTGCAAAGTATCGCACTACATATCCGAAATGATGCACATGGTGGAAAATGACAAGGTTCCAGACGACTCAGACTATGTAAGATTTATTTTAGGACGTATTTACCTTTTCAATCGTTTTATCAACCCTAATTTTAGGAGAGACAAGTCATCACTCGTCAAGGAAGGCGTGGCAGAAGTTGGAGGGGCTTGTCACACTACTGACCATATTTCAACATGCCTTCATTGTTTATTATAATGTTATTGCATTCTTAAGGATATGCATGATTGAACTGGATCATTCATCGAGCAAATGTTTCTAACAAATGATGTTTAAATTGTAGACGGCAACATTTTTGGTACATTCTTAGGAGCAATGGGGCACTGTAAGTTTGTACGCCGCGGAATCATTCTTATGATCTTGTTCGCGCGCACGTACAACCATTTTCAAGTTTTTGTAGAATTCACGAGTCATGTTGCGTCACAGGGCCCTTGTGTGGAGTACATTCTTCAAAACGAAGTGCTTTCAACACTACAGCGGCACGCACAGAACGACATTCCGATGGGTATGCGCCCTATCGTCCTCTCTTTCTTCTCCCAACTTCTCCAAAAGCTGGACCGCTCAATTCTACCCCACCTGAAAGTCCACAAGCCTTTGCAAGATATGATATCAACGTGTATAACTTCGTATACATTAGCTAGACGAGTACTGTACTTCAATACACGCCAATACAAAAGCAGCTGGTTATGGATAGCTATAGATGCTAATCTAGAACAATAGAAATAACAAAGGACTCCGTTCTTGCAAGATATGATATGCGTATGTGGGGGAGGCAAGTATGCTATTGACGAAATCAACTTCATAACCTCTCTTCTGAGCAAATTCCACGAAGACCCATCTCTCGTCAACCTGTTCATGAATGAGAACCCGATCAAGCGCACAGCTGTTGTGAGTGGTTATTTTGGGATTCAACCAAGAACAGCGAACAATGATCTCACTTGAAATGTATTGTGTTCATGATTTATAAAGCCCTTTAGAATTGCCTGATGTGCAGAGCTTCCGTGGCGCAATCGGTTAGCGCGTTCGGCTGTTAACCGAAAGGTTGCTGGTTCAAGCCCAGCCGGGAGCGAAACTTTTTGGACTCCCTTTCCGATGATTTTATGAACTCATCCTTTTCAGCATTACGAAATGCGGCTTGTGGACGCCTTGATATCCTTATCGCATAACAAGGTAATTTGAAACGTGCTGATATGAGTATTCGAATGAAATCCAATTAGAAATTGTATGTCGTATCTCAGTAGAAACTGAAATATTAAATGTAATGGCAATATGCGAAGTCCAGTGAAGTGTGAGAATACACTAGAGATGTACAATCCTGGAATGTACAATGTATTTGTAATGTACTCGCATGTTACAGGAAGACAAGCTGAGTAAGAAGAGCTGTCAAGCCATGCTGCTGTGTGTAACTGTGGACAGTGAATACCTGATTCACAACATCATCACCTACACAATACTCGTACAAGATCTGGTGAGTGGACGGCTCTGTTTTAACCCTTATACGACCCATAGGTGTCGCAAGATCTGGGATATTGATGTTTTTGCCTGGCTTGATTCATTGAAAGTGTTATCACTCCTCAATCCGATATGCAGATGAAACCCCACATTTGTATGATCCCACACCCCAGGTTTCACGCCTGTGTCAGAGATACAACTCCTTCCAATCCGACCCTGATGATCTGCTGGAGTGTCACGCTTCCTGGACCTCTCAGAGACAGCCCGGAGCCAAGGGAACTGCTACCATACTGCTCATATCCTGGGTGGATTACCATGGTAATCAGTTACCATGGTAATCAGTTGCCATGGTGATCAGTTACCATGGTTATCTGTTACCATGGTAATCAGTTACCATGGTAATCAGTTACCATGGTAATCAGTTACCATGGTTATCTGTTACCATGGTAATCAGAAACCATGGCGATCAGTTACCATTGTAATCAGTTACCATGGCAATCAATTACCATGGTTATCAGTTACCATGGCAATCAGTTACATGGTAATTAGTTGACATGGTAATCAGTTACCATGGTAATCAGCTACCATGGTAATCAGTTACCATGGTAATCAGTTACATGGCAATCAGTTTCCATGGTAATTAGTTAACATGGTAATCAGTTACCATGGTAATCAGTTACCATGGTAATCAGTTACCATGGTAATCAGTTACCATGGTAATCAGTTACCATGGTAATCAGTTACCATGGTAATCAGTTACCATGATAATCAGTTACCATGGTAATCAGTTACCATGGTAATCAGTTACCATGGTAATCAGTTACCATGGTAATCAGTTACCATGGTAATCAGTTACCATGGTAATCAGTTACCATGGTAATCAGTTACCATGGTATTCAGTAACCATGGTAATCAGTTACCATGGTAATCAGTTGCCATGGCAATCAGTTACCATGGTAATCAGTTACCATGGTAATCAGTTACCATGGCGATCAGTTGTTATTATTTTCCCTTCCCCACAGGTGGATTACCTGAACACGCTAGCTACTGCCGCGCACCCCTACTTCAGCCACAAGCTCCTCAGCCACATAGCACGGGTGTTCCTCCACACCCACATCCTCAATGACTTCAACTCACCCCAGCCTCTGGATATTGTTAAAGCACTTACCATGTGTAGGAGGATGGTGGAGGTGTCCACTTCAGAGCTTCTTCTCGTGGAGGTTAGGCAACTATAATTACTCAATTAATCAGTACATACTACATACCACAGTAGGTAGAGTGGAGGTTAGAGAGAAAGAGCAGATTGCTCATAATTAATTAGAGGGTCAGACCCCAAGAATCGCTATGTACACTGAGTAGATAGCTTATATGGATACTGTATGAAAAGAAAGTCAATGGCCAAGTGTAGAAATTTGGCTACATTCTGGAATTGATCAAGCGACCCTCTCCCCAGGTGTTAAAGTTCCTGACAGAAGACGCTGTAATAACCATCATCTGCTCGCTTCTCAACAACCAAGACACGAGGGTTCAGGAGTGTGCTCTGACTCTCCTCTACGAGCTCCTAGCAACGAGGCACTCCCTCGTGATCCAAACCCTCGTGCTGCAGCACACCAAGAAACACGTGGCAGTGAGGGGCAGGCTGCTGTCTGCAGTTAAACAGACTGAGGGGGAGGGACAGACAGCAGCAGCGGGGGCGGCACAAAGGACAAACAGTAGGTGAGTATGGGGCATGGGTGGATGGTTTATTTCAAGGGAGGTGAGTATCTTCTGCAGAATTTTCCCCTTTTATTGATGTTATGGTGATGAGAATCTATTGTGATCAATGCTGAATCATCAATGAATAGAGTGGTATAATGTTCCGCATTTTCCAGTGACAGTGGTGTGGAAGAGATGTACAGTGACGAGGAAACTAGCTACATCCACATGGACACCTCTCTACACCTCCCCAGAGAAGGGAATGGTATCCCTCATGAACCCACTCCCTCCTCTTCTCATCCCTCCTCCTCTTCTCCTCACCATCCTTCCTGCTCTTCTAACCCAGACACCCCTACTCCTGATACTCCTGATTTCAACAGAGACTGTGTAGATACCACTGAAATCCCTACAGTATCAACTCAAACATCACCCTCACGAGGGGGTCGTAGCGTTTCCTCAGAGCCATCGCTGGCATCTTGCCAACACAATTCCCGTGAAAATGATGAGCAATCGTCAAGCAAAGCCGAATGTTCTTCTCATCAGCGCAGTGAATCAGTGCACAAACGATCGTCAAGTGATGGACATGGAACTTCGTTGGATCCCAGCCAAATAACGGTTGAGATGGCCAAGTCGCCCGAAGAAGAGCCCAATGAGAGTACTCATGATCAATCTACCACAGACAGTATATCACTGCCGGACCACTCTAATTCGTCTCTCCCTGACCACTCGAGCACTCCCCTCGGTGACCACTCTACCACTCCCCTCTCTGACGATCACCACTCCCTCTCCTCCTCCCTCACCTCTCTGCTTGACAGACTAAACCTCCACGAGGCATCCTCCTCCATCTCCTCAGGTTCTGAGACTCCCTGCTCCTACATCACGAGGATACAACACGAGGTGTTGAGAGGGAGGGGTGGAGGGGAGGGGTCCTCAGAGGGGACTTCCAGTCATTACCATTGCCGGGGATCACAAGATCTGGGTTCTCAGGATCTGGGTTCTCAGGACTTATCGTCTCAAAATGAGGAGGGAGAGAGTAGTCGCCAAGGTAATGGTTGTCAAGGTGATGGTTGTCAAGGTAATGGTTGTCATGGTGATAGTTGTCAAGGTGATAGTTGTCATGGACATGGTAACGGTTGTCAAGGTGGGCCTGGGGGCAGGACGGTCGTGGTGTCACATGATGTACTGGACGATGTCAGACGGAGTCAGCAAACCAACAGGATTTCACTCAAACTAGGTGAGGAAATATGGTGAATTGATTGAAATCTGTTCTCATCAAATTCAAGCAATAATTCAAACTTTTCCCTGGCCAGTGGCCTCATGGGTCTTATTGTTTATTCTAACCCTTGTTTGACCTAGCAATGATGACCCTGATTCCCTCAGACACGTCGGTGTCAAAGTTCCTGCACGTTATGCCAGAGCTGACTCACCCTCGACTCATGGGCTTCACTGACTACCTCCACGATGCTCATCTCAAGGTATGACGGTAGATGGGCCGATGTACCCTAAACACACCCTTAGTTCACTCTTAGTTCACAATGACCCGGACAAACCCTTTGCTCCTTCGGGCCCCCCTTAATGTAAAATTGTAAATGACCATCGCAAGGTATGGTGGTAGATTTGTACACAGCATTCCTCTAGATTTCCTCTGGAGGAAATCTAGAGGAATGCTGTGTACAAATCTACCACCATACCTTGCGATAGTCATTACAATTTTACATTAAGGGAGCCCGAAGGAGTTAGATAAATTAGTCAAAGTCAGTAAGCTCAAGATTTTGAAAAAGATGTGTACTGTGTAAACTAATGACACAGTAATTCTGATGAAATACTGACTGTCAGAGGATGTCAAGAAATCTGGACAGATTTCTTGACATCCTCTGACAGTCAGTATTTCATCAGAATTACTGTGTCATTAGTTTACACAGTACACATCTTTTCAAAATCTTGAGTTTACTGACTTTGACGTATTATCTAACTGTATACATGTTACTGCCAGGCGAGTGACTGATTGTAAGTAAGAAACTACATTTAAAATTTGAGAATTACACACAGATGTCGTTGACTCGCTCATATTTGCGTGCAGTGGAAAGCTAACATTTAACTGCACTTTCCCAGGCGACTGAGTCTGACACGTACTATGGGTGGATGTACTCGCAACACACATCGGGTGATGCTAAAGAGGACACTACCCCTGATATGGGGGTGTTTTTAGAGAAAATCATATCCATGGTCCTCAGTGTTCCATATCAGGTTCTTTGTTATCTGTGGCTTATCTGAATACCTTGAATTGTTTCGCTTCGATACAGTCAAAATATCCAAATAGTCACAATTTTGAAAAATTTTGGAAAAATTTCGTGATCCTTCCATGTAAACCATCAAATAACCGTCAGTTATATGTCCTAAAAACTAAAAAACTTCCAATCCGCTCAGGGCTACACGCTGAACCTCCTGCTGATCTCCCTGATCTCTGAGATAGCTCACATTCCTCACGACAGTGTGACAGTGCTGCTCCTTGACACTACCCTCACTGCCAACTCACTGTACTCCAACCTGGAGGAGATAGCCCAGCAGTTCACTGAGATATTCCAGGTAGAAGGAGAGGGAAAAGATGGTTTTCTCCATGACAAGCCACAAATTTCATATCAATCGAAATTCGATAATTAATCTTTGCCCTATTTAGTGTGTAATTCAATTGAAATTTTCTGACCAGCGATAAGTAAACTTGAAGCCACCATTTTTGCTCCTATTTCAGTTCGGGAACTGTTTAACTGACAAATTGATCAATCTGTGTACGCCATAATCGTACGTTTCGTTGACCCTTTACCCCCTCCCTGTTACAGGTTTTGTTAACCCCCTCTTTTTACAGGTGAGCCCGACCCTGAAAGAGCAGCTATTCCTCGGGTCAGAGAGTGAGATGCCGGACGTTTGTAGGGCAGCGTTTCTAACTGAAGAGTTCTGCAAGGAGTTGGCAGCCATCACACTGGTCAGATCTACCTCATGATGGCTTTATGAGCTGTCATGGACTAACTTAATGCAAGTTACTAAGCAGTTAGAACTGACCTTGTAGTTGGTTAATTTTCAAATAGGATGGGCATTGGTTCTTTGTCTGGGAGTGAGATTGAACATTTCTAAGAATCTTTGACAGATAGGAGGCGCTTGAAGGCCTGAAGGGGTCTGCCCCCTTTATGTGTGAAGTTATATAGATGTAGCTCCTTTATTCGAGTAGAATTTGCCTCGTATAATGACGGAAGGAATCAACCATTCCTCATTAAACCTCTCCATCATACATACCATATTCCGGGGAAATCTGGTACCATCATAGCCTTATGTGGTCTACTGGTGAGTTGGAAATGAATGTTTGCGTCCAGTGAGCCACCATTATTAACAGCCACATGAAACTTGTGCTTTGGTCTTTGGTGTGTGTGAGATGTGTGTAAGAAAACATAGCGATATGCTATTCTAAGTATACCACATTGAATGGACAATTGTCGACGAAAGAGGCGAAATGTTTGTAAATTTGAAATAAGAGTGGGCAGGCCAGAAGGGTTTTATTTTTCAGCTGTCACATATTATTCCATTATTATGAATTGGAATTATGTCAAATGGAAAAGGAAACCGCAAATTGAAAATACTGAACTGTCCATACAACATCACTCTTCTTTAAATTTAATTGTCAAGGAATTATGAGTGTAAAATGTAGATTAATCATCTAGAAAATATTTAGTCAGTTAGAATGAATATTTAACCCTTCCCCCGAAATACCACCATCTAAATCTTGTGGTTTTGGTCCATCTAAGCGTTTGGGTCATGGTTAGATAGTGTCTATCATCCGAATTTAATGCATTAATCGTGTCTCGGCCTGCGGCCTCATTGTTAATTGCACTGATTAATGCATAGAATCCGGATGATAAACCCTTTACTTATAGATAATCTTATTTGATGATAGACATTAGACATACATTATTAATTTCAAAGATTAGAACATCCCTTTATTTGATTCTTGATAATCCCGTTTTCTGTATAGAGCAATTTTGAACTTTTGAAGATGGTTTTAAGTTCAGATTCATTTCATCTCATCATTTTGATTTATTGATCAAATGACTTTAAGTTTTACTTTAGTGTTATTTATCTGAATTCTGTATGATACACAATATTCAATTCTCTTTATATGATATAAAATTCTTGAATTAAATAATTTTTTGAAAGTGGGTTATTTTAAATCTCATTTTTATTTGTTAAATTTGATATTGTAGTAGCACTAGTTTTATGACCTATGGGAATGAATTATGTAGAATTGTGATTTGATTTTACTTTCTTATCTCTATTTACCTATTTCATTTTTAAATACCCATCGATCCGGTTACAAGTATTCGGATTTCAATCACAATATCTAGCGAGTAAAAAACTTACTCGATCCGAGTTTAGGATACTGCACTGATTAACCCGGGTTTAAAATCGGGTTTAGGATATTGATCAGTGATGTTCGATTCAGCACCCAATTTTATGCATAAGACATACCACAAAACCTAAAACATCGCCGCAGAACCCGCATCATCACCACAAAAACCATTTGTACTTATAAATCCCATCCCCTGTTTCCTCAGGGAAGTCCCAATAAACCTGTCCTGGTAACTTCACTGAGATGTCATCCACTGTCCTACCCTCCTCCATGAACCTCAGTAATCTCCCGCTGTAGTGTTCCCTGGACTGTACATCCCAGAACGTGAGTCTAGCAGTGTCCAGCTTCTGCCAAGAATATACGAGTTCTGATGATACCCTGTAGGAACTGAGGGGTCCTTCGACTACAGTGGAGGTTATGTCTTGGAGTGTTTGCAACACTTCGGGAGGGAGGGGTTCGCTGATGAAGTCGTAGAGTTTGTGAGTGGTTTCGAGGGGTTGGAGACTCAGATCTCTGTGTGTTACAGCCATATACCGCTCCCTCAACCACTCATCCTTCTCAACGAATCTGATAGTTTTAAGGTTATCGTAGCTATACTGGGGGGGGGGGTAAGGCAAACTTTGGCAAACTTTGGCAAACGCTTCCACTTTTTTTGGAGTTTGCCAAAAAAGTGTTTGCCAAAGTTTGCCATAGTTTGCCAAAGTTTGCCAAAATTTGCCAAAGTTTGCCAAAAATACCCCAAAAATTTTGTTATTTCTGATTTCTTGTCCACAGTGCATGCAGGACGTGTGCATGATGATTTTTAGGGAGCTGAATCGATTTCCAATGCTTAATTTTCATTCAGACCTTCCCCTTCAAGGCTTTACTGGTTTCACGTCTGGACATTCCCTCTGCAAGCCTTTACAAAAAGGTATCCTAAAGGACCCTGGTTATAATTTTCGAGAACCTTTTGGTTCAAGAAAAGAGATGTTTATAATTATCAAGAATGGATCCATGTATCTACTATCTACTACCAGTTCATCAGATAATGTGTCTTTGGCAAAATTGTACCACAGGAATATGACCAAAATTAGCATCCATGGAGGCTGAATGGAGGCTAATTTCAAAAATAAGCCTCTGCAACCATTAGCCTCCATGGACATGGAGGCTAATGATTGCAATAGGCAGGCTGATTTTCGAAAAATAGCCTCCACTGTGGAGGCTAATTAGCCTCCACTAGCCTCCATAAGCCTCCACTCAGCCTCCATGGAGGTAAAATTTTAGTTTATCCTCCACTGAAGCTTTTTTAGCCTCTGACACAGAAACTGAATCATAACATTTTTGTGTAGGCTAAAGCTTTAATATGGAGGCTATTTGGATGCTTAGCGTCCATAAAACAAAATTTCGTGCTGAAGCTGGTAAAATGTGCACTAATCTCTTAATTTTAAAAGCAGTTTATAGATTCAAACTTTCAGACAGCTCCAACTATCCTCCAGTCAGCTTCCACTCAGGTTCCACTCAGCCTCCACTAGCCTCTGCTCAGCCTTTACTAGGCTCCATACAGCCTCCATTACTCCATTAGGCTCCACACAGCCACCATTAGGCTCCTTATAGCCTCTTCTAGGCGACACCCAGCCTCCACTAGACTCCACTCAGCCTCCACTAGTCCACTAGGCTCCACTCAGCCTCCACTAGGCTCCACACAGCCTCCACTAGGCTCCATTCAGCCTCCACTAGGCTCCACTCAGCCTCCAATGGACCACTAGGCTCCACACAGCCTCCACTAGGCACCACTCAGCCTCGAATAGTCTCCACTCAGTCTCCACTAGGCTCCATTCTCCCTTCACTAGGATCCAATTAGCCTCCACTGACCACTAGCCTCCATTAGGCTCCACAAAGCCACCATTGGCCCCCACTAGCTTGAAAAAGTGTGTAATGGCATGCCCCACTCAGTCTCTACTTGGCTCTTTGGCTCCATTCAGCCTCCACTAAGCAACAATAGCCTCCACTAGGCTCCACCCAGACTCCACTAGGCTCCACTCAGCTTCCACTAGACTCCACTCAGCCTCCACTGACCACTAGCCTCCACTCAGCCTCCATTAGGCTCCACAAAGCCACCATTAGGCTCCATATAGCCTCTTCTAGGCGACACCCAGCCTCCACTCGGCTCCACTCAGTCTCCAATCAGCCTCCACTAGGCTCCACCCAGCCTCCATTAGGTTCTATTCAGTATTCAGCCTCAACTAGGCTCCAATCGGCCTTCACTCGGCTCCACTCAGCGTTCTATCAGCCTCCACTAGTCCCCACTCTGCCTCTACTTGGCTCCATTCAGCCTCCACTAGGCAACAATAGCCTCCACTAGGCTCCAGCCTCCGCACAGCCTCCACTAGGCGTCACACAGCCTCCACTAGGCTCCACCCAACCTCTACTAGGCTCTACTCAGCCTCCATTCAGTCTCCACTAGGCAAATAATATTCTCAACAACGTTATGTCGGGTTATGTTGCAGGAATCCATGGAAACTGGTCAGTGGTCCTGGTGGGGCATTACTATTGACTTTAGGCTGCTGGAACAGCGTGGATGCTTCAATTTTAAAGGCCTCAACTGTTTGATCGGACTACTTAGTACTTAAATGCAGTCTTAAATTAAGAGGTAATGAAATACCGTATTTGTTACTGTAGTCTCCTACTCTATTCAATGTGGATGTGATCTCTGCTACAGCTTCTGGTCTCTGGATAACGTCAAAATGTGAAACAGACCTTGGGAATCGATTCAGCATCCTTGAAAAGCATATTATGGGTACCTAAAGTGTCGCCAAAGTGCTCAAAAATGTGTTTTATTTTTTGGCAAACTTTGGCAAACTTTGGCAAATGCTTCCACTTTTTTTGGAGTTTGCCAAATAAAGTGTTTGCCAAAGTTTGCCATAGTTTGCCAAAGTTTGCCTTACCCCCTCCCCTATACTGATACGTCTCCCAAGCAACTGGAATTCTTCTCTTAACCAACATGGAATCCATTGAGATTCGTTTATACTTCCTCCAGAAGAAAGTCCTGCCCCCCATTAACCTTGACATCATCATGGGAACCGGATGTCTGAGCAGGTGAATCACTCTCAGGTCCACCTCTTTGATACGGGATATCCTCATGATATCGCTGATGTCTTGGAGTCTGATGGCTTTGATGACAATGATGTTGCGGAGTCTACAGATATCCTGGTGTGTCGCTCCGTCTGTCTGTCCTTCCATCTGACATTCGGTGGAGTTGAATCGCAGCAGGTTTTCAGCGGGGGTACCGCAGTATTCGAACCTGGGAATGGCATTAGGGGTTTTGTAGTTGTACAATGTACATTTCAATACACGATGTATACATGTTAAATGCACAATGACAGTTAAAATGTACATGGGTACCAATTCAAAATACAATACATAAATTAGAAAACTATACACCGTACAATATACATTGTACATCAACTATTCAATGTAGACACAAAATATACACAATACAATGTATACATTATACACTATACCCTGTCCACACAGCCTCACCGACCTGCCAGTGAAGGGCGTCTTCCAAACCGAGCAGTTGTGCATAATCTGCTGCAAATAAAGCATCCTAATATCAGCCTCAGTGTGGTCCCCTCGTGCCCCCACTACCTGGCCTCGTGCCAGCATCGTCTGAAGAGAACCCTCGTGGAACGGTTCGAAGATGTACTGCACAGCAGGGTTGTTGTTGAAAACCTGGCCGAGGAAGGTGGATCCGCTCCGGAAGGCGGTCAGCAGAATTATCACTTTTTTCTGCCGGTTTAGTTCGAGATCGAACGCTGGATCGTTTCGTGTGCGGGGGAGTAATCTCGGTTTTTTAGCTTTGGGTGTGTAAACCTCTGGAGGGACTTGGGTGGAATGTTCAAGTTCAAGGTTGATTATGGATAAGTTGAATGTGTTCAGAACAATAAATGCTGATGAAAAAAGTACGAGTACAGAACAAAGTTCTTCTGATGTTTGGTCCCTTTTCAGGCTCATCTTTCCAAAATATCCAAATAGTCACAATTTTGAAAATGTTGGAAAAATTTCGTGATCCTTCCATGTAAACCATCAAATAACTGTCAGTTATTTGCCCTAAAAACTTGAAAACTTCCCATCCGCTCAGGGCTACACGCTGAACCTCCTGCTGATCTCTCTGATCTCTGAGATAGCTCACATTCCTCACGACAGTGTGACAGTGCTGCTCCTTGACACTACCCTCACTGCCAACTCACTGTACTCAAATCTAGTGGAGATAGCCCAGCAGTTCACTGAGATATTCCAGGTAGAGGGAAAAAGATTATGTTCTCCATGACAAGCCACAAATTTCATATCAATTAAAATTCTATAATTAATATTTGCCCAATTTAGTGTGTAATTCAATTGAAATTTTCTGACCAACGATTAGTAAACTGGAAGCCACCATATTTGCTCCTATTTCAGTTCAGGAACTGTTTAGTGTTTAAATGACAAATTGATCGAACTGTGCATGCCATTATCGTACGTTTTGTTGACCCTCAACCCCTCCCTGTTACAGGCTTTTTTGACCCCCTCTTTTTACAGGTGAGCCCGACTCTGAAAGAGCAGCTGTTACTCGGGTCAGAGAGTGAGATGCCGGACGTTTGTAGGGCAGCGTTTCTAACTGAGGAGTTCTGCAAGGAGCTGGCAGCCATCACACTGGTCAGATCTACCTCATGATGGCTTTATGAGCTGTCATGGACTAACTTAATGCAAGTTAATAAGCAGTTAGAACTGACCTTGTAGTTGGTAAATTTTCAAATAGGATGGGCATTGGTTCTTTGTCTGGGAGTGAGATTGAACATTTCTAAGAATCTTTGACAGATAGGAGGCGCTTGAAGGCCTGAAGGGGTCTGCCCCCTTTATGTGTGAAGTTATATAGATGTAGCTCCTTTATTCGAGTAGAATTGCCTCGTATAATGACGGAAGGAATCTACCATTCCTCATTAAACCTCTCCATCATACATACCATATTCCGGGGAAATCTGGTACCATCAATGCCTTATGTGGTCTACTGGTGAGTTGGAAATGAATGTTTGCGTCCAGTGAGCCACCATTATTAACAGCCACATGAAACTTGTGCTTTGGTCTTTGGTGTGTGTGAGATGTGTGTAAGAAAACATAGCGCTATTCTGAATATACCACATTGAATGGGCAATTGTCGACGAAAGAGGCGAAATTTTTGTAAATTTGAAATAAGAGTGGGCAGGCCAGAAGGGTTTTATTTTTCAGCTGTCACATATTATTCCATTATTTTGAATTGGAATTATGTCAAATGGAAAAGGAAACCGCAAATTGAAAATACTGAACATCATTCTTCTTTAAATTTAATTGACAAGGAATTATCATGAGTGTAAAATGTAGATAAATCATTTAGAAAATATTTAGTCAGTTAGAATGTATACTTATAGATAATCTTATTTGATGATAGACATTAGACATACATTATTAATTTCAAAGATTAGAACATCCCTTTATTTGATTCTTGATAATCCTGTTTTCTGTATAGAGCAATTTTGAACTTTTGAAGATGGTTTTAAGTTCAGATTCATTTCATCTCATCATTTTGATTTATTGATCAAATGACTTTAAGTTTTACTTTAGTGTTATTTATCTGAATTCTGTATGATACACAATATTCAATTCTCTTTATATGATATAAAAATTCTTGAATTAAATAATTTTTTGAAAGTGGGTTATTTAAATCTCATTTTTATTTGTTAAATTTGATATTGTAGTAGCACTAGTTTTATGACCTATGGGAATGAATTATGTAGAATTGTGATTTGATTTTACTTTCTTATCTCTATCTACCTATTTCATTTTTAAATACCCATCGATCCGGTAACAATTATTCGGATTTCAATCACAATATCTAGCGAGTAAAAAACTTACTCGATCCGAGTTTAGGATACTGCACTGATTAACCCGGGTTTAAAATCGGGTTTAGGATATTGATCAGTGATGTTCGATTCAGCACCCAATTTTATGCATAAGACATACCACAAAACCGAGAACATCGCCCCAGAACCCGCATCATCACCACAAAAACCAGTTGTACTTATAAATCCCATCCCCTGTTTCCTCAGGGAAGTCCCAATAAACCTGTCCTGGTAACTTCACTGAGATGTCATCCACTGTCCTATCCTCCTCCATGAGCTTCAGCAGTCTCCCGCTGTAGTGTTCCCTGGATTGTACATCCCAGAATGTGAGTCTGGCAGTGTCCAGCTTCTGCCAAGAGTCTACGAGTTCTGATGATACCCTGTAGGAACTGAGGGGTCCTTCGACTTCAGTGGAGGTTATGTTTTGGAGTGTTTGCAACACTTCGGGAGGGAGGGGTTCGCTGATGAAGTCGTAGAGTTTGTGAGTGGTTTCGAGGGGTTGGAGACTCAGATCTCGGTGTGTTACAGTCATATACCGCTCCCTCAACCACTCATCCTTCTCAACGAATCTGATAGTTTTAAGATTATCGTAGCTATACTGATACGTCTCCCAAGCAACTGGAATTCTTCTCTTAACCAACATGGAATCCATTGAGATTCGTTTGTACTTCCTCCAAAAAAAAGTCCTGCCCCCCATTAACCTTGACATCATCATGGGAACAGGATGTCTGAGCAGGTGAATAACCCTCAGATCCACCTCTCTGATACGAGATATCTTCATGATATCGCTGATGTCTTGGAGTCTGATGGCTTTGATGACGATGATGTTGCGGAGTCTACAGATCTCCTGGTGGGTCGCTCCGTCTGTCTGTCCCTCCATCTGACATTCGGTGGTGTTGAATCGCAGCAGGTTCTCGGTGGGGGTACCGCAGTATTCGAACCTGAGAATAGCATTAGGGGTAGTTTTACAATGTACAAGTAAATACACGATGTATATTATATACGTGTTAGAATGTACAATGGTAATTGAATTATGTATACAATGGCAGTTAAAATGTACATGGGTACCAATTCAAAATACATAAATTAGAAAACTATACACCGCACAATATACATTGTACATCAACTATTCAATGTAGACAAAAAACATACACAATACAATGTATACATTATACATTGGTACTTTGCACAATACAATGTATACATTATACACTATACCCTGTACACTGTACACAGCCTCACCAACCTGCCCGTGAAGGGCGTCTTCCAAACCGAGCAGTTATGCATAATCTGCTGCAAGTAAAGCATCCTAATATCAGCCTCAGTGTGGTCCCCTCGTGCCCCCAACACCTGGCCTCGTGCCAGCATCGTCTGAAGAGAGCCCTCGTGGAACGGTTCGAAGATGTACTGCACAGCCGGGTTGTTGTTGAAAACCTGGCCGAGGAAGGTGGATCCACTCCGGAAAGCGGTCAGCAGAATTATCACTTTTTTCTGCCGGTTTAGTTCGAAATCGAACGCTGGATCGTTTCGTGTGCGGGGCAGTAATCTTGGTTTTTTAGCTTTGGGTGTGGAAACCTCTGGAGGGACTTGGGTGGAATGTTCAAGTTCAAGGTTGATTATGGATAAGTTGAATGTGTTCAGAACAATAAATGCTGATGAAAAAAGTACGAGTACGAACAAAGTTCTTCTGATGTTTGGTCCCTTTTCAGGCTCATCCTTCAAGTTCATTGCTATTCTTTGTCAATAGTGAATCGTGATGGTCCTTGGAAGCAAAACTCGAATAGCCTCTCCTTTCAAATCGATTGATATCCTTTGAATCACACCCTGACGATTAAATTTGACTTTAACTTTAAGATGTTCATGTACGTGTGAAGAATAAGTCATATAAAATTTCCACCAAAAACAACAATAATCTAAATCACTGACGAAAATTGAAATAAAATTCACGGCAAGGTACAAATGTCAAATAAGGTTTAAATTCTATAAAATAACGACGCAAAGTTAACAATAACAAGCAGTACAACTACCTAACTACAACTACCTAACTACATAACATTCGACACGATTCCAATGTTGCGCTTCACCTGCTCCGTGTGGGACACCATGGATAATTGCCTTGTGTACATAATCAACCTTGTAGTTGCCAGACGTTGCCTGGCAACCTTGTAGTTGCCAGACGATGCCTGGCAACCTTAGTTGTAGTTGTACGCAGATATAGGAATTTAATTCTAATTATCAGCCCGAACACGTGGAACGTTACACTTTCCAGTGAAAATCTGGTATGTTTCCCATATAACTCTGGCTGAGTGACGTCACAGACCTAAAAGTCAATTTTTCTGTATCCTAAACCTAACCATGACCCTAACCAAAACCCTAACCTTAATCCTAACCCTAACCCTAACAAATCCTGACCCTAATCGTGACCCTAACCCTAGTCCTTAAAGCGCTAGGTGCGCTTAACTATATTTTTCTGACTGACGTCATTATCATAGATAATGAAGAGCCAGGAGTTATATGGGACACTAGCCGAAAATCTGGAACTGAAAGTAATGATCAGAAATGTCATCAACCAACGCTAACTCATTGAATTTAAATGAATGACTTATAATAATAAAATGCTACAGAACAACGTTAAGAAATGATACGTGGCAGTGGCACGGTACTCGCTAATTGCGCTCGCGAAATCCGGATCCTGTGGCAGTTCCCATGTCGACGCGTGGGGTTAGACTTTCACTTAGCCGTGAGCGACAGATTCCATGTGCAGGTGCTCAGCCGATTCATGACGTACATTATATTTATTGATGGCGCCTCATCATGCGAAATACCTACCCACACGAAAAACCCAGACTATTATTGAAATTGAAAATGGATTTCACAATCACATGGTACATGGGGATCATATTGTCCATATTGTCATCAGTAATGTACCTCTGCTATTTAATGATGAGCACACAGCAGTTTTGAGGCCGGAGCTGTGAAACTGAAATGCCGCGCGCAAAAGAGGGCTTTACTGTGTTTCACTGTTTCCCACTCAGTGGAAAAAGTGCGGGCGCAGATCATGATCACGGTAGGGTAGAGATTACACCAAACAAAATTTATGACAAGAAGAACAATTTTCACCTCAGCAAACTGCAGTGAAACAGGAACTTACTTGTCAGGCGTTGCCTGGGTATGGGTATGTCTCCCATGTAAACGGGGCTGAGTGCTGAGTGACGTCACAGATCTAAACTTCCCCTAGTTCCCCTAACCAGGGGTGTCGCGTAACCAGGGCCCTGGTTAGGGCAAGATCTAAACGTCAATTTTTCTGTGTCCTAAACCTAACCATAGCCCTAACCAAAACCCTAATCTTAATCCTAATCCTAACAAATCCTGACCCTAACCAGAACCCTAACCCTAGTCCTTAAAGCGCTAGGTGCACTTAATTATATTTTTCTGAGTGACGTCATTGTCATAGATAATGAAGGCTCCCGGGAGACTGACCGTTGCCTGACCCCCTCGCGCGCGCGCCACGACTCACAGAGTCGTGAATAAATAAATTTAAATAAATTTAAATAAATTTAAAATTTTAAATAATGGGTCTGACGACGTCAGACAAGAACTTACAGCTATAAACAAAGAGAAAAACTTCCATTTTGCGTCGACTCGCGCCGCGCATATTTCTATCTCACGATACGTTTAAAATCGAGCGCTTACACAAGTACTTAAACCCAGCGCGCATTCATGAATTGCAGTGTTCAGGGTTGCATTCTTTAGACGATTTTGTGTGTGGCCTGGATTGGCAAAATTCATTTAAGTTTTTCGAGATGAACTTTCGTTTATTTGATTTGATAACCACTAATAATTGCTGTTTTCCGGTTCAATCCATCACTAATGACTTGCTCATTATCTCCGATATTTCTGCACATCACATTTTCTAACAATTGCTTGATGATTGAGGAGAGTCAAATGGCAGCAGCAACCAACCAAAGATACCTTGACATTGGGAATCTGAAGATTGATGACGAAATGAAAAGTGTAAGTTGGAGAAATAATGTTAAATGTTCAGAATCCTCAATGTTGAATGATAACGGGCATTTAAGATAACGAGAAGCAGAGGAATGAGGATATTTCATGTTATAGATATTTTAGATGAATCATCTAAGTTGATGTAATTTAAATGTGACTCTTTCAGCTAATGAAGAACGATGAATTTGTTGACAACAACCGAGCCAGTTTTGACCCCTCCATTGAACCCCTCCTGAAAGAGAATCCCCGGAGATTCGTCATCCTTCCCATCGAATACCCAGACATTTGGCAAATGTACAAGAAGGCTGAAGGTAAGCTGGAATTCTTACCAAATCATTTTATATTACCACTTGTGGTTTAGGCGCTTTAACACGTCTTCCAATTTTCTAAATAATCTGAATGTTTTACATCTAAAAAGTGAAGATGTAGTACTACTTGAATCAATTGATTTTATCGATTCTTCGCAGCATCATTCTGGACCGCAGAAGAAGTTGATCTGAGTAAGGATTTGGGGGATTGGGAGAGGTTAAAGAAAGAGGAGAAACACTTCATTTCCCACGTGTTGGCTTTCTTCGCTGCCAGTGATGGCATCGTCAATGAGAATCTGGTTAGTTGAATCTGTTATCTTTCTGTCGTTAACTGCGAGAATTTAATTGGGAGTGGAAGTTGTGACTGAAGGTCGTGAGGGATAATCCTTAAATCCTTTGACTTTTTCATGTCCTTTCAAAGTTAGCAGCTGCTTTGTGAGTTTGTGGTTTATCGTGACCTTACTTGATCTCATGAAATCAAATGATCGGGATGCATTCTCATCCTGGCTTGGCATGTTTTCTAAATAATTAACATGGTAATATTGAAATTATAATTATTGTGAATAAAATAATCCTTCGTCCATTCGATGCCTAGTAATTAGTACCGATGATGGACACTGATTTTAGACACCGATATGAACTTCAGAGGGATCCTTATCACGATTCTTTGAACCCTCTCTTCCGCAGGTTGAGAATTTCTCTGTGGAGGTCCAAGTGACGGAGGCTCGGTGTTTCTACGGTTTCCAAGTGGCTATTGAGAACGTGCACTCAGAGATGTACAGTCTCCTCATTGACATGTACATCAAGGTAGGGATGGAGGGGAATTTGGCTGGATTGTATAAAATTTGGATGAATTTCTGTAAACAAATTTTCTTGAATTGTCTTGATACGAGAATGAAGAAGGCAGTTGCTTGAATAATGAATCAGTATCCGGTACATTTTGTGATCCAACGCTAACCCAGGACTCAGTGGAGAAAACCAAGCTGTTTAACGCCATCGAGACGCTACCCTGTGTGAAGAAGAAGGCTGACTGGGCCTTCAAGTGGATGCACTGTGACAGACCCTTCCCAGAGCGAGTCATCGCCTTCGCCAGCGTTGAGGGTATCTTCTTCAGTGGCTCCTTCGCTGCCATCTTCTGGCTCAAAAAGAGGTACGATTGAAAGCCCCCCCCCCCCTTAGGGAATTTAGGATTACCACTTTTATGGGCGAAAAGGGGACCAGTCAACAGCTGCCTAGAAGGCTAGAGACAAATTCAAAGAATAAAAGATGCCATTAGCTGAGATAGCGAACTTGCATGTAGCCATTCTGTGGCTCTTACCAAGAAGCAGATTGCATACGCTGTGTATCTGAATGGCACACGGAGTATGGCATCTACAGTAGTACAGTGTCCAATTGAGAGTTACTGTTGCTGCAACCATGTAACTGCGCCTGAGTATGGTTCCAAAAGAAAACTCATTGCGAATAACTGCAATTTCAGTGCAGACTTGAAGTGGTATCAAGAGTGAAATTTAATTGTGATAGAGTGGACTGGCGTCAGAACTGGTGTCAATGCTGAGTAGTGTCAGTGGGCAGAGAATTAAACAGAATTAAACAGAGTGTAGCAGATACCCAATTACTTGGGTTTGGACAGTTCAGTTCGCCACATTGTTCCTAAAGTGTCTTGCTAAGTGTTCTATAGAAGTCGCAGTGATTCGCTGGGTATACGTGTAGTATTGGACAAGTACTTAGCATCATGTTAAAGTACAATGTACACTGTATTGTTCAAGTGTACACGCATTGTGTTCATGCTGACGCTTATTAGCGCGCTAGAGTTAGATGCTCCAATAGATAATACTCTTCCCTGGCCCCTGGACATGGCAACTCACCGAGCCAAATCCATTGAATGATTGTTTGTTATCGCTCAGCTTATGGAATCAATTACACAGTGTCTCAATCATCAAATAATCAATTAATTAACTTTTTTATTGAATCAATAATCAAATAATTGATTTATTAACTCTCTTACTTTTCAGGGGTTTGATGCCAGGATTGACTTTCTCAAATGAGTTGATATCAAGAGACGAAGGCTTGCACTGTGATTTTGCTTGCCTGCTTTTCAAGCATGTGGTACAGAAATCAGCCCCCTCAGTCGTAAAACAGATTGTTTGCGAAGCTGTGGAAATCGAAAAAGAGGTAAGTTTTCAAATTATGACGTATTTTTTCGGAGTAAGAATCAATTCATTTCGATCAAATTTGAAAAGTCCAGGTCCATCTTCTCCAATCGTTGTGCAGAGTAGAGGAACTCCCTAAGTCCATACTCAGTCTTGATATGGCCTCATATTCGATTAGAGCATTTCCCGCCCAACACATATTACATCTTTCCGTCACCACTCAGCTACACTCTCGAATGTACAGTAATTTTAATGATGTATTGCGTGTAATAGCGCTATACCTACTTTCCCGCTCAATCAACTATTTGCCACTTCGGTCACAAATTTTATGCATTGTTGTAGGAAACGTAAGGCGCGGGACTATTTGAGATACGCGCGCGCAAAACTCTGCCGCGCGTTTGAAGAAATTTTAAATTGGCGCGAATATTCAATGTAAAGCCTGCCCGGGCAAGCTATCCTTCTTTGTTTGGCAGTCTTCTCAAGCTAGCTTGATATACGTGGCATGAAGCCGTTTAACAACATGTACGCTGGACTGTTGATAGGTTAGAATTACTTTTCTGTCATGAGGAGCATGTTAAAGTAACTTCTTTCCTGTCATTTATCCTCGATTACCATTTCCAAGGTTGGATATGAGCGGGAATTCTTGCGGCGGGAAATTCAATTCAAGTACACAAACTTTTCTATGAGTAGCCGCTGAACCCGGGATCCCAGACTTCTTTTCATTGTATTTTGGTGCAATTGAGTGGCTATTCATCTTCCTCATGAGTCTTGAAATGTTTCGAGATTTGAAACAAAGGCAAAAAGCTAACAAAGCATCGAAACTTTTGTTTATCTCGGCGGTAAACATTCGAAAACCGAAATGGCCCAAGTTCCCTCTAAAAACTTAAGCATTTTCCGTTTTCTAACCATCCTCCCCTTTCAGTTCCTCACGGAAGCCCTTCCCTGTGCCCTGATTGGAATGAACAATGGTCTCATGAAGACTTACATTGAGTTTGTTGCAGACAGACTCCTAGTGGCTCTCGGGCAGCCTAAGGTAACATTAAATACCATGTTAACTGTGTAAAGCAATTATTAAATATGCCCTTATTTGGTTAATGCTGCACTGAAACATTTTATATGCGTCTCACCAGTGCTCTATATTGGTCTGTTAATCACTGAATATTTAATTCCCCCCCCCCCCCCGACAACAACAGCCCTTCCGGAACCCTAACTCCAGGGGATTTAGTGGGGGGCTTTTTTCTGCTCACCTCTGGAGTAACTAGCATTGTTCTTGGGGTTATTCTCCTTGTTAACCACTGCTCATCCTTCCAGGTTTACAACTAAAAGTATGTAACCACTGCTCATCCTTCCAGGTTTACAACTAAACGAATTTAACCACTGCTCACCCACCCAGGTTTACAACTAAAAGTATGTAACCACTGCTCATTCCAGGTTTACAACTAAAAGTATGTAACCACTGCTCACCCACCAAGGTTTACAACTAAAAGTATGTAACCACTGCTCATTCCAGGTTTACAACTAAAAGTATGTAACCACTGCTCATTCCAGGTTTACAACTAAAAGTATGTAACCACTGATCATCCTCCCAGATTTAAAACTTTACAACTCAGGTAACCATTATTTATCCCAGGTTTACAACTCAGAAAACCCCTTCCCCTTCATGGAGAACATTTCCCTGGAAGGGAAGACCAACTTCTTCGAGAAGAAGGTGTCAGAGTACCAGAAGAGTGGCGTGATGACCGCCACCACAGAAGACAGACATACCTTCAGTCTCGATGACGACTTCTAATTAGCAGATCATCATGTTGATTCTAGGTTAAATTTAGAATAACTTGTTCGGTCCTTATAATAGTGCGATGAGAACAGCCGAGGCACACCTGCATCCGGTGTCTATATCGACCGTTGTCTATATATGACAACCACCTGATTGATTCTGTGACCGTCAGAGTATGTGTACAGTTTTTACCCCAGTATGAGCCGAAACTTAGGTTCTTAGTCATCGTTGCAGTGACCGCAATATATAAACAATTCAACGTCCAATTACTACTTTACAACTGTGCCCCTCTCTTTATTCTCAATGAATTTCCAAAAGTTCCTCAGTTTATTTAATGAGAATTTTTATATGGTTTGCGCCAGATAAACTCCTAATATAGGTACCTACGAATAAAGAACTGTTTATTGTTGATAGACTCATTTGTTTGCTTATTTACATTTATAATATTTGATATATTTATCAATTTATATTCAGGTGATAATTGAATAATCAAATTAAGCTATACTGGCAGATTATTCCAATTTAGTCCCAGTTCCCCTTTTGCCCGATCATGAAATTCCTTAGTCCTTATCTCGGCTATTTCCGATGCGACATTTAATCATCCCACGGTTGTTACTAGTGTGTGTGCTCATCAGTCAAAAATGGCGGTAAAAAGAGCCAAGTTTGTCCCAAGGCCAGTTCAGTATTTCCTTTAAGAAGAACTGTTTCCATCTTGGCTCTTTCTACCGACTTTTTTACTACTCTTTCGACGTGTTCAGCTTAATTTTACTGATAGCACACAGCAGTTATGAGTTAATACCACGATTGTCTGCCAATTTATCTGTACAGTTCTGGATGACGGCCAATGGCCATTATTGTGTAACCAGTTATTATACCCAGTTTTCTTTATTTTGTGAGATAATATTTCAAAGGTAATATATAAATTGTTGATAATGATATTGTATCGTATCAAATCATTCTCGGTATATTGGAAGCGCCAGAAATTTAAAAGTTTTGCGGAGTTGGAATATGGCCAGTCACCACGTCAGTGACTGAAAATAGGAAGGAATTGCTGCTGCATTTGCCGGCTCAATTGCTCAAAAAATGCCTTATTGTTTATTCGTGATCTGTAAAAGTATCCGAGAATGGTTTGAAATAATATTGGTTTGAAGTGATTGTAGAACCTGCACTGGTCAGATTACTATATCACCTATGCTATGTTCAAACTTCAAATTGTATGAATAAATCCTATGAAGTTATATTTTTAAAACCTTATTTGATGTCTTTCCTTTCGTAATATACAGAGTCGTAATCCATGACTGGTCTATGTATGTGACCAATTTGCTAAACACGTGTATCCCTGTTTGCACGCACACGTATGCGGGCTTAGGAAAATAGCTATCTATTTGCATTTTTCTCAGCGATTTAATTACATACGCATTGGGTGTCCGTGTAGATTGAGATCGCTTGAAATGGAGTGCTCGATAACTTAATTTTCCTTACGCGACGCCCGCATAGGTGTGTGTACGCGCCGCGCGCTTCCCTGTGCTGGGGAAGCGCGCCGCGCGAGCCACAGGGATATACGTGTTTAGCAAAACTTAATTAGATGCTAACAATTGCTCACGCACTCTACCGTGTACTGCTACACGCCGTGTACTGCGCGCAATTGTTAGTATAGTAATAGTATCTAAAGTTATTGAGGACTGTTTTGCAAAATTCAAAAAGTGCTCATGTTGATGTACGGCGTACTTTGCCAGACGTCCATATTTTCGGTGAGAGTTCAAACTGCACTTTGTGCGTCTTTAGTGTGCGCGACGCACCGACTATGTTTTTAAGCCGCGCACATAAAGTACGCGCGCGCACATAAAGTACGCGCGCGCACATAAAGTACGCGCGCGCACATAAAGTACGCGCGCGCACATAAAGTACGCGCGCGCACATAAAGTACGCGCGCACATAAAGTACGCCCGCACATAAAGTACGCCCGCACATAAAGTACGCGCGCACATAAAGTACGCGCGCACGCAAAAATACGCGCGCACATAAAGTAAACGCGCACATAAAGTACGCGCGCGCACATAAAGTACGCGCGCACATAAAGTACGCGCGCACAGTGCAGCTAAAGTTTGCTTTGCCTTGTCAGGCGTTGCCTGACTCCCTAGCGTCCCGACTCGCAGACTCGCAGAGTCAGAAAACTACGCCGCGCGAGCCACACGGGGATATACGTGTTTATCAAAGATTTGATAAACACGTATACGTATACTGGATACCTATGTTTGCGTTGCGTCGCGTGGCGCGCAACGCGAACTTCCTCATTCCTAAGCACGCATAGGTGTGTGTACGCGCCGCGCGAGCCACACAGGGATATACGTGTTTAGCGAAACGCGAACAAGGCTAGGCAACGTCTGACAAGGCATGCAAACGAAGGCGAAGGGGTCAAAAGGCGAAGGGACAGACACGTCTGACAAGCTTTTCTTAAGTTATATAAAAATCAAGTGAGTTAATTCAAAATCACATTTTTAGCTTTTGCTTTGCCAGGTGTTTGTTGTCGTACGATGTATGACCCGCTGACGCCAGCCACGAATCATTGATATATTTGTGTGACATTTGTTGCTTTTTGGGTCAGTCTCCCATATAAACGGGAGCCTTCATTATCTATGACAATGACATCAACGCATCTAGCGCTTTAACGTCATAGGGTCAGGATTTGTTAGGTTTAGGATTAAGTGGGGTTTTGGTAAGTTGGTTACGGTTTGATACAGAAAAATTGACGTTTAGATCTGTGACGTCACTCAGAGCCGTTTATATGGGAGACATACCGCTTTTTGTCGTGATTTATCATTGCAGAGAAACACTTCTCAATTGAAATCTATTAAAATTCTAAAAAGTTTCAAAGGGTTGTTGTTTGCCAGACATTGCCTGACCCCTTTTGCATGCTCGCCAGATAATGCCTGGCAATTGGCTGTTATATCCAAATTCAATTTCGACAGAATCATATTTTCTGAAAGGGTTTTAATTATGATTAATCAGTTTCTTGTTGAACTTGATTGCTTATAGCATTGACTGAGGGGGACCCCATAGTGAAACACTAAAAATGAAATAATGGATTCAAATCAGATCTACTTTTCAGCACTGATTTTCTGCAAGTTTCGATAATACAACATTTAAAATGATTATATTATCTCTTGTCTTCAGAAAACTTCATATGGTGATAAGCAACTTCCTCAGTTAGTTAATTGAAATATGTGTTGTGTTGTAAGTTCTTGTTTTTACTGAGCACAGAGTTTCATTCCATAAATGAGTTTCACTTGATGTAAATGGAAGATTGTATTATTGATTACTACTATTGAGGATTGTATTTCTGAAATCTTTGTTTGGTATTAGAATGCATCTCTTCCAACAATTAATCTTCCACAGAACTCTGTATAATCTCCATTTCAATCTAAACTGTGATGCTCATGATCCCAGAGTTTGGTGACCCAGACCCTTAGTTGTAATCTGTGGAGAGTTCAGTGGACCAAACCTCCCTGTTTTCTCCTTCCACCAGCTCATGTCTAGAAAACCACATCACCTTAGACAAGGGAGGAATGAGGATCTTGTCTAGTGAGCATAGAAATGGAATTGTAGTTCTTAGCAATACATATGTTTGCCTTAAGAACTTTTGATTAAGTCACAGTTCGTTTCTACCTAGCAATTTATGAGAGCATCAAAAATAATTGTAGTCCACTTAACAGGCCAAATTTGTAATTTGTATTTTTTATCTTTGAATCATAAAGAAATATTTCTTCAAGACATCAATCTGCAAGACTTTTCTCCAACTCCATACTTAAACACCAACATGATCCCATATAACAACAATTAAAGAATAAATCCCTTTAGATAATGCAATGTGGAGAACAGTAGGATCTAAGTGAGTCACACTAAGATGAGTGGTGTGCAGGCATCATCAATGCAATACCTACCTTAGCTTTTGGGGTGTTTAAATTGTGAGAGTTTTTTATGAGGTAGGCCCTCCAGCAGTCACCCCTGGTACCAGGGTATAGCACTGTCAAGTGCAGTGACCACCTGCCTGAATGAAACTGAAAATTGCTCTTTGGTCATTGTCTTTACTCCAAGCATCGAAAGAAATTAAGCAACAAACTTAGTGAAGAGAAGTAGAGGACCAGTGGATTTTATAATTTTCATCATTCTTAATGTATTTGAATTAAAAAGAAATCTTTCTTCAAGACATCAATCTGCAAGACTTTTCTCCAACTCTGTACTTGAACACCAACATGATCCCTTTTGGTGATGCCCTTTAGGTTATTCCTTTGGGTGATCCCTTTAGGTGATTCTTAAATGTAGGTATATTATTCTTAAATGTATATTATGCCTATGTGAAGAGGCTAGATACTACATTATGATATAGGTATGTTCTATTGTCAGACATGATTATAATGATAATTATTCTGAAGCCATGACTAAGAGGATGTTGTTGCAATATCCTCCTGAACTGGAGAAGTATTACACCATGAAGGAAACTATTGGATCAGGTAGAATGCAAACAATTTCAAAGTGATGGTTGAATACCATAAATAATTTAAGAAGATAAATAATTTATGGTATTCAATCATCACATTGAAGTTATTTATGATAAATTATTTCTATTTTTTCTATCTTAGATACCATTGGTCTTTTAGGACAGAAAAACTGAAATTTTTGTTCAGTCTAATCAAATTCTAGTATCATTAAATTTAGGTCACATCAATTTTTGTTACTTGGCTTTTACAATAACTTTTGAACATTATTATGCATCACTGATAAGAACCTAAATCATGAAATCATTAAGGTTTTAAATGATTTCATGAACTCATATCAGCATTTGGTCTTTTGATGCAATACATTGAGTACACCTAAATAGATTTTGCTGGTTATTTTATATTTGAATCATAAAGAAATCTTTCTTCAAGACATCAATCTGCTAGACTTTTCTCCAACTCCATACTTGAACACCAACATGATCCCTTTAGGGATCATGTTGGTGTATAAAATCCTCTATCTGGTAACTACTTTTTGTTCTGCCTGGGACTATTGCAATTTAAACGACATTTATTTTTACAGGTGGATTTGCTAAAGTGAAATTGGCTATTCACAAAGCTACTGGGGAAAAAGTTGCTGTTAAAATAATGAGTAAAGACTCACTTGGTGTAAGTAAGCAGCTAAGAGTACTGCATCTTGGAAGTTGGAACTTTTGCTCGGCTTTAAAGTTAAATATGAACACAAATTCCAATACAAATTTTCATAGATTGATACATTTTATGATTTTATACTGGCACCCACTTATGACAACCAGTTGTTCTGTGTGTAATATATAAAATAGATTTGATGCACAGGGAACTTGTTAAGAGCACGACTGATTAAACTGTGAGAGCTTGAACCAAACATTTGTCATACATTTAGCGTACATTTATCTCAAGTAGTACTTGATAATTTAAAAGATATTTTGCATCTGAGCATCTTTGTATTGCTATGTGTATATTTATTTTATTGTGCAATTTGCAGGACTATATTATGTAGATAGGATTGGTGGCAACTTTTGGATTGAAAATAAATAACATAATAAGATGGCTTCTGTAGATCATTTAATGAATGTTCGGATAGGTGTATACCTTAGGAGGTGTATTTATATGGGGGCCCTATATGGGGATAAAATTTCTGTGTTTCGAATTTTGGTAGGTTGAAAATATGGGCATTTTCTCTGTCATTACTCTTGTTAACATATAGTTATGACGTCATTTTGAACTGCCATGGTGTGTGAAAAATGGTGATTTCCCCAAAAATCCCCAAATTACAACCTTTATAAATAAACCTCCTAAGGTATATATATTTACAGGAGGATTTACACAGAGTACAACTAGAGATTGATGCTCTGAAAAGCCTGTCCCACAGACACATCTGTCAGTTGTACGAGATCATAGAGACCCCCACACTCTTCTGTCTGGTTATG
Source organism: Beroe forskalii (assembly GCA_011033025.1). Taxonomy (NCBI): domain Eukaryota; kingdom Metazoa; phylum Ctenophora; class Nuda; order Beroida; family Beroidae; genus Beroe; species Beroe forskalii. The sequence continues at coordinate 32,396 of WFMF01000602.1, read as the reverse complement.
GAGGTAAATCAATCGACGTTTTAACTGTTCTTAGCCCTCTAGTCGTCCTATTTCTGATTTAAATTGATTGACAAAAAATCCATATTTTACACATCATAATAAAGCACACGATAATTTATACGTTCTGCTGCGAAAAATGCAGTAATGAATAAGGTAGTAGACTACTGTTGTAACGTTGATGTTTCAAAATTCACCCCAACATGCTTGGAATTCCCATTTTCCTCCGCATGATATTATGTATTTAAAAGTTTTAGTCAGGATTTAGTCAGGATTTAGTCAGGCTTTAGTCAGGATTTAGTCAGGATTTAGTCAGGATTTAGTCAGGATTTAGTCAGGATTTAGTCAGGGTTTAGTCAGGATTTAGTCAGTATTTAGTAAGGATTTAGTAAGGATTTAGTAAGGATTTAGTCAGCATTTAGTCAGCATTTAGTCAGGATTTAGTCAGGGTTTAGTCAGGGATTTAGTCAGGATTTAGTCAGGATTTAGTCAGGTTTTAGTCAGGATTTAGCCAGGATTTAGTCAGTATTTAGTCAGGGTTTTAGTCAGGATTTATTCAGGGTTTAGTCAGGATTTAGTCAGGATTTAGTCAGCTTTTAGTCAGGATTTAGTCAGTATTTAGACAGGATTTAGTCAGTATTTAGTCAGGGTTTTAGTCAGGATTTAGTCAGGGTTTAGTCAGGTTTTAGTCAGGTTTTAGTCAGGATTTAGTCAGTATTTAGAAGGTTTTAGTCAGGGAAAGTAACAATGTTCCTTTCAGTATGCTCCTGGTGGGGAGTTATTTGACTACATCATTGCCAGGGACAGATTGAAGGTGAGAATTTGTTATAAGTAAAACCTGGCTATTGATTGAGGTTCACAAACTTTAGATTGTGCATTGGTGATCTAAACATGTTTTATGAGATCAACTATAATCATTAATCATCCCCCACTTTTCCTCATTTTATTCACAGTCCCAGTCACAGATACAGTGATCCAATGTGATCTATCATATTGCGCAGAAGTTTAATTTTGAGACTTTTTATTGAGACTTCCCTAAAATCGCCTTATTGAGTCCTACTGTATAATCTATCTATATGCTGCTTTTGAACGTGGGCTGGAACGTCGTGTTTCCCAGACCCAAGTAAGGCAGGAACTGTTTAAAACCTCCCATTATATGAAATGTGTCTTCCACTGCGAAGCAAGGTAATATATTCCTGGAAAGGGAATGTGGATATTTGTAGGACAAGATTCCCACAGCTAAATATAGCGCTATCTGTCAGGGTGTTCGGCTACCGGACATGATTTGACACGCATGTCAATCAATATATAATTATCATTATACCCCTCCTAAGCTTGTTTTAGTGACCGTGTAAGTTTGGTTATACGGTCTCCACTGAATAACAGTGCAAAAAAGCTAAAAATGAAATTTTATTTTATAAAGGAGCACTCAAAAATCTACTTAAGCGTTTAATCCGGACGAGGATCGTCAGAACCGATGGGAGGAAATAATGATGTTTGGTCGGAGAATATTCGGTCCAAGCTATTTAAGTATTTAGCTATTTCCGGTCGGGGTATAATCTGGTTCCATGATCTCAGCTGTGAACGCGTATCTTCGATAACGAACTGGGCACGCCTCGTCCATTATCCAACTCACACAGTCTCGACTGTCGCCTCGACCACATAAGTTGCGGTATACGGTCACCACTTCAACATATAACCGTTTATTTAAACCAGTCAACCGACTTGATTGGTTTCAACGGTAGGTATCAAATAAATAATTGACTTTCAAGGAAACTTTATATACGTGGCAATAATTCAATCAACCAATGATATAAACATAAGATGAATTGCACACGACGAATTTATAAGGTTTGCTATACCCTTCATTGCTAGAGCGATTCACAATAGCCAATCAGAGCTAGAGAGTTTGTGTGAGAGCCTTTCATCTTGAAACAACTGCTATGTTCTATTTAGCCAGTACGGCGTTGATTGACCTACCTTTTATTCAACTTGTCTGGACTTTTCTCTTGTAAGTTTAACGAGAGTTGATGAACAAAGGTACACTACACCTGGAACATTCTATAGACTTATAGAGTCGGAGCTGGGGCCGAGATGTGGAGGATCAATACAACAGAGCTCTAAATCTTCATTGAAAGCCGTGAATCTTCTATCAACTGGTCTATGTTGTCGGTAATTAACAGACCTATTTTTCACCTTACTGGAAAGTTCTCTTGTAAATTGAGCAACAGTTGGTAAACAAAGGTACACTTCCGTGGAACATTCTTTAGTATTGGAATCGCTTAATTAGATAATTGGCCAATTAAACCAATTATCGCTTATATCTCGTCCCACGAACATGGTATCGACTTAAATCTAACGGCATTGGAAACTTTGTTCGCTTGTTCAAAATCACAAAGAATGATATGGTATGACAAAAACCAATTTGAAATTGTGTAGGTTCCACACTTGTAAAATTTTGCGATTAAAAGTGGTGATATGAACTTAGATCGCAGCGATGTAGAAACCTACTCTCTCTCTACTGTAACATGTTCTAAATGTTTTACTTGAATAGCTTATCAATGGTAGGTAAGTGGTTCACAGATCGACAGTTAAAAGTGGGTGTTTTCACACATATTTCATGAGTAAGCTCTTCACCTCTTCTCTTTTACTCGGGGAAACGTAAAACTGTAAAAGATTAAAAGCATCCTAATAATGCTAATTGGGAACAAGATCGGAAGTTAAAGTGATACTGCTACACTCTACTTGTACTCTATTTTTCAGTTGATTGTTGTAATTATTGGTATGAGGATAGATGTTCTTAAAAAATAATTTCACAGGTTTACGGATTTAGGTCAGAACAAAATCAAACAAAATATTGCCCGATATCATGTACATTGTACACATCTAGTAGGTAGTTTAATGGAGTCTCTGAAAGTTAAGATTTTAGAATGCTAGTAACTGCGCAGCACCATTATCAAGGTTAGTGGCCAAATGCATCCATTATAGTCCATCTCACACAATGTCTTACAATGGTTGTAACAATTTAATGTACGCGTGTAAATGTGGGTGACACGTGTTTTTGAACCGTAGTTCCTAGAATTTCTAATTCACGAGCTTTTTGCTTTTTTTCGACAAAATTATTAAACTGCGTTCTAAGGAGGTCTCAAAACGCTGCAAACACACATTTTAATGTGTTTGTATAAAGCGGTGTGTGACACGATGTCAATTTGAAATAGCTGCGGATGGCTTATAATTTTATATTAATATCGGCAGCTTATCAGCTTACTGACAGGCCGATCCTGATATCGATACGACATAGACCAATCAACGTGAAGTGTGATAGTCAACTGGCGCACTGATTGGTCAATGTCCAGATGGATTATGGGCATTAAACATAGTTTGATCGGGCAACCTAATAGCTATTTTCTGCAAATATTAAAGTATTAATTTGCTTTCATAGAACCATGCAGTGCTATTCATCCAGTGCTTTCTAATTAATAGAATTATGTCAGAGAAGTGTAACTAAAATTACTGAAATTGGTGGTTTCGACTTGGTGATTGCAGTTTACTGCGTTAAATCATGATTAAATGATTTAATCTTCAACCTTATATCATTTATGAACAGTATTCAGTTCAGTGTACACTATGTGAAATCGCAAAACCACCAATTAAACGGTGAAGTATTAATGTGAATTTATTGAATAAAGTTGTAACTTTTTATTATTACTATAAATGTCATTATGTCTTGTAGGGGTGTGAGTGAGTAGTTTTTAACAGCCATTCCAAAAATGTTACTGTGAAGTTAATGAATGACAGCCGAAACATATTGTATTCTACAGAATATTTTGCTGTCGAAGGTGTATAAGCTTATCCATGGGTCCATTTGGAATTGACCAATCAGAACGTGGAGTTGACCTTAACGTGAAACATTATATACTGAAATGTTCGAGACATTCGTGACCAGGAAACGAAATTTTAATGAATCTTCATATGATCAATCACAGACCTAAATATTATCTACATATTTTGTTTATAATTTATCATAGATAGCTAAATATTCGCATTTATAATCCATCCCCTTCATGTTGATTTCTAGAGATGACTATTCTATGAACTTATGAAACATCGATCTAGAATCTAGATGAAGGATGATAATAACTTGCTAAGAAATAGGAAATAGATCCAGCGTTGTAAAGGTTCAGCAACGTGACATTTTGTGAATTAAACCCTGCTCTTTATTAATCCTGAATATTAGATCGTTTAAACGTGATAATGCTCGGTGATATATCATTCTCTTATTGAATTCTCTTATTGAATATTGATAAGATCTGATGATAGCGTTAGATAGTGGGTAAATTAAACGCTCAGCGTACATGATATTTGCTGATTGCCATGATGAAGTGAGATCAAACAACCAATAAATTATCAGTATAACTTGGGATCTTTGTGTCGAGCAGCAGTCGGATTCAGGAGCTTTAAGGTAGACATGCTTGTCTGAAAGATCATGATCTCTAGATATCCGACATTTTAACCCTACCTTTAAACCTACCCTACCTTTAAACCTACCTTAACCTACCCTCGGTTGATATATTCTCCACTTGTTTTGACCATTAACCTTAATAAACATCGTGGGTGCAGCACCAACCGAACTCGAAGTGTGCACTTCAAATACCCCATTTAATTATGCGTATGATTTATAGGGATTAATATATATACCGGGACCTGTCACTGCTGGTACCTCTAAACACCCCCAAAATATAAATATATGTGGAGGTTGTGCAGGAACAGTTCGTGGATGAGAGTGATGTCATTATCAGGGGTTAAAATTGTGTTTTGATGGTTTCATGTAGCATTTTATCTCGTATGTAACCTACTGCAACAGTCTGCCATATATTCTATGGAACAATGTCCCGTATAACCACCGTATAGCAGTCAGTGGACAGGGCATTTGTGTTGCTTGAAAGAGTTCGAGGTTTTGAATTAATATGGCAATGTAATAATAAATTTATTAGCTTCCGACGAGAAGGGGTCATTTCTTTTCAAAAACCATGCCAAAAATGGTAATATTTTTTTCATAGGACTAATTTATTATCAATAAATACCAGCCATATTCATAATGTTGTACCCACAGAGAATCGATCTGGTTGAGAAATGAAATTTCTAGAATTCTATGAGCGATTAACGATCTAAGAGTTGGGAACTCCATTAGAGACTATTACCGATTACAGATCGATTGCCTTTTAGGTAGATTCTCTGTAAAGGATTATTGACGAATACAGATGTATTGCCTTTTGGTAAATACTTTAAAGAAAGTCACCACTAGATTGGCGGTATGCTAGATACGCCGTATCAAAAATTTTCTCATGCTTATACGAATTATGCCATTGGTGATTACTTTGTCATTCCAGACTTACAGTATTTCTCAGCATTCAGAAACTTTTCATGATAACATTAACATAATATCTTGATTTTACTCTCTAATTGCCCTTTCTGGAGCAGAAACTTTAATAATAATATATTCGATCACAACAAATGATTAAAAGCTGGTGAGAGTGATGTCACTATCATTGTTCTAAGTGATCAATTGATGACGTCACAGCACGTTTATCTCTCAGACTGTCTTAAGTCTTAACTCCATGGTGTAACCCATGTTGCTTTGTTGAGTTGTTGGCGCTATATTAACCCACGTGGAACTTACAATGTAAATCAGTGCACATTCGCATGACTTTGATAATTATATGATATATCTGCTTTTAGAACGGTAAAGCGAACTGAGTTGAGAGCAGCGACTTAGAGTGCTTATCATGAGATAAGTCAGGGGTTGCAGCTAAGGGGATATGGAGTTGAAGATAGAATTGTAGGTATCCTAACAGGAGCCACCTCGACTTTCGACATCTTGCAGATTTGGTCGCAATACTGTCGAGTCTTGGTCAAACAAGAATTGCGCCTGCCGGCACAATTGTCGAGAGATTTGGCCGGGCAGTCAGGGGTTCTACGTAGATGGAGTGAGGGTTGATAGAATTGTGCACCTAGATACGTTCTTATACATTGGATAGTAGATTTATATCATCATTCATGGAACCATGTAAGGAATTTTGGAAGGAATTATTAAAGTTATATATCCTGACTCCAAGCAAATATTAGCTTATAATTAATGACCCCCTGTCTTGAATAATGCAGGATTGTAATATCATTCAGCGCTTTGACTCATGATGTAATGCATTGAGCATTGACCGAATGGATCAAATGTGTTTTATCCTTACGCTCGATGAAGTGACACCGACCCCTCACACAATGGTGATACGATTCGGAATGATTTTGGGATGATTTTAATGAAATCTATATTGTTTTTATAGAATAGTCTCTAGAGTTTGATAGATATCATGTAACAATGAGCTAAATCCAGATAGATCTATAAAATGTTAGGTCCATATAAAATCTTATAAAATTCCCAGCAATATGCTATCTCTTTGTCTGAATAAGGTTTAATATGGCATTACCGCACACATTTAGACATCAATATTACCTCAAAATATCTCATGATCTGAAAACACCGTATCATGATATGAATGTCTCTCTTTTCTCTTTCATACGCGCGCTATTATTCCATATTTGGAAATATTCCACTTTCAGATAATGATGAATTTCATCGAAAATTTGTAATACTGTAATAGTATTGTGAGAGAAAACGCATGCCTTACGTTCTAATGCATCATGAGAATTAAATGATAAATATATATTTCGGTATACCTAGGTACATTGGTATTGCTTCCACCTCCCAAAATCGTCAAACTACGTAGTAAAATCAATAGATTACAGTGGATCACCTCGGTCGTCGGAATTGATTAGAATCTTTTAAATTTTCTGTTCAACCATTCAGAAAATCTAAATACTTTTCTTCATCTTCCATATAAATGTTTAAAGGATCTGCTAAATTTTGTCTCACGCATTTATAACAAGCATATTTTTCTCATACAATCAAAAGCATTTAAAGTTTAACCTTAAGCAACACATTTTCTACATCATTTCCAGACACTTACTAACTCCTAGCTACAAAGAATATAGGCTATTTGACCTTTCTTATATGTCAGTTTGACCTATGATAATGCTGTCAACTTCTTAAATATTTATCATTCCAGGAACACGAAGCTGTTAACTTCTTTCGACAAATCGCAGCTGCTGTGGCGTACTGTCACAGCAAAGGATACATTCACCGAGACTTGAAACCGGTTAGTTTTAAATGCGTACGTGCGTATTTGAGACATGGAACCAGTGAGTGAGTGGTAGGTATGTGCGTTAATGTTAGTGGGATTGTTGCTGACATTCGTAGACCACAGTCTTCATCTTTCCCATGAGATTTTATTAATGGCAAGAAATTGCTTCCAATCTCGACCAATAATTCATCTAATATATCTATAACCGAACCAATCAATGAACCCAATTGATAGCCGCTGTCAAAAAATGTAGCTCAATATGTCTAGTGTCTGTGTGAGTTTTAATGGCTGGGCATTTGGACGCAATAAATCAATAAATCTGTCTTGCCTCTTATAAAAGAGTGGACATATGCAGTATTTCTTATCAAACTGACCTTCAAACGGCCCAGTTAATGTCAAGTCAATGCCAAGGATTATAATATAGCAATTTCTATAAACGTCCTTCAAAACTTCAATCATCTTATTCAATTTATTGCTATATATAGCCTTGGTTCTATAAAATGCCATATTGCCATGAACATTCATATTGTGAAAACTTATTAAACCCCAACTCTCAAATTCGAGCGTTCTCCGTAGACCTTAAGATTACGCCTACGCTGAACCGGGAATGACAAATTATTAACTTTTTATCGCGGTTGAGTCTTAACCCCTGAGCTGGTTAAAAATCTTATCTCATCTAACCTTTCACTGAAAATTTCAAAAAAATGAAAGTTATGAAGTTTTACGAGTTGAAAATTTATAGTGAACTGATTGAAGCATGATTGAAGCATGGATAGTTACAGTCAACTGATTGAAGTAGGGTATTTCTGATTGTGACTCTTATACACCGACATTTGTCCTGTGTCATTAGGGTTGCTGTTCTGAGCCTCTATAAGTCTATAGTGCTCTGATTCTGCCGGCAGTTCCTGTGGATTCCATAGTCAGGAATAAGAGAATATTAAACTATTAAACTTTCCCTGGTCCCTGAATGAATGAAGGAATGACATAATGCAACCCGGGTGGTAAACTCATTTAATATTGTCGTGAATCGCGATATGTTTTGAGAGACGAACTGCCTTTGGAGCCCTACAGAAGGCAGTGTATTTAAATTGTAACACCGGAAATCCTTCCTGCAGCCATATATGCGACACTGCTCCTAAATAGGAAGTGGTTGATAAAGTGATGTCATTATCAGGCATTTAAATGGTGAATTGATGACTTTTTACCGCCTACTTTTCCTTTTCAGTGAGGGGATATTATAGGACATACAGCTAGTGTAAATATATGATGTACATCTAAATCACGGAGTCCTCGGTCCTCCCATCATTACCATGTTCAGGTGGTCTCATTTTAATTTCATTTGACAGTGTCTATCCTCCGCGGTGCTACCGGGGGAATTGGTTCACTTTAGTTTATAATGCGACACTCGAATTAGGAGCCAAATGTGGCATAATGGACGTCTCAATTTCATACACATATTATATTATATGTCTCCTACCCCGGATAATCGGTGGTTTTCAGGTGATGTCATAGTAATGGTTTATACAACGATTAATCGGTGATTATCGAACCACTGATTGTTTTATGCAGCTTAGTATAATAATGATGGATATTTTACTCGGAATTCTCAAGGCTGAGTCACGTTGCCTTCTCTCGCTTGGCTTCACCACAATATTATATAATATGTGTTAAACGGTTAATACGGTCTATTTTAAGAACAGAGGGGTGTGGCTAGAGGAACTGCAACTATGTATCTATTTATATTCCCCCCCACCCTTAGATTTATAAAGCTAATTTAAAATCACCGGTGGAGTCTCCGCGGCTAAGCGTCTGTAGGCTCACAGATCCAGGAGACAGGGTATTTTATTATATGGCTGGAATATAATAGGTAGGGTTTGACCAGGACAGTGGTTGTTAGAGCGTAAAATTCTGAGGATTTCCTTCTGTCTCAGCAAAGGACGACCAATTTATAATGCCCTCGTGAGCACGTGTGTGGGCCTGAGGACCCGAAGAGGCCTGGTCTCCCAGTTATAGTGAAGACCACCCACGTTGAAACACCATGCCCGTATTCCCAAACTCTTAGACTCTTGAGATACCTCCGAAACTCCCTAACTGGGAACTTCATATATTCATGAACATTTTCTCCGTCTGACTTTGGACTTTGAACTTAATCTCTGGACTTAATGCCATGGTGCTCCTGAACACCACTTAATTTGGTTTGTTTCCTGCAATTGTGGAGGCGTCTTGTAATTACGTCAGATAAAATATTCTGCTACCCGTAAATCAGGAAATAGCCTAATTTGCCCGCTGATGAAGTCATTATCATGAATTAGAATGGAGCACTGATGAAGATAAACCTAAAACCACCCGTGTGGGGAGCAAAGTATGAACGGTTTTCTAGTTTAATAATGCCGGCATTTACGAGAGCACTCCAGCTGATTTTAATATTCTAATTTGGTGGAAAGTTCTTCAACGAATTATACAGGAAATGGTTTCTGTTTAAAATCTCCGTGACTTGAAATAATAAAGTCTACTTTATATTTTAAGACATCGATGTTCACATCACTACAGTAAAGTTCTATTTCCTATTTAAATGAGAATGATTGGAGTTGACTGGGAGCCATCATGAAAAATGGTAATAAATTTGTCACTTCAGACCGTTTTAGCATTCTTTGAGCTTTCTAATCTAAATCTAAATCTAAAGCAGAAACTCAGAAAACACATATCATTGATCCTAGATGGTCAATGTGTTATAGATGTGCATTGATAGACTCTTCTCTTTTTAACTACAAAAGCTGAAACTTCAAAAGCTGAAAATGGATTTATTGGATAGTAGGTGTGATATGAAATGTCACACATTCACCATAATAAAGAATGTTAAAATGTGAAAGCTGAGAAGGCAGTGGTTTGTGGGATGTTGCAGTGTTCTCTACTATAACTTTATGAATTTATCATCAAATCTTACTGATCATTCCTCAATTCTATATCTTGTAGCTGCCATTCACTTAAAATTATCACTGTCAAAATGTCATCTTTTAGCTCCTCCTGAAATCTGAGTCTTTATCGTATGTGTGCGTAAGGTAACATCATGAAAACCTTGCAAAGAAATTAAAGTTATTAAATCTTTAAAAGCGTAAGTGACGCCAGTCTTGGTGATGACTTAAAGAATTCCATTAGCGCAGAGTTCAATGTATTGTCGTATAGCATCACCGATAATTTGTGTGCAGATAATCTATAGAAACTAAACTATTTGAGCAAAATTGCACCGGATTTATTTGAGCGATAGGTATTTCAAGGAAGATCTTCAGTATATGACATTCAGAAACTTTCGTACAATGAAACTGTTTTCGAACAACGTGACCGGTACATTAGACCTTAATCGGCCTCTAATGATGGACAGTTCTTCTAGAAGTTGAAACGATCTACAATAGAATTCACTGATGCCTTTGATGGATATAAAAGGTTATATAATACGTTCTAGATTTTATTGATGAACATGTGATTCAATAACCATAACTTTTCAGGAAAACTTGCTGTTAGATGACCAGCAGAACCTGAAGCTTATTGATTTTGGACTTGCCTCAAAACCCATGGTGTGTAATAAGACATGTAGATTGTAGAACGTTTGACATTAGATATAAAGTTTTGCTTTTGCTTTTGCTTTTGTTATGAATTTAATGATGCAATCCAGCATTGCATAAAGTTACCACTTCGGATGGCTCAAACTCAGAAACTGCTACAATTTTATCGGAAGAGTGAAAGTTGGATTCATATGCATGAATATAAATATACCAATGCTATAAATCTCAGGCTTTAGAACCACTAAACTAACCTCTTAATATCGGCTCTTCACTGCTAACATTACCAAATCAGGATGATTCTGTTTATAACCCTTAAACCCTGATCCTAACATCCCAAATCAGTCACAAACTCTCTATTTTGCAGGATGTTTATCTCTTTATTTTGCAGGATGTTCGGCATCAGCTACTACACACGTGCTGTGGGTCTCCTGCCTACGCTGCACCAGGTAATCACCAAGTCAAACACAAGGAAATAATGTGTACCTCAAGCCATAATTACCATTGTCAAACACAAGGAAATGTATTGTGACTTTGGAGGCGAACTTCGTTACCCTGCTGTTAGTTTCATGAAAGCGCATGAATTATAATCGGCGTTCATTTGCAGTGTATAATGAGCCCTAAACATCCGCTTGGTTTCACACCAGCTATATTTAACTGTATTTAAGCAAGGGGTACTTATACTCACAGTTTTAAATTATACGCCCTATTCCATTGCCACCCTGCTATGAAATACCACCCTATTTTATATGTAACTTGACAATAGTTAAATAATTAAACGTTGCCTTTTGCAACACCTGCAGAGCTCTATGACACTGTAGTGAAGTGTACACATCAATTTGTCACTGCCAGTACTACCTTTAACCTCGCTTTATCGAGAGGAAGAGGGAAGGAGAGAGCTTGTATGCCTTTTAAGGTAGAAATTCGATTACACCTCAGCTTAAATCTCAATATCCGGGGTTTCTGTAATGCTTGGTAAAGGAAAGAACTGAGTTGAAATACGTAATGTAGTGATATAATGGTAAGATTTTGTAGGTGAAAGTTGTCAAATCTGGTATGAATCTAGTATGAATCAATACGTAATGTCCATCATCTTAAATTTCTTCAAAATGAGATTTGAGAATGTGTTTCATTTATCAGAGCACGATGCATCTGCACCAATGACTTTATTACTAGTCAATCAGTCAATCGATCGGTCAATCGATCGGGTGATGTCATGAGAAGAGTCCCTAAAGATTATGTCATAGATTCGAAAATTAAGAGTTTTTAAATTGAAGAGTTAAGATGGTTGATCATACATTCAAATTTCGAAGGAAATTTATCAGGTCATGCCATGCTTTTTCAGCACTTTTGATAGTCTAACGAAAGTATTGTGTTTCAGAGGTTATCAGTGGACACCCATACATTGGCACTGAGGTAAGTCGATAATAGATAACACCGAAATTAGGTACATTTTGATACATTACATTGAACAGATGGATCTCACCAATACAAGTTTTTTAATCTTAATAGAAATCAGAAAATTCCAGGATTGTACCTTAACCTACTTTTACCTATTTGTCTTCGATCCAGACAAGTCGCCCGCTACTAAGTTACTTGCCATTCTATTTTAGAAAGGAGACCGCATCTTCAAACTGTTCAATTTAGGCAAATGTTATATTATCTAGACACTAGATCTCTAGTCATGTAATGTGGTATTTGATGGTTAAACGCTGGAGATAACTCTGATTCCATTCTAACCGTTTAAAGGTTTAACTTATACAATTCACTCCCATAGAAAGCGCTCTTCGTGTATAACTTGGCAACCTTTGCCTTCGCCAAATCATGCCCATACGCAAAGCAGCAAAGTAAGAAAGTTAGTCACTCTGAACAAAACTCTCTGGAGCCCTAATTGATCATACCTGTGTTTTGACGATATGATAGACACAATACACTCATTGATATCAGGACACCGCCCAATCAACCTATTCCACAAACACAGAGTCATTACGACCCTATTATCCTATTTAGGAAAGCAGGATATGCGGGATAATAGGATATTCTCTTAGACCCTAACCTGTACAGTAGCCTAGCATTCATTGCTGATTGCTATTTAACGGGCTACATGCGATTGGTTACTGCGGCTGGTACAATGCATCATTTAGCTGCTATCCTCCTATATGGTATCGGTTCACCTTACACTTTTGTCACAATAATTGGTAATACTATTTACCGCTGTTACCGGTAATTTGTGGCAGAGCAGATGGTCTGGATTTTTGATACCCGTGTGACACGTATTTTAGGGAGCGCGCGGTCCATGATTTGATTAATATTGCGCGCTGCACGCACGGTTTTTGTGCGCTGTTATAGAATTCAGAAAGTTGCACGCGGTAAAATTCCAAAATTCCTGTACAACGTCGTTTTCTGTCCTTCATGCCTCATTGATTCACTCCTTTTAACTTTAAGGTCTGAGGACTGAGTCAAAATGCTTTTTAGTTCCATTATTTCCAAATGCATACCCAAATCTTTACAATAACCCTAGCCCATACCCCATGTATTTGCGTCGATGTGAAGATAAAGATATCACGAGATAAAGCATCGTGATGTCAATATCTCGTTACCCTTACCGACCCAACCGCCCCAGGCGGATCTGTGGAGTATGGGAGTGCTCCTGTACGCGTTACTGTGTGGGTTCCTGCCATTTGACGATGACAACACTGCACACCTTTACCGGCTTATTCAGGAGGGACGGTATAAGATACCTGATAGGCTTTCCAAGGAGAGTACAAGGATTATACAAGGACTGCTTCAGGTGGGACATTATTTGGGGATGTTCCCGTTGTTTGATAAAATTCCTTCTTCAGTTCGAATCTCAAAATCTTGGACTTACTTTGAGAGTGGTAATATTTTTTAATTAGTATTCAAATGTTCAATCATTTTCCCTTACAGACTGACCCCAAGAAAAGATTGACGATCACAGACTTGTTGACTCACTCGTGGCTGTGTCAAGGGGACCGAGCACCTGTTCAACCTTACGACATCTTTGAGGTACGTTTTTATGCCAATTCACTCCATGTTTCAAAACTCCGAGTGCTTTCCTCTTCGTTAATCCAAGTTTTTACCGAGGATTAGCTAACGATAATGCCCTGACATTGTGGACTTCACAGTTCACCTTGCGGTATAATGAGGGTTTACTAGTATATAAAATAATCCAGCCACATATTCTTGACATATACTAAACTACCCAGCCATATAACCACCCCTCTCAGGACGTTAGAGTAAGGGAGGTTGACATGGAAGTGGTTCAGCAGATGTCAATACACTTCGGAGTGTCCCTATCAGAGATGCATCCTCTTATCATCAATGTAAGATCAATGTCTTAGAGGTTATTTTCAGTATAAGATCAGAATCTTAGAGGTTTCTGTAATTATTAGTCTCATCAAAATATTAGAGATTACTATCAATTTAAGGGCGTATAAGAATACCATATTTTATTGAAAATTCTTCGTGGAACCGGAAGTATTTTTAGTTATATACTTTACTCGATTCTGTATTTTAATTTAAAATCTGAGTCCAGAGATCGTTACAAACGAATTCAAATTTTTGAAAATTTCTGAACATCAGATAAATTCCTAAATTCAACAATACCATCGCTGCTTTTCCACAGACATTCCAATTTCCAAGACATAAAAAACCGCACCTTCTAATCGTTTAGCATAAAATTTTAAATATGATCATTATATTTTTGTCTCATGAAGACTTCCTTTTGTCTTGGGGAGGGGAGACAAAATTCTTGGCACCACTCACTTCCTTAACTAATATTGGTGTTTAAATCTTTAATGCATTTTAACATGAAATTATAAGAAATTTCATATTTTAAGTGATTAATTCTGTAATCATTTCAGTGGTCATTTGATAAGTACACAGTCCTCTACCTCACCATGATGAAGGCAAAAGAAAATGGAAGGATTATTAAACTTTCCAGAGAGCTACTCTGCTGTGTCTCTTGCTATATTCTAAAACGTTTAACTCCCACAAGTTTAACCTTTTACGTTCATGAAGCATGAAGTTTCTGAATTCCCCGAAAGGAAATCAGAATCGAAACCGAGAAATATAAATTTGGTATAATAAGAAAATATTGGATTGTGTGTTTAAATTAAACCAATATTGAGTGACACGTTGTACCACACCTTCTAACTGAAAGGTGTTAGTTAAAACACCTTTCCACCCTCATATAATACAAGATCGTAGATCCTACTTTCGTGAGTCGTTGTGCAACGTGCTCATGTTTTGTATCGTTCCTACGATCAATCATATTCCTATCATAGTATCTTATTCCTATTGTATTTCTATTGTATGTGCACTAGCCAAACAGCAGTCCATAATGCCTAGCTAAGATAAGCACATTCTGTAGTTTGAAGTACGTACAATTTTGGACATATAGAATCAATTTATGTTGTAATACACAAAATAACTCGCAGTTGAATCATAATACTCTCCGGGCATTATATCTAATCATACCATCGAACAGTCGAGCTCTCAACTATATTTACCGGTCCTTAAGTCTGATGTAAAACGTAACTCCCTAAACCCTTCGAGCATTATAGCCGTAAAACGCCCTCTCACGGCATTGGCGTTATGGCTCTCAAAGTAAGAAGTGGTACATGTCGAATAAGTAACCGTATAATGTATTACACGCATGGTCGATACGAAGCCGAGACTGTGTAAGTTTAATAATGAACGAGGTTCTTTATGGACGAGGCTCATCTAGCCGTGCTCATTATGGGAGATACAGTCACAGCTAAGATTATGATACAACTGGAAGTGGTAAGGAAACAACAGAATTCCTTTCATAGATTTTGAGAGTTCCTAAACGAAATCCTTTATAAAATCAAATTCAAAGCTGTTTCGCTTACACTATTTTTTTCGAATCGATCGTATGCCATTATTACATGGAACTTGATAAATCGATCCTGAGTGAGTGGGTGGAGCATGGTGGGTATTATATGCCCCTAAGAGGCCATTTTGAGTTATTTAGATCTTCGTACGGCATTTTATCAAAGGAAGAATATTTATTATTATTAATACCGGAACCCACTAAAGGATTCACCAGACACCCACGCCGTAAAGTAGGAATACACCGACTATATGACTATATGGGACCCCTTGGAATCGAAAATATTATATTAAATGTGTGACTAATCCCGATTTGAAGCTGTGTTGTTGAGATTATATGAGCGACTAATCCCGATTTGAAGCTATATGGCTCAGTAGGAGTGAGATTCATTACATCGCTGCGTTGTTGATCGCTGTTGTGTGAGTCCTACAGTCGGTTTTATTAGAGCTTATTAAACGTTTTCTAAACTTTGGATAAGATAAAAACATCATAGATATTTCAAAGAGCTCCGATTTAAGAATGTTTAAACTTTAAAACCGAGTCTGTAATCGTTTGTAATTAGGGTTAAGAGGATAGGCCCTTCTCGCTAAAACTTGCTGGTGGACGGTTACCTTTGGTATTCTAACACATGATTATGACAGCATTATCAACCGCCCATTTCTTGTTGTATGCCACTTCCAACAAAATAAGAAATCCCGCCCTGGGTGAATACATCACTGGTATTGGCTACAATGAATGAGTTGAGTTAATAGGTCGTGTCTGGGGATGTAAGTGGCTGTTTATCAAACTAAAGCCTCTTTAAAAGTGCCTTGTAGAAGCAAGAGCTTGACTGGTACTTGAATTTTTTCTCGAGAAACTTAGCTCGTATTTATATATTTTGAAACTTTGAATCTGCTTATGTGTGGTATAAGAATAAGGATCGTTAGTGTTCAATATAACCTTTGAAGTTCGTTCGGATATTCGTGTTGCCAATGGCGCCCCGTCAAATGGCGCCCCTTCAAATTCCTTGATTAATAATACCCCCGCCACTTAACCGTATATATTAAATTTCGTAATACAAGGAATCGAATCTAATATATTCACGTGTAAAGTGAAAGCTGCAGTCTGACCCTCGATCTGAAGTAGAAAATCTGGTGCAACACATTATACCTTTTGTGAATTAAAACATTATATTATATTTCGTTTGCATACTCTTTAACTATGGTATAAATATATATAAATCTCAACTCAACGCACATTTAGACCGCGTTTATTCGATCACCCTGATCTATGTGTTTAAGATGTGTCGCACACACGTCTTTAATCTTCGGAGCTGTAATCTGTATTTCATCAGTTTTACGTTCGCTTCGAAGGTGTTTGAACTTCGACTTTCAAGTTTCTACGACAGTATTTTACGGTTTATAAACGCAATCTTTGAGATGAAGTTTATAGTTGAATTTGCTAATTTTATGATTACTATCAAATTTTGCAAGGAGGCATTTTATGCAATTAAATTGTGTTGTAGTGATATCGAAGGCGTCTTAGCTTATCCGTAGTATCCCGGAATCATCATTATATTGACCAATCAGTGTGCGAGTTTGCAGTTGACCCGTGCACTGATTGGTCAATGTCAAATGAATCTGTTGGTTACCAATAGTAGTAGTAGTTGTATGTCTTACCCGGTGAATTCTGTTTAGATCCTTGCTGTGTGGAGTGGTGATAGTTTAACGAGGAATCGATTCTGAGTGTCCTATCTATCATATTGTACATTTCCATGTTCACCTGGTTTGTTAGTAAATCTGTTAGTAGGAAAATTCATGCAAGAACTCATGTTTCTAGACAAAATGAATGCCGGACAGCTGACCCTTTCTTCCCGTGACACACGTGACATTCTCTCCGAATTCAAGTCACGTGACCCTTTCGAGCCCCTCGAATCACGTGATTTGTGCGAGTGTGACGTCATCACGGATTACTCCTTCTACCAAACACGTGACATCACGTGTGATGTAACGGGGGTGTCTGCCCATGTTCTGAAGGTTCATTTCAGGCTGTGGTACCCCTCCGAGAGAGCGTCCAGCCTGGCTCACTGCCCGCCCCCAAGTGTAAGAGTTAGTGTAGGCTCGGTTCATGTTTAGGCTCAGTTCATGTATCTAGGCTCAGTGTGGGGAGGCTTTTACCTCACGACACTCTCCATGTCAGGACCCTTAACCATAAATCAAGCCCGTGCCCTTTGCCCGGACTCAAAAAAACATCAAGGCTGAAACACTAACCCTGGCGTGGAGGTAAAATAATACGAGATTATAAAGTGTCGTGAGGTAAAAGTCCGCCCCCTCAGTGTTACATGGCGGCTGTGTGTGTACAATAGGCAGTGTGACGTCATCAGTTTATCACACCAAACCCTGATAGTGACGTCACATCTACCTGCCTATTGTTCGTCCACAGCAGATCTAAATAAATAGGGCTGTTCTGAACTGCTGGCTGAGTCCGTGTAAGAATTTAGGATTAATAAAACGTGTCAAATTTCTAGCCCGTAGGGCCTAAACCATATAGGGCCTAACATCGAGTATCAAATAATTGTTTTTGTGGGAAAGCAAAAATTTAGGCCTTAGATTGCTCGTTATTCGTGCTGAGTTCTTTCATTTCATTCATCGTTAATGTTATTGTATTTCAACAATAGTTCGTGTCACAACTTAACTTAAATTGTGCTCAGGAAAGTTGTAACACGTTACAAGCAATTAATGTAGCAATCATTGTCAAGAGAAAATAGAAAACTTTGACAATAGTACGGTCAGTATGCAGAGAAATGGGCTATTATAATTAATGAGCATTATTTTCAACATTTTCTTGGAAGGCAAGACACGTGGCTTCTAGTTTATTTACATCTACTCTCCAACAGACTTGGACTTGCAAATGAATGAAATCTTCAAAGATCATGGAACAATGCCTAATTTAGCTGTTACGGTTAGCGTTATAAAAACCAATATTGTATGAATTGCTCTGTGCAACATTTTATTAATTTCGACTGGTCGAAAGTCATGTCTTTTATTAATTTTGCAGTTCTGCGACTTTTTTGGTATTACCCAAATTTTTTGCAGATAAGGAAAATTAAGATATAAGCAACAGAATTAATATCATATCTAAGGGTTGCAACTGATGACCAATCCTGGTTCACTCTGTGAACACTGAACTCTTGGTAACATAAAGCTACACAGCACACACCATTGTCTTCACGAAGTGAAACGATACTACTGTGTTCGAAATTAATAGATCTCACAGTTCATTGATTTGAGATCTCAGTACGGGACTGATTTCAGTTCATTTGTCATGAGATTTATTGACGCAAAATTCATTGGTGGTTGAGAATGACACCATAACGAGAGTTGGAGATAGGGAATTGATGGCGTTAACTCGCGTAAAATTCACGCTTTACTGCGAGTTATTACATTCACCACTGTGACTTCAATGATCTTTGATTGAAACTGCATTTAATATTACGACCCTCTTAGTCTTAGTTGGTATTGTTCACAGCTGTTGTTGTGAACGGTTATCGGTTTTGTTCATTTGTCTTAGCTCCTTGGATTGCGTTGCTTTTCATGTGCTGCATTTTATGTTCCAAAGTTCTTTTATTGACGTTGGACACTTATGTCACAAATATTTACCCCATGACCGTTATCTAGATCAAGAGAGTATATAACGCAATGGTGTAGTAAGGGCGACAAAATGGTAAAATAAATTCTTGATGATTTTTAAACGATTACAGAATAAGGGCTTGCTAACTTACCCTATTTAGACTTCCCCTTTCATCATTCCTTCCTTTCCCTTTTCCTTCGCTACATTCCCTCTTTTCATCAACTCTTGCACTGAACCTTTACCATTTCTTTACCCTTCTTTTCATCCATTCTTTCCTCACTCTTCACTTCCCTCCTCCCACTCTAATCACCCCATCTCCCACTCTAATTCACCCTTTTCCAACTCTAGTCCCTTTCTCACCCCCTCTCCCCCTCAGAGAGCTACCCCGGAGCTAGGCGTTGCTCCGCCCCTCCCACTGTCCACTTCAAGTTCAACCTGTCACTGGGCGTGGCACAGAACAATGTGGAGCTCTCACGATCCATCCCAACCTCGCCAGCAACCGAACGCAGGGAGAGGAATCACAGTGAGTAGGCCTTTTAGAAACTCAATTTCTCTGGACAAGAAGTATCCGGAAGTATTTGAAAAATCGTATATATTTTGTGGGTAAAATACCCGTAGGACTTTTCAGAAACTTTCTCTTTCATCTCAATATAAACTACAAAATCAAACGAGTTTGATTGCTGGATGACAAATAAATATTTTCACGCAAAATACATTCAGATAAGATAAAATCTTTCCTTTCAATCTTTGCTATTTCTGAATTCATACATTCAGCGCAGCTTGCCAAAATTGTTAATCAGCATCTATTTCATATCCTGTTAGAGTCCATAGAACTCTAAGAATTTTTGCAGATTTCCTCTAAAATATGTGCTTTACCTACCAGACTAAGCTGTTAATCGGCATCCATTTCATATCCTGTTGGAATTGGGATTTGGGGAGGGGGAGATGACTTTTAATGTTAATAATTATGAACATAATATTTTCACGCAAAATAATTTCAGATAAGATAACACTTGGCATGATCAAGAACTCCAAGTCCCTCGACGAAATTTCCAAGTCGAGTGATACCAACCCTTTTTCAGTCTTAACAGAGAAAGTCAGGTATGAATTTGAACCAAAATTTAAGTTTTATTCTGAAAAAGTTTGATGCTTAGGTTTGCTAATTTTATCTCATTGTCAATGTGGACTCTTCTAATTTGACACCATCCTTCTTATCACAATTTCAGCACTCCATTCTTGTCTTTGACTTCCTTGCTTTAACTTATCCCAATGTTCTAGCACCCCACCCTTTCTTCAGCTGACGAATTTAATCACAATGTTTCTTGTGAAAATACTTATCTTATTATATTTTTAACGTTTAAACTTCAGCTACCTTCCAAGATGACAATGTTTCTTATAAAAGTATTTATCATGTCATTTAAACGTTTAAACTGCTACCTCCTGTGATAATGCTTCCTATGAAGATGCTTCTCATATCATTGCGACGTTTAATAAAACTTTTCATATCAGTTTAAGGTTCACTTCCTAAAACAATCATGATACATCTCATGAAGTTTTAATTCTCGTGTATTATCAGTTAAACGTTGAAACTCTTTACTTCCTGCCTTATCTCTACTTCCTCTCCCAGATCTCGCTCATGCCAGAAAAAACCAAGGTATCTTTCACCCAGTGGTATCTTTCACCTCAGTGGGTCTAGCAGGGAATCGAACCCGGGATCTTTCGATCACGAGCCAGACTTGCTACCATTACACCAATTCCCCCAGATCTCGGCTCCTGCCAGAGTTCGCTCGACAGACGACGGAACATGGCCATCTACTCGGACGATTCAGTCAAGGGCTCCCCTTCCACCAACAGCATGGAGAGTCGGAGTACTGATTTCGCTGCAGGGTGCGGTGGCAGAGTGAGTCAGGATTACATTTACATACAATGTCAAATTACAATATAGCAATGTCAGACATAAAATCATAGAAATATTAATTGTAAAATTCATCCCTGTAAGTCGTATATTGTAAGTCGAATATTGTCACATTGTCTCTCATGCTTCAGGGGTATCAGATGTTATTAGAAATTATGATTAAAATGCGAAATGAAGCTTATTTTCTGGGTGAGGTGTCAAAATTTCGAATTAAAATTTGATTATTTTTAGATACTGGTAATCTCAGTTTGTCTTACGTATTTAGTCGGGCATTATTCATCCTGCTATTGGTGCACAAACGCTTTTTTAATTTACGCTAAGGTCCTCAGCAAGTCTGTGGACCTTGATGATCCGATACCATGCCTCTTCTCAGAAAATAGCACCCCGTTTCAATAAAACACTCTGCTATTAGTCTATGCTCCTACACGCTCATAATTATGCCAATTTTAGAGAATCAATCACAGCTTTTAAGATCGTGCCAATTGATGCTTTACGTTAAGTGATTCTAGTTTAACAGAGTAACAGGGCTCATGAGATAGTAGTTTATGGATTTAACGTTAAAATGTTACCAAATAAAGGGGCGAACCTTTTCAAAAAGATTTTTTAACATTTAGATAAATTTGAAAGATGATGGACTCTGTTCTAATTGCCATTTAAGTGTGCAGAACGATTGAAGATAAGCTACCAAATCAAATCGCAATAATAGAGTTAAAAGTATGTTGCAAAGTTCAAATGTCCAACAAACAAAAAGCAGCCTTCATGTTCCAACCGATTTCAGGATTTATAGTATTTCTTATGTTCCAATCGATTTCATATGTTTCGTATTATTTCAGCGCCGAAGCAGTTTAACAGAGTTTGTGAGGCAACTGTTCAGCATGGGTCGGAGAGCCAGTGCGACAGCCGACAAGTCAACAGCACCCAGGAAAGTCAACAAGGTGAGTTAGAAATCAAGGTCTTAAAACACCCTGTGTCACCCTTATGACACCCTGTGTCACCATTTACTACATCCTGTGTCCGGTGATGTACAGTGTTTCACCCTAATGTCACCCTATGTCAGACTATGTGCCGCTCTGTGTCAGGCGATTCACAGTGTCACCCTTGTGTCAGGCGATTCACAGTGTCACCCTTGTGTCAGGCGCTGTAGAGTGTCACCCTTGTGTCAGGCGATGTACAGTGTGTCACCCTTGTCACCGTAATGTCACCCTGTGTCAGGCGATGTGTCACCCTAATGTCACCCAGTGTCAGGCGATGTACAGTGTGTCACCCTAATGTCACCCTCCATCAGGAGAGGTACAGTTTGTCACCCTAATGTCAACCTGTGTCAGGCGATGCGTCACCCTAATTTCACCTTGTGTCAGGCGATGTACTGAGTGTCACCCTAATGTCACCCTCCATCAGGAGAGGTACAGTTTGTCACCCTAATGTCAACCTGTGTCAGGCGATGCGTCACCCTAATTTCACCTTGTGTCAGGCGATGTACTGAGTGTCACACTCCATAAGGCAATGTACAGTTTGTCACCCTCTGTCAGGCGATGTTTCACCCTTATGTCACCCTCTGTCAGGCGATGTACAGTGTATCACCTTAATGTCACCCTCTGTCAGGCGATGTACAGTGTATCGACCACATCAACGCACAGTGCTGAGCACGTGTTAGCAGAGTTGCAGCGAGCCCTCCATATCAAGGGTGTCCAGATCAAGAAGTCAGACCGATTGTAAGTGAGAGTTTTGTGTTGATACATTTTTAGCTGGTTACAGTTTCTGTTCACCGTGGTGTTTTTCATCTTTTTTTCGCACCATTTTGATACGAGACACGCAAAATATTGTGATTAAACGATTCAACGAACAAGAAAGATGATTATTTTAATTCTCCCTCAGTCCAAACTACCTGCTTCGCTGTACAGTGGCAGATAAACGCGGTAAAACCAACATCGTCTTCGAGTTGGAAGTCTGTCACCTGCCCAGGATGGACCTGATCGGTGCGTTGGTTTGCATTTCAGATTGTTTCCAATTGGGGACCTCTCATATGGGTGGTTTTTATAATTATAAAGAGTTTTTGCATTTCCCTATTATATTCAGTCCTTCTGAAGTTCTGAATTACTAGTGGAAGAACTATCGAATTGCGTTATCTACTATCTATTTAGTGTGGAAGTGTTGTGTTATTTTAGGCAGCGCTGGCAGGGTTATAATACGACCTCCCACTTTATCTCATTGTCGTGACCCTAGTCTATAATGTCCCACAGGAGTGGCCCTAATCTTATTTCCTGGCCCTAAAAATATAATAATCTATATGATAATCTATATGATAATCTATAATAATCTATATAATAATCTATAATAATCTATAATAATCTATAATAATCTATACTGTCTCTCAATTGCTAAGCTATAATCAGATGCTTCTACCGATGTTAAGCTCTAATCAGATGCTTCTACCGATGTTAAGCTCTAATCAGATGCTTCTACCGACGTTAAGCTCTAATCAGATGCTTCTACCGATGTTAAGCTATAATCAGATGCTTCTACCGACGTTAAGCTATAATCAGATGCTTCTACCGATGCTATCAATCACACATCATGCTTCCGCTGAAACAAGGCGCCAGTAATATGATTATGAGTTTGAAGAAAGTGTATGTACATTGTCGAAAATTAGGTTTACAAAATCAGATACTGATAGGACTTCAACTAGAAGACTAGGAGAGACTAGGAATAGGAGTAGGACATAGGAGCGGGACTTAGAATGGACTGGCATATTGCTTGCACTCAATGAAGTATGTACCAATAGTGAATTAGTGGTAGTGAAGTTATCGATGATTGTATAATTTGTGAGACCTGACAAAATTATAGTCCTTAAGTCCGCGTGATTTAGGCGCTACAATTCGTGATGGTTTATTACCAACGGTACACCGGTGCCGAAACGATTTTGAAATTGCATACACTGCATGAAATCAAACCTGCCTGAAACTCTAAGGTGCATTATCCATAATTTGCAATTACAATTTGTAATTTAAATTACTATTACTAATTTGTAAATGTTATTAAATTTGAATATTTGTCAATGTCAATAATGCTCAGTTTATTCTGACTCTTACCGGTCTGCATTTCTGAGGCACCCAAGATCCGAAATCGAAAAGCTTTGGCCGATTGAGCTGAAAATTTGCACGCCAACCATGGACGACCTAAGATTAAGAAAGACATACCATACTTCAGAGCCCCGAAATCAGCCATTTTCTGTCTGTTATGGGGGGTTAAAATCGCGTTTTTCGGCTTAAAAACTGCCTTTTTTCGCCCCTTATTGGGCGTAGATGTCTCATGGGTGGTCAAATAGAAGTGTATCTGGTCATAAATTATGCGCCTGAAACCACTGAACCAATGATATTCGCCAGTTTTTCTTTGTTTTCCTGTAAAATCCAAAAAACCCTATTTTTACCTCTCAAAACAGTGATCCAGGACGTTCTTCATTTCTGAGGCACCCAAGATCCGAAATCGATGAGCTTTGGCCGATTGAGCTGAAAATTTGCACGCCATCCATGGACGACCTAAGAAAGACATACCATACTTCAGAATCCCGAAATCAGCCATTTTCTGTCTGTTATGGGGGTTAAAATCGCGTTTTGGGCTTAAAACTGCCTTTTTTTCGCCCCTTATTGGTAGATGTCTCATGGGTGGTCAAATAGAAGTGTATCTGCTCATAAATTATGCGCCTGAAACCACTGAACCAATGATATTCGCCAGTTTTTCTATGTTTTCCTGTAAAATCCAAAAAACCCTATTTTTACCTCTCAAAACAGTGATCCAGGACGTTCTTCATTTCTGAGGCACCCAAGATCCGAAATCGATGAGCTTTGGCCGATTGAGCTGAAAATTTGCACACCATCCATGGACGACCTAAGAAAGACATACCATACTTCAAAATCCCGAAATCAGCCATTTTCTGTCTGTTATGGGGGTTAAAATCGCGTTTTTGGCTTAAAACTGCCTTTTTCGCCCCTTATTGGGCGTAGATGTCTCATGGGTGGTCAAATAGAAGTGTATCTGGTCATAAATTATGCGCCCGAAACCACTGAACCAATGATATTCGCCAGTTTTCCTTTGTTTTCCTGTAAAACTCAAAAAAACCTATTTTTACCTCTCAAAACAGTGATCCAGGACGTTCTTCATTTCTGAGGCACCCAAGATCCGAAATCGAAAAACTTTGGCCAATTGAGTTGAAAATTTGCACGCCATCCATGGACGACCTAAGAAAGACATACCATAATTCAGAATCCCGAAATCAGCCATTTTCTGTCTGTTATGGGGGGTTAAAATCGCGTTTTTCGGCTTAAAAACTGCCTTTTTTCGCCCCTTATTGGCCGTAGATGTCTCATGGGTGGTCAAATAGAAGTGTATCTGGTCATAAATTATGCGCCCGAAACCACTGAACCAATGATATTCGCCAGTTTTCCTTTGTTTTCCTGTAAAATTCAAAAAACCCTATTTTTACCTCTCAAAACAGTGATCCAGGATGTTCTTCATTTCTGAGGCACCCAAGATCCGAAATCGAAAAGCTTTGGCCGATTGAGCTGAAAATTTGCACCACCCATGGACGACCTAAGAAAGACATACCATACTTCAGAATCCCGAAATCAGCCATTTTCTGTCTGTTATGGGGGTAAAATCGCGTTTTCGGCTTAAAACTGCCTTTTTCGCCCCTTATTGGGCGTAGATGTCTCATGGTGGTCAAATAGAAGTGTATCTGGTCATAAATTATGCGCCTGAAATCACTGAACCAATGATATTCGCCAGTTTTCCTTTGTTTTCCTGTAAATCTAAACCCTATTTACCTCAAAACAGTGATCCAGGGACGTTCTTCATTTCTGAGGCACCCAAGATCCGAAATCGAAGCGAGCTTTTGGCTGATTGAGCTGAAAATTTGCACGCCATCCATGGACGACCTAAGAAAGACATACCATAATTGTGAATCCCGAAATCAGCCATTTTCGTTCGTTATGGGGGTTAAATCGCGTTTTTGGGAATGATGTTGGATGTTAATGAGCTACTGATATATAAGATTCAAGGGACACAATTTAAGCTTTTTCTTTTTCAAAGGGAAAGGCATTACAGCTTCAGATTGTTCAAAAATTGATAACGATTAAGTCTAATTATAGTAAAATGTTCAGTGAACAACATGAAATTAGTGTGGGTAGAAAGTAGATTGACTGCAATGGTCCACTAATCTAACAGGACCTATTACCCAAACCTAACTCTAATAGTTGAGCCTGAACTACACACCATACAGCATGACTCACTTACCTTGGTGGGTTGGCTTCCAATCTGCCTCAGCCTAGCTGTACAAAAGAACATGCCATTAAAGGGTAAATTAAGAGGAACAGAGCAAGAGAGAGTAAAGAGGTAGCCTGTCACTTTACGATTCAGCTGTACCTACAGTGTACAGGACTTATGAATAATTCAATAAGAGGTAACTCAATAACAGATAGACAACATACATATATAAAATTCTACAACGATAAATCTGGTCTATAGGGAGATAATTAGATGCTATGAACAGTTAATTTGGTGTTATAATCTGATATCAAATCTGATAAACACCAATACAATACAATACAAGGAATTAACTAATATGAAAATAATAGTGTAATTTTAATCAAACTAATATCAAGTTACAGCAGAATAATGTGAATGAAACAAACTAATAACACATATTCAACTACACATTACTACTATTAAATAGTCAAATCAATTAGTACTACATAAGATACATTGAAGTGTGTACTGTGGGGTTCAACGCTGGTAATAAAGATCAAGCAGTAGAAATAGGCCTCTGAAATCATCAATACAGCAATAATCGATGTGGCCACCTTTTTAACCCATTAGTGCCCAAGGAAAAACTGGCAGAGTATTTTATATAACATGTTTATTTTCCGAACCACACTGGGCCACAATGACTAAGTTTAAAATCCCAATACTGGTGCTTCAGTAGTTTTCGAGTTATGAACCTGTTGCTTTCGGGCAACACTGGGCTGTGCCTTGGGAAACATTACTTTATCTCTCAATATTTGGTATCTAAAAGTGAATTTATGGTTTATTCTACTGAGCAAAGTAATACACAGATGGAAATGGAAATCATATGCAATACTCACGGGAACCCAAAGCCTCAAAAAACGTACTGTTGCCCACAGGCAACACTGGGGAAAATGACATTTAACTATTTATTTCACGTTCTTGGACATTCATATCACGTGTGGACGGAAACAATATGCCTTTAAACATATATAATCATTAAATATGGGATGATTTCCATAAATGCTGTTGCTTTTAGGCAACACTATGCCTGGATTTTACATAGCATCATGCGACAATATTTTCAACTACCAACTACGAGAATGGTTATTTTCTTGCCTTATTTGGTGTGCTAGATGTCTATACTTCTATAGATGTGAAGTCTGGCATAAAATTTCAAAGATTATTGTTGCTTCTAGGCAACACCAGGATTCAACATGATAAATTTTGCTCCAAAATACATTTCTATAAAACTGCATGTTGGAATTTTATGCATTGGCAGGACCTTCTTTGCACTGACCCCTGGCTGTAGATTGAAAAGACAGATAATCTTCATAGATAAGGCCATTGGGGTCTATTAGAAAACTGGATCGTAATAATTATTATTATTCAAATGGACTTTAGTTAACATAGAATTATGTCCTTACCATGAGTTACTGGATACGCCATTTTCTGATTTCTGCCTTGACATGACCGTTACCCCCATTGAAGCATTGAAGCGCACTCTATTTACATAACTCCGAGCTTGCAAAATGGCTCTGACTGACCTTCAGAGTTTACATTTTCCTTAAAAAGAATGGTTAGATGATTGTGAAAAGGATCGTGGATTTATAGGCACCTCGTAGGTATATACTGTATAGCCAATAGTAGTAATTATACACAGGTGAATAATGAATATTCGTTAAGTTTCCGTTGTGTGCTTGGGTTATGGATTGCCCCTTGAAAGTTGCAACTGGATGTTTACAGACACAGATAGGCTCAACATGGCCACAGTTAGGCATTTTATAAGGAGACTTTCGTCATTTCAGTAATTTGTGATTAGGTATGCAATGTCCCTGAAGTCTGAAAAGTGAAAGCTGAATAGACGTAATGTGTAGAAATGAGTGAAGGTTGTTTATAGACTCCTTACAGGACATGCAAATGCAGGTGGAACCCACTTGATGGTATTTTTTGTCAGTTTTCTGCTATTGCTAGATCTCTCACCTGATCCAGTCGAAAAACTCCACACTGTTACTACTCATAATCTGTACGTTCAGGGCTATGAAGAGTATTGCACCATCTATAGGGAGCTTTAATTTTACTTGCCTATTGTGCACAGACCTTTTTTAACACCAATAGCAAATACCATTACAGTACATGCCAATCATAATTAAATATATTTTTATAATGTTTTTAATTAATGTTGGTTCCGTTGAAAAAATTAAGGACTCTGGTCAAGTTCTGAACGACCCAAAAATACAAGTGTATCCCAGTGTTGCCCAGAGGCAACAGATATAGTTTATTTTAACATTGCTGAACGAACAATTTAAACATTTATATCAGAAAGAACAATATGTTTATTTAAATTGGCGTGCGTGTGGTAGGCCATGCCTCACAATATAATGGGGTGTCCTGGTGTTGCCCAGAGGCAACAAAGCAACAATTTTTATATATTTTAGCCTTTCTGAACGTGCAGCATACAGATTTCTATTACATAGTATCAGCCTTTTGTTAAAAGCCGTTAATTTCGCTATTTTGGGCAAATTTTCAGCTTCTCCCAGTGTTGCCCCAAGAGCAACACTTAGCAAATGTTGCATATAACGTTCTTCTGCTTAGTGAATTTGCAATTTGGCTCAATTATAAAGCAATCAGACGATACCAAAACGGTCAGATAAAACATGATTCTGAGGTTTCTAGCCCATTTAGAACTGTTGCTTTTGGGCAACAGCCCCAGTGTTGCCTAAAGGCAATCGGAACTTTGAATGCTTATATCTCCTGACTGGTTTGGACTAATGAGTTCATTCTTTGACCATCTGAATGCCACGTCCAATGACCATTTAGGTGTATGCAGCAATAAAATCAAAAATCTGGTTTAGCTACCTCAATTAACCCAATTACTGAAGGTGGTAGAAAATCCTATCAAAAAATAAATGGTCAAATTAATTGGTCAATTAACTGGTTGCCTGATGCCAAAAAGATATATTTCGAGATCAGGAAGTGTGTGAAATTTAATAGAGCTGGTGTTGTTGAAAAAACGAAATTAATATCTCATTCAGAGAAGCCACAATTACTCAAAACGTAACTGTTGCTTTTAGGCTACGTTGGGCACTAATGGGTTAAACCCTGGGGATGACATAATTCTCCTATAATTGGCCACCTAAAACCTGCCAATTGCCAAGTTTCACAACACAACAATAAAACACACGAGCTGAATTCTATATTCTCTCGTAGCATATATTCACATTGTACTCTGTGCTATACTTATACCTAACGCAGTACAAAACTACAAAGGAAGCCATATACCTACAACTGATAGTCGTGTACAATTAGAGTATATAAGAGCGTAGTGCCAATCAACATGAAATTAGACTAATGAGGGAAGTACAAGATACACTGTATACATTATACAATTACATCGTGTGTACATACTTACATAGGTATTATTTATAGGTATGTTTAGCGTGCAGAAGGTACATACTCTGGACCTCAGGCTCGTGGTTGCCAGGACCTTATTCTGGGTAGGGCCCTTCACATTGACCAAGGTTTGGCAGGGGTTTGGGCACAGCCATCGGATTTTTTTTTGAAAATTGGGTTTTCCGGACTGTTTTTGGGGTCGAAATATATCAAGTTTATCATTCACGCATTCTATTACGCACAAAAATATCGGCACATTACCACTTGTGCAAACCGCCGATTCGGCGCCTATAGGCGCCTATAGGCGCCTATAAGTTTTTTTCGGCGCCGATTCGGCGCCTATAGGCGGTACCGCTTTTCGGCGCCTATAGGCGCCTATAACTGAAATTTTTCATATTTTCGGCGGTCATCGGCGCCTCTAGGCGCCGATAAGCGCCTATGCACCGCCTATCGGCGCCGTCGGCGCTTTTCGACCGCTTATCGGCGCCTTAGTTTTCAACCGCCTATAGGCGCCTATAGGCGCCGATACTGTTTCTTCGTCCCCGGCGATGTCCTAAGTATCGGCGCCTATAGGCGCCGATTTTGCCTTCTAGCAATCCGTGTTCTTCCACCTTTTTTCGGCGCCTATAGGCGCCGATGAATTAAAACAGTCCTGAATTGGCGTGCGCTTTCGTCAAGTTAGGGTTTGGGGTTAGGGTTAGGGTTTGGGTTAGGATTTGGGTTAGGGTTTGGGTTAGGGTTTGGGCTAGGGTTTGGGTTTGGGTTAGGGTTTGGGTTAGGGTCTGGGTTAGGGTTTGGGTTTGGGTTTGGGTTAGGGTTTGGGTTAGGGTTAGGGTTTGGGTTAGGGTTTGGGTTAGGGTTTGGGTTAGGGTTTGGGTTAGGGTTTGGGTTAGGGTTTGGGTTAGGGTTTGGGTTAGGGTCTGGGTTAGGGTTTGGGTTAGGGTTTGGGTTAACCCTGACCCTAACCCCAACCCTAACCCTAACCCTAACCCATCCCTAACCCTGACCCAAATGTGGAAGACATACCGTGCAACGATGTTGCGGGCCAATTTAGGACAACTTTAATTCATCGGCGCCTATAGGCGCCTATAGGCGCCTATAGGCGCCTACAGAATTTAGGCCAATGAATGTAGGTCATTGACTCGGAGCTCAGCTAATAAAAATATTCCTCGCTCCTTCAGGACTGTCTTAATTCATCGAAAAAAAGAGGAAGAATATCGGCGCCTGTAGGCGCCGATACGTAAGATGAAAACAGCATCGGCGCCTATAGGCGCCTATAGGCGGTTGAAAACATAGGCGCCGATAAGCGGTCGAAAAGCGCCGACGGCGGTGCATAGGCGCTTATCGGCGCCTATAGGCGCCGATGACCACCGAAAAATTGGAAAATGTCAGTTATAGGCGCCTATAGGCGCCGAAAAGCGGCACCGCCTATAGGCGCCGAATCGGCGCCGAAAAAAACTTATAGGCGCCTATAGGCGCCTGTAGGCGCCGATTCGGCGCCTACAGGCGCCGAATCGGCGGTTTGCACAAGTGGTAATGTGCCAAAATATCATCCTAACACAAATATTACGATATCCGTTAAATTTAAAATTAGAGCAAAAATTTGGGAAGTCCCCATTTTTCCTAGGGGTGGCTGCAGCCCCCGCGGCTTACCCCCTAGTTACGGGCCTGCTGTAGGTACCTCTATCTCTATTTAGGCTCTATACAATATGAGAATATGCACATTCACAAGGTAGGTACACGCTATAGGTACAGTTTTCACTAGGTTGGTACACGCTATAAATATTATGCACTTTACCATAAACATGTCAAATATGGTCAGTATGGGCATATTACACGGAAAAGGTACATTTAATGCGTTGCAGGTAGCACCTTACGCAAAAAACAAATTGATAGAAGACACGCACAACCTTCATGATGATAGCGGTAACCTGTGTTGATATTAACTGTATTAGCTGGGTAGCTGTTTGGAAGGTGTAGGTACATAAACTGTGTTGATAGTAGATTGTGACAGCTGTTTACTGCTATAAGTCCGGATATTATCAACTTATCGAGTTAACAGATTGTTAGCATTTGCTCGTTAGTCTCACTAGTGAGTCTAGTGATATCATGTGATTATCATGTGTTTTAGAATGGTGAGATGATGTTGTAGTTGTGTGCGCCTCATTGCAGCAAGTTTCATGGATCTTTATTTGGCATCGCCATAGCTCTGGTCTAATGAGTATCGACTATCGAATTCAAAACAAAAAGCTAGGGCCCAGGAAACTATAAATCAAAAAACAATATTTTGTGGATAGCACCATATTGACGGATCTAGATGACAGGTATAACAAGTAAAAAGGCTATTGATTACCACTTTCGTTCTAACTTCTTAACTTCTTGATCTACGAATGATATACAGAAACAGATTCTCGACAAATAGCGTTATGTTCCTGTTAGTCTGTAGGTAGGAAAGTAGGTACCTACAAACCAAAATACGTTAAACAACGCCTTATGCCATGCATATGCAGAAAGCAAGGTAGCTTAGGACGTATAAGCCACGTAAGTAGGAAATACAGGTCGAATGAAGCATATAA